>NDFZ01005011.1:129645-184147 GCA_002192655.3 Mamestra configurata
TATCTGAAAATGTGACATATTATATGTAAAACTAATCTATTGACATTAAATTAACTTTTGTGAGATTGTAATATGAAAATGATAATTTACTTATTTAGTTTATAAGAATGACATAATGTATACTTAATAATTTTTTTTTTTTTTTTTTAATTATTCTTTATCAACAAATTATGTGAATAATGAATAATGATAGCATGTTAAATAAATTAAAACCTGTCGCCTATACATTGCTGTGCCCTAGCAGGGTTCATTGTTTGGAACTATCATAATGTAACAACCTGTAAACAACATGAAACGCAATAAATGAATATGAATATGAGGTAGGGTAGGGTAGGTAAGTATGTATGTAGGTAGGTAGGTAAGGTAGGGTAGGGTAGGTAGGTAAGTAGGGTAGGTAGACGTAGGTAGGTAGATAGGGTAGGTAGATAGGGTAGGTAAGTAGGGTAGGTAGATGTAGGTAGGTAGATAGGGAAGGTAAGTAGGGAAGGGTGGGTTGGTAGGTAAGTAGGTAGGGTAGGTACGTAGGTAGCGTAGGTAACAGTTGACGGGAGCGAAGCCACGGGCACAGCTTGTATATTATTATTATAAATTGCTGTTATTCCCACTAAATACAACAACAAAATGAATGTCAAGGATCGTTCGTTTTTCAAATTATTTCCTAATTTAAAACCGTCAAAAGCCGTCAGAGCTCAATGCTAAGCTCTGTTTACACGCACTCGCATGTGTGAAGTGCCTACTCGCCTACTCGCCTTGACCCGAGGCAACTTTACATCATGTTCCCTTGATCACTGGAACGTTCGTTGCGGCCGTTGCGGGTAATGTAACCTTTTTGGTTTAATGCTCATTTTGCAAACTGGCACGTTGAGCCTGTAAAGGTGATGGACTGATGTAGCGACTGCTCTAGAGGTATATTTTTTATGCCTATCTGATTATAGTATCGCCCTTATTGAGGTATTCGAGACGTATAGAGTGTAGATGTTAAAATGTGGAAGTGATGTTCTAGATCTTTTGAATAATGGTGTACGAAATAAAATGACCGTAGAATAGGAACGTAAAAATAGACTAGGTTTTTTTATGCACTTGTTGAAGTGATAACTACTGGGAGGAGCTCGTGGCTAAATAATAACAGCCGCTCGGGTCGATCTCCAAGGTTAAGCAACGCTTGCCGAGGTTGGTCCGTGGATGGGTGACCATCTTAACATACCGAGACTCCTCCGTGCCTCGGAAAGCACGTTAAGCCGTTGGTCCCGGCTGTCATTTGTAGATCTTTGGCAGTCGTTACGGATAGTCAGAAGCCAGATAATCTGACACCAGTCTTGCCAAGGAGTACCGTGTTACCCAGTTAATGGGTTGTGGAGGTCTGGTAGGCAGCCGCTCCACGTAAAATACTGGTATTCAGCTGAATCCGGTTTGACTGGAAGCCGACCCCAATATAGTTGGGAAAAGGCTAGGCAGATGATGAAGTGATAACTACTTATGGGAGGGTAAACCGCTTCGTAACGTAACGTGTTACGGCGCCAGTCTGTCTGGCTTCCCTTTCTCTCACGCATACGGCAGCGGTAAGCAGACTCTTCCTCTCTCACTCTAATTTTTATCATGGAGCTTTACAATCGTAGCCATTCCTATTCCAGTAATAGTAGCTAGTAGATATAACCAGTATTTTTCTTTTTACATCACTGTAATTTGTATTTCACAAGAAATGTAATAAAAAATACAAGCGTTTTTACGAAGTCCTTATAATTTCTCAGTATCATTTCAACTCGTGTGTGAAATTAACAATGAACGTTTTTACGAAACTCATTCACTAAAGACATTATGACGTCACAAACCGTGAAATATGTAAACTCTTAGGTACGTTCACTCTGCTTGTAAAGGAATGCAACTTTTTTTTTTAAAGTGATGTATGAGGTAAGCCGAGGAATGCATCACGCCTCTTTGGAATGCATCAGCTCACGCTTCTTAAAAATTCTGAGTAACTCACCGAATTATAAATCTTATTAAGTCCTGGTTACAGTTTAAAATTATTTGTGTGTTGGTACAGTTTTTATTTTTTTAATTGAAAGTAGTAAGGGTGTCTAATATTGTTAAAGAATTTACGGCACGCTATACCAAAACAAACATGTCTGTCACTTTAACGATACGACGGTATTTATTTTATGGTAATAAATAAACGTTTCATTTCGATGATGGATTTATTTGTCCCCGAAAGAGGACGCCTACAAAATGATAATACTTGGATCAGGGTATTCTTAGCTGCTCCTTAATTAATCAGATACCGATGTCAATAAGTATCTATAGAGACTTATATTCAAGATAGCCTATGCTTCTGGTTGAAATTGGGCATCGCCCTTTATCTAAAAGCCTTCCATGGATTTTCTTTTAAAATTGATAGAAATGAAGCAAAAGAAGTTGATCCTGGCTGATCAAGATGATTCAAAACAGAAGAAGTCGATCCTTGCTGTTCATGATGAGTCAGTTGATCCTAGCTGTTCAAGATGATTCAAAACAGAAGAAGTTGATCCTGGCTGTTCATGATGAGTCAGTTGATCCTTGCTGTTCATGATGAGTCAGTTGATCCTGGCTGTTCATGATGAGTCAGTTGATCCTAGCTGTTCATGATGAGTCAGTTGATCCTAGCTGTTCAAGATGATTAAAAACAGAAGAAGTTGATCCTGGCTGTTCATGATGAGTCAATTGATCCTGGCTGTTCATGATGAGTCAGTTGATCCTAGCTGTTCAAGATGATTAAAAACAGAAGAAGTTGATCCTTGCTGTTCATGATGAGTCAGTTGATCCTTGCTGTTCATGATGAGTCAGTTGATCCTAGCTGTTCAAGATGATTAAAAACAGAAGAAGTTGATCCTGGCTGTTCATGATGAGTCAGTTGATCCTGGCTGTTCATGATGAGTCAGTTGATCCTAGCTGTTCAAGATGGTTCAAAACAAAAGAAGTTAATCCTGGCTGTTCAAGATTATTAATGGCCGGTTTCTGAATTGAGTTTCCGATCTAAGAACGTATCAAACCCCTGCAATAATGCCAAGTTTTGACAGATTTCAGGTTAAAAAACAGTTTGACAAATAGGTTAGTACTCAATTTCTTAAAAATATCCTAAAAAAAATTATAATGTTTTAATTGAATAATTAATAATGATTGTTAAACAAACAAACGCGCGTCACAACGGCTGTAGCTACTGTTCGGATGGAAGAAATTGGCTTACAGGTATACTATGTCCTCCATGGAATTGTGGATTAGGTCACAGGGCACTATTATCCGGGGAGAACATTCCCTTGAACTAATGTCCGACTTTAGCTAATAGTGCTGTACAATTTAGACCAACTTGCTATTACATCCACTTCCCTGGAATACTTTAACAGGTGTCTGTCGCAATCTCCACAACCCACAAAGGCTACGTACACAAAGGCTAACTTATCAGCTAATTCCGAGAATTACCGAGGATAGCCGAAGCTAAACAAAGGTTTTATCACGAGGCCCGAGGTAGGAAGTAGCCTCTATTGTCAAAGCTAACGTTGACTCACTGGTGTGATACTGTGTTCACGAGAACAGACATGTTTACTTAATTAATTCACTAGTATATGTTTTTGTGTGTTACGGTAACACTCTGAATTATGGCAAACTAACTGCTGCCCGCGTTAATATCGCTTCGAAGGGAACATACTCCCATACTCCTATGTGTTATTCCAGATTATAATCTACCTCTGTACCAAGTTTCATCAAGATCCGTTCAGCCGTTCTGACATGATTGAGTAAAAACATCCATCCATCCAAACTTTTGCATTTATAATATGAGTTAAGAATTTAACTGGGTACGACTGTACGCCTTGGCAAGACTGGACTCAGATTTTCTGGCTTCTTCTTTATTCCCGTAACGACTGCCAAAGATGTACTAATGACAGCCGGGACCAACGGCTTAACGTGCTTTCTGAAGCACAGAGGAGTCTTGGCTGGTTCAAGTCCGAAATTAGCGGTAATCCTGCAACCATCCTGGAACAGTTCGGAATACATGCAACATGTAACAGAATAAACGCAATATCTCTTAAGGGGTAATTGTACTCATCGTTTTAACAACATTCACTATGGGACCAAAAAAAAAGAAAGGCTGCCCCATACATTTATATTCCACAACTCGAGAAAATGTATTGAACAGCTGATTTTTTTTTTATGTTGTATAATTTTGGTATTTCTTAAGATTGACCATTGTTCGGGCTTTGACCGTAACATGTATAAAATTATTATCAGAAGCAGCAAATATTGTTTTGTTATTCATAAGTATTTATAGATCAGTGTCATAGTCTAGTGGTGGAAGGAATTTTGAGCGTGAGAGCGTGGGTTCGATTTAGAGATTGGTGTGTAAGGGTTCCGTATACACTCCAATCTCTAAATGTCAGAATGCCAGAACCTGCCAGGGTTGCGGAATTTGTTCAAAAGAGTCACCGCGGCCCTGGAACGCAAAGCGCTTTAGAAGGAACACGGATGGGTTTTAGTCAGTAAGAGTCTGATACGCCCTTTCGCTCCACCCAGAGCGGAAGATGATTTCCCATCCTTTGATCCTTAAAACAAAAAAAAACAAAGGGTTACGTTACGTATCGAATGCATGCTGATGTTCCTTATTCCCTAGGAGTTCTTGATAGGTATAGTTTCTTGTTCGTTCGTCTCCACAAGATTCTACTTGAATGACAAATGCTCACTCTCACTTACAGACATTAAACGACTTTTTTCTACCCACTTACTCGAAAAAGAAGATAAAATTTATTAAACACCATATTTAGTAAGAGAGAGATTTTTTTAGAGACAAAATACTACGTGTAATAGAATAAACGCTATACCTCTTAAGGGGTCATTGTACTCATCATTATGAACAACTTTTACTGTGGGACCAACACCGAAATCTTGAAAAAAATTCGACTCTCTGCATACATTTCTGTGCGCATATCTCGACAAAATGTACTGAACAGCTAACTTTTTTTTTGCGATTTCGGGATTGGTCCCATAGTAAAAGTTGTTCATAATGATGAGTACAATGACCCCTTCAGAGGTATTGCGTTGATTCTGTTACAGGTTGTATATTAATTGCAGATTGTAAATCTTTCATAATTTATCTGGCCACCATGACCAGAAACAAAAATTAACACCAAAAGAAGAATAAGTACTGGAAGGATACGTTCCGCAAAAAATCGCGTTAAGTGAAATTCGCGTATATCGGGGTTTCCGATTATACATAGTCAAAAGTTAATACATAAATTACATATAATTTGAATCAATCACTTTAATTCTTATTAACACTTTATGCAGTATTACATGTTTTCTATTTACGGAAAAATACATCTATTGTCTTTTGGGTAGCGTTTCTTTAACGTTCTTGTAAAATACTCAATCAGATCTTCATTGCTGAGAAGTTCGTCGTGCGTTGCTACAATTTCTTCGAGATCTCCTACCGCGACATCTTCAAGTTCAGACCCCTCAATCATTGCAGCAATGTCTTCAAGTACTTGTCCCTGCATCTACTTTATGTACATACATATTCTTAAGTAATCAATTCGCGTATTGTGAGGCATTTTAACGCGAAATTTGAAATTCGCGTTAAAGCGAAACCGCGCATAACGGGGTCGCGAAAACCGGGGTATTACTGTACACCTTATTCCTGATTTGAGTTCTTTGAGTAAGTATCTGCAACGTCAACTATTTTTATTTTTTACTAGTTGCAGCCCGCGGCTCCGCCCGCGTGATTGTCAAAAATTATACCAAGGGAACATATTCCCGGGATAAAAAGTATCCTATGTGTTATTCCAGACTATAATCTACCACAGTGCCATATTTCATCAAAATCCATTCAGTAGTTTTTGCGTGAAGGAGTAACAAACATCCATCCACACTTATAAACTTTCGCGTTTATAATATTAGAAGGATTTATGAATTAGAATGAATCAAATTCCATGATATTTATTAATACCGCAAGTAAATATGAATGGCGAATGCATCACGCGATAGACACCATGTCACACCATCCCGCACTTGTATACGGCTAACTAGTATTCTTGAATAATAACTATTCATTAATAATAACTATTCATTAATAATAACTATTCATTAATAATAAACTAAGTACATAGAACTAACTAAGTATGCACTTGAGAAACCGCAAACACGTGATGTTTGTGAATTTTTATGAACATGTTTTTGCGAAGATTTCTGAATAGAGCTGAAGTGATACCTATTAATGCAGTTTGCGGTCTTTTTTTAGGGTTCCGTACCCAAAGGGTTATAACGGAACCCTAAAAAATACCTTGTCATGCAGTACCTATTTAGAAAAGAAAAACCGGTCAAGTGCGAGTCGGACTCTCACACGAAAGTTAAGTAAACCGAAAAAAACAAATTTCTTGTATGGGAGCACCCTTTTATTTTTATTTATTTTTATTACTTATATGTTGTTCTAGCGGCAATAGAAATAGTTACTCAAAGTCAACACAAAATTTCAGCTGTCTACCTTAAATGGTTCTTGAGATACAGCTCACTGACAGAGAGACGTACGGTACGGACGGACGAATTGATAGCGTAGGCTTGGTAATAGGGTTCCGCTGGTTACCCTTCGGGTACGGAACCCTAGTTAAAAACAGGAACATGCAAAAATCGTTTGAACGCTAAATGTGTAATTTACTCTGAAACCAACACAATGCAAGCTAATCCCAAACTTGACATTGACTTGAAGTCAATAATTTTATCTGTTAAAGTACTCCAGCGACCTCGACATCAATGCCAGACGAATCCAAGCAAATGTGATAGCCATTTTATCTTTTCAGAAAAATACACCTTAAATTGACAAAAGATAGAGTCGCAACTAGCATGGCAAAGTACATAATTAAAGCTGTTTCGTCGATAAAGTATATTTCGCCTTTAATTTATGGCCATAAGGCTCAAAATCGCTTAACATAATTGAGGAACGTTGGCAAAGTTAATAAAACCACTTTTTTTCACCTTATTGCGATCACAATAAGGATTAAAAAACTGCAAAAGTATTTTTGGAAATTAATTTGTGGGTGTGACTGTGTTGTGTAAAAAACGTTTGTTGTATGTTTTTTGACTGACTTTGTTTAATTCAGTGGCCATTCTGCATGCATGCTTGCCATTATATGTTGAGATGTCATGGCGGCGCTACGAAGGCGAAATGTCACAATTACGTTTAGTTCTTTATTATGCCGCGTGTCTAAATACACTGGTGTTTTTGTAGGCACAAGTGGCTGTGAAAAAATTTAAGTAAGTACCTACATGTTTTTTTCTCCGGGAAATTTTGTTAAGTACTAGGTTTCCGAATTGAGTTCAGAACGTGTCAAAGTTAACAGGCTAATGATCTGTTTGACAAATAATAAACTTCAATAGTCATATAAATAAATAAAAAAACTAACCAAAGACAATAGTTTAAATAGTAGACTGCTTAACAGAAATTTAAACTTAGAAAATCGAATTTTGAATCAGTATTTAAACCAATGATTATTTGTGTTTTTTTTTATGATTAAGCCTGGAAATTCCTAATTCAGAAACTAGGAATTCCAGGGTTGCGGAATTTGTTCGAAAGAGTCACCGCGGCACTGGAACGCAAAGGGCATTAGGAGGAACACGGATGGGTTTTAGTCAGTAAGAGTCTGACACTCCCTTCCGCTCCGCTAAGAGCGGAAGGAGTCATTTCATGATTTCCCAACCATAAAAAGGGGTTAGTATGAGCATTTTGTAATAACTAAGTATGTACTATAAATGCTCTTACAAGTTATGTTAATTGACACTTACACAATGTATGAATCACCAAACGTATAGATAAATAAATGCTATGTAAAAACACGTTATTAATATTATGTCATATAATTAATTAAATCACTATCGTGTTACGACAATCAATGGCTTTTTCCAAGTAAATGACGTACATTTCTTTGAATGAAACGGTGTTATTATTTGTAACTGTTTTAAATTTGTTTGGGAATTCACTAGTTTTACATTATCCTATTGATTGATGTGTAGGTACATTTCCTAATGATGCAATTGCTACTGCTAACCTATTAAGCAGATAATTATTGATATAATAATAATGTAATGAATGACAATGAAACAATAATGACCTAACCTGTTTTTTTCGAGATAAACAGGAATATCAACAAAATTGTTTCAAAATGGGAAAATGTTAATTAAATCATAAAAAAACACGCAACTTATATGTTATTGCGAAAAATCCTTGAAAACATACACAAACAGGCACGTCTGCGCTTCCTATTTGTTCGGCATATTGAAATTTGAAAATAGAACATTCATTAGCTTATTGTCTTACCTGTGATCGGGCATTTAAAACCAAATTCGGTCTAGCGAGTCATATTATACGCTAGGAAGTAGTGTCATGGGGTCGCCGTTGTCGAAATCAGCAAGACGACCTAGAGAACTATATATTACACGGTAATATTTCTGATATTTTCTCAGACCCATACACATAAAGTTACAAAGTAAATGGTACGAAACCAAGAAATTCTTGAATGCCTTTTAATAAATCAGGGTGGAAGATACATCCGTTGAACAATTAAAAAAAAACACTGTTTGTCAATTGGTCGCACTGTCACGTCGCGACTGTCTGTGGGAGCCAGTATTGCACTGTCCCGTGTTGGAAACTGTCGCTGCGAGTTACCCTCAGGAGTTGGACAGTTCAGGTTTATCGTCCATTTCAATCGTCACTTCATCTCGCCACTTCATGAGGAATTCATTTTAGGTGTGCCGCCATCTACCTTATTTCTTTTTTATTATACAAAATATTACGGTCGTCGATCTTTTAATAATAGTCTGAAATCAGTTTTAGAAACATTATTAAAAAGATTGACTACCCCACGAAAGATCCGTGAAAAATGGTCAATCTAATTCATCTCATTTGTAGTAGGTATTCAAATTATGTCTAAGTAGGCCATTGCGTCTAAGTAGGCCATTGCGTATGAGTAGACTATTGACCGTTTGCAACCTAAGTAAGAGACATAGAGTTAATATTGTAGGTAGGTACTTATTCTATATTCCTAAATGCATTAGAAACTAATAATGCATGCAGTTTATCGTTCGCTTCACTGATCAGACTATAATGTCCTTATTCGTGATTTATCTGATTGTGAGAACAATCGCGAGGACAGCTGCTTTGTGAACGGCTTACAAATTATATGAAAGCTATTGTTATTTCATTATATTTTATTTGGTCACAGGATTTAGAATACGGTTGCGAATAGGTCGACCATTTTACCCGTTGGAAAGTTGGTACTACTCCCAGTCTACCGAAGTATTTATTTATTTATTTATTTGGGACAACAAACAGTATCACATTATATCAGCACAAATAATATAAATAAAGATGTTATATAAATGTGAAACTCACACCGTTATCCACAGCATATACAATTCATAAAACTATACTTATAAACAATCTACGCGAGTAAGACTACAATTAGACTGCTCGAATAACTATACATCGGAATCCTTAAGTTTCTTTAACAAAGCAGAACGAAATCCATTTGCTGTCACTGAGAATAAATCTAATTCTGAAGTTTCTGAACAAAAGTCATTATAGTTTCTGCACAAGCGACGTAGAGGCGCCCGCAGACCAGCATTGGTGCGGCAATGGGACACAGCAAAAAGAGGACGTGCGCGCACCTCTCGTCTAATAACAGTTCTTGGGACACAGTAGCATATTTTATTAGTAATCTCAGAGCAGTTATACCTGTTATAGCATACGTCGAAAAGAAACATAATTTCTAGATATAAACGTCTAGACTTCAGGCTCATTAGATTGTATTTATTAAGAAGATTTTTATAGGTTGGGAAATTGTGGCAGCACCTATAGTGCATCGATCTAAGGAATTTGCGCTGCACTCTTTCTAGCATCTCAACGTATTTATTATAAAAAGGGTTCCACACCACCACTGCATATTCGAGTTGAGATCTAACTAGTGCTTTATAGAGATGAGAATAGGTGCTTGCGTGTTTAAATTCAGTAGCTGATCTCATAACGAACCCGTACATACGATAAGCCTTTTTGGTGATGTTATCAATATGTTGATCAAGGTGAAGTTTGTTATCTAGCAGTACCCCTAGGTCTCGCACGGATGGAGCTTTCAATAAAGTTACACTGTTTAGATTATAATTATGATTTAAAACGTTTTTATTTTTTGTGAATGATATCGTTAAACATTTAGAAATACTAAGGTAAAGTTTGTTTTGAACACAGTATTCAGAGAATCGATTTAAGTCTTCTTGTAACTGACAACAATCTGCAGGTTTTATGAATTAGACAACCTTGGACTAACACTACCTTTTTTTTTTTAAGGTCGTGAAATCATCAAATGACTTCTTCCGCTCTGGGTGGAGTGGAAGGGCGTGTCAGACTCTTACTGACTAAAACCCATCCGTGTTCCTTCTAAAGCTTTGCGTTCCAGGGCCGCGGTGACTCTTTCGAACAAATTCCGCAACCCTGGCAGGCTCTGGCCCTAGCGGGCCCCGTCTTCTATGCTGACATCTCTTTGAGGCGCGCGTGAAACACAACGCGCCATCGACCCAGGCCTGGTGGTGATCGAACAGCGAGCCACCCAACGCTCGCCGTCCGCAGGCCCGCGCCTACGTGGTGGCCGGGGATCGCCCTGCGACTCCCGTCGCCCGGGGCGTCTTCTTCTGTTGCGGCGGTTGGGGCAAAGGCCTTGCCTTTCCCTCGCGCGGACTAACACCACCTACCGGTAGGTCTCGAGTGGAGTTGGCATCTTCATCTTTCTTCTTCTTCTTGGAATAATATATTGACGAAATGGTGGCCAAGATTGGATCTATCTATCAGGATTTGATGTCTGCATTTAGTCTTTATGGTGGACCATTAGGCATGAGACGTAGCGGCCGACCCGGGCGGATTATATAGGGATATACGGAACCGCACATTCATTTGCAGACTCACGCGCCGTGCATTCTGCGCGCTCAACATTTTTTACTATCTAATAAATCAGTGTTCAACGGACATTCACGTTGGTCGGTTTTATTTCATCAGCATCCCCATAGAATCGCCCGGCATCGGCATCATCATTAAGTGTAGGGAACCCCTACAAGTAGGTATGTCGATTACGTTTTATGTGGAAAACACCTGGGTGAGTGATGCACGTGATCGAGACGCAAGGCCGAAATAAAAGGAGGTCTACCTAGCAGTGGGTCATTCCAGGACTCCTCAAATCCAGTTATGGTCCTTAGCATTGTCACCGTCCACGAAGCAGATAAAAACCGTGGTATATGGTCAGTGGTTCATGGTCAGAGGGCGAGTTAAAGTGGCTGCATGGCTATGAAACGCGTTGTTGCCGTGTCGTCTTGCACTTTTCTGCAGAGCCGTAAGAACATTACTATTGATCAAAACTTGTTTCATGTGTCGTGTCGTGTCGTGTCGTGATTTTGACGGTTCTGAGTATGACTACATACAAATATGGACAGGAACTGGAATCCCCCTGAACCTATGTCTAAGTAATATTCAACGTATGTATAAGTAAGTGATATTCAGAAAAAACTGAAAAGTATTAAAGTTTTAATATTTTTTCTTTTAATTTTGTCTTGCATGATCTCAGTTTTAAGTTCTCATGTTTTAAGTTTTTTTTTGCATGCTGAAAATGAGTAAGCAAAATATGTGGAACGATTTTAACTTAAGAGCATTATGTACCATATTTTACGCAAAATAAATATTCTATTCTATTCTACCTACCAAGCCAGCAATTCCGGTAATTTCCACCAGTTAATATTGACTTAGTTTATAACGCAAACTCCTCAACCGGAGCAGGGCAACGAGGCAACTTTCCCGGAATTCGCGAGATTTGATAAGATTACTGGCTTCACTTGAAACGTGTCTGTTTGTTCGTCCAAGATAATGTTCTTTGTTCTACATGCCGGCGAATTGTTTAGTGATAACGATATCTAAAGAATTCTTCAGTTTAAAACAAAATATAACATAAAATCAGCCTAAACATTCAGGCATTCAGGCCCAGTTTTTTTTATACGGAATTGTCCGTAATCACATAGGACCTAGTTCGAGTCAATGGCTATCTTCTTCATCATCATCAAGGCATTCTCTACCAGTCAACCTTTGGGTTAGAAAGACTATACTGTGGTAGGTGTACAATAAATAAAAATAAAGATTCAAAGTTAAATTCGAGTTGTTGTTGTTGAGTTGTTGAAGTTGATTCAGTTGTTTTGTTGAGTTGAGTTGAGTTGTTGGTATATCACATTGTACGACTGCCTAGCAGACCTTCACAACTAGGTAATACGATTCTCGGTAAAATTGGTTATCAGTCTTTCAGGCTTCTACACACTACCCGTCACAACTGTCAAAGATCTTCGGTCCCGGTTGGACCAACGGCATAAATTGCTTTGTGATGCACGGAGTGGTTTCGATTTAACTTAGATGCGTTGTTATTCCAGACACAATGCGGTAACGTGACGTACCCGTAACGTAAGCATACCTAATTATGTTTTTAAGGATGGGAAATCATCAAATGACTTCTTCCGCTCTGGGTGGAGCGGAAGGGCGTGTCAGACTCTTACCGACTAAAACCCATCCGTGTTCCTTCTAAAGCCTTTTGTGTTCCAGAAAAAAAACAGCTGTTCAGTACATTTTGTCGAGTTATGCACACAGAAATGTATGGGGGAGTCGATTTTTTTATCGCGATTTCAGTGTTGGTCCCATAGTAAAAGTTGTTCATAATGACAATGACCCCTTAAGAGGTATTGCGTTTATTCTGTTACACACTGTATAGAAACGCCACTTGGCGAAAGAAATAGGCACAAAGTCAGAGTCAAATCATTTATTTTAAACAAAGCATTAGAGCATATGAGCCTTTTGCACAGTTCCACTTTCCCAGACGAGCTCCTTAACAATGAACCCTACAACAGTTAGTAGATAAAATAAAACACCGCGTCTATTGACTTCTTAGAGTTTCTACAATAAGGTTTTTACCTGATCACAATAATTTCTCACGATTGTTCTAGGATATGAATAAGGACAACTGGTAAGTTCAGTGAAGGTAAACGCGAGCGGAGTCACAGGGCGGAACGGAACGCTGTTCAATTCACTGCATATGAATCAGTTTGTGGCCCGCACTTAACTTGGCCATTAAAAATTTAGGTAAGTAGGTAGGTACACACTTCTAGAAGTAAGAAGATCTTATTAGTAGGATAGATTGATGCTGAGATCGTTTAATCAGTCAGTAAAGTTCTGACTGCTGGGAAACAGGTCTATTCTCTATGAGAGTGAGTAAACACAGTGAGGTACCATGACATCGTGTTTACCAACTATCATAATATGTGAGTACCACTCAGACATAATAGTTGCCAATAAACACTTCGTGTCTTCTTTTCGAGAATGATCCTCGAATTAATGCCTTTAAACGAGCAATTCTTGTATATGTAAACGGCTCCAACCAATAAAATTTAGCATGCGTATGGTTTTGGATGAATCGATTTAGCTAGGTTTCATTTTTAGAAAACGTTTACCAAAAAATCTGAGTACTTTGGCCAAACTATCAGTTTTATCATTAGAAGTGGTAAATAGCATGCTGCAAGTCTACTGTTTGTCAAACATCTTAAATTTAGCGGCACATTAAGAAGCCCGTCTTCAACAAGAGTACATAGGTACCTATTTTACTTTTTTATGACTGGCCTCTCGCACTGAGCCTAGGAGGTTGTCGTCTACTTAACCGGACTTGGCTTAATATAAATTAAAGCCTCCAGACTTAAAAAAAAAAATCAAACTAATTGACTACACGCTAAGGGTACGCCATACGGACCTCAGCTTAGGGCTTCGTCGGGGGGGGACAGCTAGAGGACGGTCTGGATCGCACGTTTATTATTTTACGTTAAATGGAGCTATATACTCCATCATCACAAACAATGGGTACAGTTGCGACACAATTAAGTAAATACCAACATTACGAACGTAACCAAATAGGAGCGCAATCAGTTCTGCCACACAAGGCAACTTGACGCATGAATGGCATACGCAGGTGTACACACGGCTTTAATACCTAAGCAGTTGTATTGTAAATACCAATATGTTGATAATTATTATATGTCCGTTAGAGTATGGGAATGTTGGGAAAATAATTTGTTAAGTTGTGTGCCGTTTATAGTATCTTCTGGGATCTAATGAAGTGGAATATATCTCTGTTGATGAATGTCGGGAATCTGGACTTTAACTAAGAATGGTATGGAACAATATAATGTGCGAAAGTGTGTCTATCTGTCTGTATGTCTGTTAAGACTTCACGCTTAAACCGCTGAACCGATTTAGATGAAATTTTTTACAGAGATAGATTAAACCTTGGAGAAGAACATAGGCTACATTGTTTGCGAGGAAAGAGCTTGAAGCATAGGTTATGTAACTGAACGGATTAAAATAGGGGATGAAAGTTTGTATGGGAGTCCGTCATTATTGAAGGCACTTGATAAAAAATTAATAAACATATGTTCAAGCGTTTTTGAAAAATAATAGTATCTTAAAAATAAAAAGTTTGGGCAGCCGGCCCAAAGTAACTATTCCACGAGGTCGAAGTCGCGGGCAAATGCTAGTACCTACCTATTTTAAATGTAAAAATACCATGTACCTGGTACCTACATACTACATACAGGGTGATTCATAAGTGTGTGGTCATATTTTAGGGTGGTGTTCCAATTTTGCATACAGTTAAGAAGCAATTTTTTAATAATCCGAGGAATCCGATGGGCAATTCTTACATTTTAAGAAGCATTCGCTTTCAATTTCAGTATTTGTAATGTACTTTGGTGCTAGATAGCGACCCACGACATTCTATAAAAGAAAAACGCCATTGCTCGGTTATATTGGAGATATAGAACTAAAAATCTGATAAAAATATATGTGCTTGTTCACAAATATAAGTATTCTCATTTTTTCCTGTTACATATTTTTTTACATTATCAGTTATCATCACTGTTATCAGTCTATATTGTTAATTCCTTAATAAGATTAAACCGGTTTTCATAACGCCGCTTGTCGCCGATGTCACGATTATACTCCATGTCATCGGACTTAATATTTCCATGCACTAGGCGCCAAATGTATCAGGTGCTACGATACCGAGCAACTATTGATAAGAAAGTAAACAATTTCACGGATTATGACGTCGATATCTTTGATTACTCATATCGCAGTGTTTTGTCGAATTTACTCGAAAATAAATCGTTATTAATTTTGATTAAGTGAACTTAAAAAACAAGCGCAGATGGATACCCGAATAGGATAAAATATATTCAGAGGTAGAAGTTTCTTAATAATATTAATAAAAAAAATCATCAGACAGTAAGTCGACTCTACAGTAAAAGTGACCAGAAAGCTGGAAGCTGGAAGAATCAGCATTACCATGGCATTTTTTTTTTTTGACGGGGACCACTCGCAGTTCAGCACACTAAGGCTGGTTACTGCTTAACCGGACTATCCTGTGGTGGCCTCAAATGAATTTAAGGCCCCCAGTCAGGGCTTACAAACTAGCTGAATTACACTAAATGACCGCTCGCTAGGGCATCCCCTGCGGGATACGGACCTCGGCTTAACATGACAATCATGCATGTGGCAATGTTGCCTGCGTTCTGGGCACTTCGCCTTGACAGTTACATAACGATTTTTTGTTATGCTCAATGAATTCTACCCCTATCCCTATTTTCTACGCGCTTGTTATTATTAATTTCAAATACTACAAACGAAACATTCGAATCAAAAAAAAAGTTTTTGCATGATATCTGCTCTATTTTATGAACAAACAGTTTTAAAACTATGAAACGTATCAGTTATTTAGCGTAATAGACTTAATTGGCGATCGTTCGAACGCAACAAATTGAAGCTGAAAACAATACAAATATTTTAAAACATTTATATTTTTTCAGTTGTGAAATACTTTTTTAATTGATTAAATACTAGCTATTTCATGCGGTTTCACTTCTCTATCTATGAAACAGAACAGGGATGGTGTTTTTTTCAAGGATACCAAATATGCTACGAGTATGAGTGCTATGAGTTATGACACAGCGATACTGAAGCATTCAAT
Organism: Mamestra configurata; assembly: GCA_002192655.3. NCBI lineage: Eukaryota > Metazoa > Arthropoda > Insecta > Lepidoptera > Noctuidae > Mamestra > Mamestra configurata. The sequence continues at coordinate 145,743 of NDFZ01005011.1, forward strand.
CTGCAGAAGAGTTGGTAATCCGATGAGTAGTTTAGATATTAAATGATAAATGATATTTATCTGGAACTTCGTTCCATCCGGGTGTCCCTTGACACCTCTCAAGTTTTTTTTTCAGATTTTTTATAAGTAGGTACTACTTACAAGTTATTTTCTACAAAAATAACTAAGTACTTACCTACGATTCTAGCTCTGTTTAAGTCTTATTCGATTAAAGCTTTAATTTTTTACATGATCAGCTGATTGATGGGTACAAGTGTACAACCCTTAAACAATTAAATTATTTACTTACCTGCATATTGCAATGGTCGACTTCTTCACGCTATAATGCTTCCCACATCGATCATCGAAGTCCTTAAAAGCAGATGACAGTGTCACGATGTGAAAGAAGGATCTTCACACCAAACTACACACTAATTTATTTTTAACAGGTCACCTGCACGAAAACACCAAATTAAATGTTATGCAAAGCTAACCTAAATTAAGTCATTTAAAGCCCGCGAGCAGTGACGAGTCGGCCTCCGCTGCTAAGTGTATGTCACACAGTCAAAGTGGGGTTCCAAATTCAAATAACATTATCATAATTATAATGAAATTCAGTACAATATTATTACCCGGCGGTGCACAGCTTCTCCCTCGCTTCGCTCGTGAGTTAAACTCTCGAAACCTTCATTGCGTTCGTGATTCAATGTGACGCCCGTGACATAAGACACTGCTTCATCCCCTCGGTGCGTAATCTACTATTTCACTCCTCTTGCTCAAAAAGTCTGTCATTGTAGCATACCAGAGCGGGTCTGTTACGAGTCTACAAAAACGAAAAAGTCTTTATTCATAAGTATGTATGTCACCGGAAAATGGCAAACGCCGTAAGATTGTAAAATATCGCTTGAAATAGTAAACTATTTTTTCTAAATAAGACTCGGATATATTGGAAACTATTGAATTTGGATGGTATTTATTGTATACAAAACAATTTTTCATAAAATATCGAGAAATTATAATCTAATCAAGATTTATTACAATCTTACGGAGTCTGCAATTTTCCGGTAACATATACATATACTTAGAATAATCTTGAATAAAGACCCGACTTTTTATTATTTCATAAAAAAAGTTTTTTTTTTTTTAATGGAGCCGCTTTTGGTTCCATTTTCAAAAATAAAATGTTCTTTTTATTCGTTGATTGCATTGCGTTGTGGCTACAGAAGATTACACAAAATTTAAAAAGGCACTGTCGCAAAATCTTTAGAAATGTTCTCTAATGAGGCTAGGTACCACTTATTACAAATTGAAATGGCGACCGCAATTTATTTTCATCATCATCATCATATCAGCCGAAAGACGTCCACTGCTGGACATCGGCCTCCCCCAAGTGTCGCCACAACAACTGGGTCCAGTGCGTCTCGCATCCATCGGCTACCCACGACCCTCACCAGGTCATCGGTCCATCTTGTGGAAGGCCTTCCAACGCTGCGTCTTCCCGTACGCGGTTGCCACTCCAGAACTCTTACTTATTTATTTTACAAAAGTGAAAATACACTTCTCATCAAAAAAATCGAAACACTTTCGTTTTTATTGTTTTTGTCCTAATTTTTTACAAAAGAGAATTAATTCCATGAAAAAAAAAACATTATTGTGTAGCTGGCAGTTTGGTCATTACAGTAAGAAGAAAAAAATCAAAATTCGAAATTAGAATTTCATTTGTTTATCCTATAAATGAAATTAATCACTGTTTTGAGACAAATGTGTATTTAGGGTTGGAGTACGTTTCTCGTTTAAAAACTAAAATTAGCGCTTGTCTTTAAACTTTTTGTTTCTTATTTCATTTACTGTGACTTTGGGACGTCTGAAAAAACTTTTTTTTCTAAAACATATGGATACTTCGCCCGCAGAAGCCGCCCAAGTGGTGGCATTGCTGGATTCTGGACTTAGTCAGCGTGTTGTGGCTGCAAGATTGCATCTAAGCTTATCATCTGTTCATAGAGTCTACAAACGCTATCGGGAGACTGGTTCGTTCACGCGCCGTTCAGGATCTGGCAGGAATCGGGTCACTTCTGAGCGAGATGATCGATTTATTGTAACAACCTCTTTACGAAATCGACGCCTTAACGCTTTTCAACTGCAGCAGCAGCTTCGCGTTGTACGAAGAGTAGCTGTAAGTGACTCTACAATAAGAAGAAGGTTGAAGGAACGCGGATTGGCACCGCATAAGCCAGCGAATGGGCCGAAATTAACTGCAGACCATCGAAGAGCGCGCCTTAACTTTGCACGCGAGCACCTAACTTGGTCATACCTTCAGTGGAGCAAAGTACTGTTTTCTGATGAGTGTAAAATTATGCTGTATGGTAACGACGGAAGGAACAAGGTCTACAGAAGAGATGGAGAACGCTTTGCACAATGCTGCATTGAAGAAAAGGTCAGCTATGGTGGCGGTTCGTGGACGGTTTGGGGAGGAATCAGCGCCGACGGTAAGACAGAACTTGCCTTTGTATCTGGGCCACGGCTGCCTGCACTAAACTCTCATCGGTACATCGAACAGTGTCTTGAACCTCATGTGATGCCCTATGCACATTTTATTGGCAACGACTTCATATTCATGCACGACAATGCTAGAGCTCACACCGCGGGCGTCGTACGAGATTATCTTACCGAAGTCGGTATCTCCATTATGGTATGGCCAGCAAGAAGCCCGGACATGAATCCCATTGAACATCTATGGGATGAATTAAAGAGACGAATTCGAGCAAGAGATCCAGCCCCAGAAACACTTAGCCAGCTGCAAAATGCAATCCAAGAGGAATGGGATAATATACCACAACATGTGATCGTGACTCTCATCCGATCGATGAAGAACCGTATGGAAGCAGTAATAAGAGCTCGCGGAGGGAATACAAGTTATTAAATAAACGTTTCTTACATTTTTTTTCATTTACGCGTGTTGTTTTACCCATTTCCTTCATATTCCATACAGGGTAAAAATTACTCATTATACAAAATACGAAACCTATGAAGACTTAATTTGAATTTAGAACATTAACATTAGGATTTAAAAACCTCATACTACTCACTATTAAATGACATTTTACATTTATTCCTAAATATACACATTTTTCTGATAATCCTTATCAAATCATAAACTGCGAGGTGTTTCGATTTTTTTGATGAGAAGTGTATTATCATCTAGAGAATATATGTAGCCGTTACTCGATCAATCCAGATCGCAATCCGTGATCGTGATCATTGATCGCGATCCAGATTGATTCTGTAACGCGTTGGATTGACGGATCGCGAAATCGAATCACAAATATCTAGATTTTTTTAGATCCATGATCGCGATCTAGATTGAGCGTCTAATGCGAAGTTCTGTCAATTTACGTCAGTCAGCGTTCGCGCCGCAATGGAGTCGGACGACAACAGCAGTGACATGCTAATTAGAAATTCACCCACAGAAAATTTTATCTTAACTCTGGAAACTGCCAGAATTGTGGGATAAGAAGTGCAGTGATTCAAGATTCAAAGCATTTGTTTCAAATAAACCATTTACAGGCACTTTTGAATTGTCAAGGTCGGTCAGTCAAAAACATGAAGCTATACTTTATTATTATTATAGGTATTCCATAGACAACTCAACGTTTCATCGTTCATCAAGTATATAATGGGTCATTTAGCCCCGTATAATTGCAAAAATCTACTACTTTTGGGTTTCCCTAATAGGTACTATAACATTCCCATAAGCACACACAAATTCTCGAAACAAATTTTTGTGGTTTCAATTCCACTCCAAAATAAAAAATGATAAATCATTTCCAACAACCTCACTAAATTATAAATAATTTAATCCTAACAAAAAAATGTACAAAACACTCGAATGCCCTACAACTCCGACAAGAGGTCAATTCTTTTTCAATAAAATCTTTTTTTTTTCTACGAAGGCCTTATTCTGAACAACACGTGACCGGATGCGGATCGAGAGTGGATTCTCGTCGAGTAAACCGTTCTCAGAAGTTGGGTGATTCATCGACGTAGGTAAACGAGAACCTACTGTAGTACACAATGAACATAGTAAATATGATTTTAATGACAGAACAGAACACATGTTTTTTGTTCTAAGAAATATATTTTTACTAGCTTTTGCCCGCGACTTCGGCCGCGTGGAACAGTTACTTTGGACAGTCATTTTTATTTTTAAGATACAATTTATTTAAAACGCTTGAACACAATTATGTTTATTTATTTTTTATCAAGTGGCTAAATACATTATCTTCAATAATGACGCACCATACAAACTCAAACTCAACTCAAATTTAAACCCATTTCTCGCGACAAAAGGTAGCCTATGTCCTTTTCCAATGTTTAATTAATCTCTATATCAAATTTCATCTAAATCGGTTCAGCGGTTGTTGATTCCCCATGCAAATCCCCCCCCCCTTTTCGCATTTATAATATTAGTATGGATGAATTAAGCAATCACCTATATTTCAAGTTTATTTTAGTAAAACTGTATTCATCATCATTCATTTTATGGATAAACTAAGTTTTCATCATATATCATCAAAATCGGTTATCGTAACAAACAAACGAACTCACTTTCGCATTTATATTGTTAGTTAGGATTAACAGTCAGAAACTGATTGGGTAAGCCCAAAATCAGAATTCTGGGTAAAACATCCACCACACACCACTACTAAAATGTTATTTGTTTTCCAATTTTGTCTGAAATGACGCAGTTGTGCATTTGATTTCCGCGTGGAATGTTCTACGTTTGAATATTGATAACTTCATGGACACTTTTAATTTGTTTGCTCATTTATTAGATAACCCGTTTGATGTTTTTGTGTAAAAATAGCGATATCTATCTAAGTAGTAAATCAATGTTGTTTTCAGTGAGTCACCGATATTATTTTTAGAGTAGATATAATGAACATTGAAAACACATAAGGTACTTACTAGCGTAGGTTAGGTACACCCTAACCTACGCTAGTAAGTAGGTACCTTATGTGTTTGACGGTTTTAATCATTGCATCATTATCGTTAGTCGACTTATAGGTGTTGGTATTATTTTCAAACGCAGCTAAAAAAAAACTAGTGTAATATGTACTTATGTATATTTTATGAATAGCAGTTTATAAATTAAAAATTTCTAAACGGGGTTTTCCAGAAGTGCGTGTTAAAAAAAGGGTTTTCGGTTTTTTGAAAAAAAACCGGACATATTCATATTCATTTATTGAGTCGGACTGTCACACGAAGGGTTCCGTGCCATAAACCAAAGAAAACACGTTTCTTCTATGAGAGCCACCTTTAATTTTTAAGTTAATAATAAGTCTTAACTTATTTTATTTGATTTTTTATTGTTATTTTTAAATTTATTGCAATATTATTACTTGTTTAATTTATCGTTATTTTAAGAAAATAATTATATTAATAATAATTACTGATATTTGAACATCACATCATGACATGTGATAAACTTGTTTGAACCTAATAATGTTGTTACCATCTTGTGCACGTCTTTCTTGTATGTATTGACACATGTTTTAGCAAATAAAATATTTTTATCTTATTATTTGTTGTTATAGCCTGGTGAAATACAGATAGACGGACAGTGGAATCTTAGTAATAGGGTCCCGTTTTTACCCTTTATGTACGGAACCCTAAAAAGTAAAAAAAAATTTTTTTTTCTTTATTGTTGGTATAGCAGATACAGAACAACATCCTTAAAATATATGACCTTAAATATACTTCTGTAAAACCCTGCAGAATAGAAATAAGAACCTGCCAATCAGTGTTTAAACTTATTACTTTATCATAAATGCTTAGATACTAAATAATAAGTAAGTATTGTTGGTCGGGCTGGTATTACAGTCGTTTAAAGACTTGATTAACTTTGGAAAAATACGAATCAATGGTTAAACGCATTATGTCGATGCGCCGAACAAACATACCTACTGCCATTGGCGGATCCAGTAGGGGGGGGTACTAAGGGGACTGAAGCCACAACCTAACGAAGCCTTTGAGAATTTTACGAATAGTAATCCAAAGAAGTTTGTTATGCGTTAAGTTAAGTTGTTGCTACACTTGCTACTTTGCTAAAACCTCAGCTCTGCTCAGCGGGTTCAAGCCACTGCCCATGAGTTGGAAACTGTTGATTAGCACGCCTAGATACTAAGTTTTGAGTAAACACACAAAAACTGTTCAAGCGCTATTATAATCACTCTAATCAAGGAACAAAACATGGTAATTGCTTGCACGTGTTGCAACCAGAATCTGCAGCGTTAGTTCTTGTGTGTACTAGCCATAGATAGCAGATTAGGAAATACCTCGATACTAAATACGCTGGAAACGTATTTCAGTACCATTTAGTAAGGTTTTTTATATACAAAAGCAAAAATTCAATTTATCATTGTAACACCCGTAAAAGGGACCAGTACAAGTCACATTTTACGCTTTTTTATTTTTTAGGGTTCAAAAGTATTTTTAACATTAACAAACGAGTCCATTCAACCTTAAAAAAACCGTATTTCACTTTTCGGTATTTACCGATTTTGTAAGGATGATTCATCGAACAAGGAGGTTGTATACTTTTGTATACAAAGCAGGTTGGGCTCATCTATATTCTAGACATCGTCTGTTTGCCAGTCTAGGCAGAACGGGGTTGAACAAATTAGCGTGCGTTTCGAAATTTGAATGTGGCTGACTGGCTGGTTGAGTGATCGACAAGACTGGCCATTGAGAACAAGAAACAACGCATCTCTTTACTGAATTTTAGGCCTTTCTGAGATGCAAATGGTAGCTACCTACACCACTTGAATGCATCTCTAAAAAGTAGCTCTCAATACTTTCTGACGTGCGTGTGACGAGCCAATTTCCACTACATTTTTTTATTTCAAGAGTGATGTTCATCTGGTGATCTAGTGAATGTGACATTTTGTCAGCGATAAAGATTTTAGAAAAGACAAAAGCAAATGACATATCAGTACTGCAAGTGATATCGTACATTTTGGAGTTTTTGTTAATAATATTAAATTTCACACTTCTCTGGCCACAGGGGCCACTCAGGACAATTCCAGCGACAGCCTACGATGTGTTTCTGACCTACAGAACCAAGTTGATATCTGGCTAGACAGCGTTATAAGTAAAACAACACTAGTTATCTTAGTTTAACTACGCCCAAGGCCTTCTTTGTACAAACACATTACAATCGGTCCACCTAACACAGTAACACACCCATTTGAATCCGGAAATAAGTTACATTATTATTACTGCGAGTCTCGCGCTTTGAAAACAAGGCAGTGATGCAACAGAGGATCCTTGCCTTGAATATGAATAGCGAAGGATAACTACTGTGGCTTGTGGCGAGTAAGACTAGTTAAAAACTTGGCCAGGCTTTCCATAGATTAAAAAAAATACCATAGAGAAAGACGGATGGGAGGCCTTTGTACAACAGTCAGTTGTTAGTCAGTGTCATCGTCCTGGAGTCACCATCTGCTGGGTACAGACCTCCTTTTCTTTTTGGTGATTTTATTAGGCTCAAAATAAAAAAAATAAAAGTGCCATGGGATGGGCCACAGTGTATAATTGCTGCCTACATTAATCCACTACGGGGTCCTGCGAATGCCTCTTCTCAAAAGGAGAAGTCATAAGCACTGAGCGGATCACCACTTCACCTTCATCAGCCAGTTGAGCTTGAGCCTCTAATGCTGCTGTTAACGTGGCCACCGATCTCAAAAACACAGTTAAAACACATTTACTTTAGGATTTTTTTTAAATATTAAACTTTTATTTCTCCCTTTTATAAATTATAGTTTTGAAACAGGCTTAATTTTTTATATACTTAATAAAATAATATTTTTTTATTTTTTTTATTAAGTTGTTTTTTTAAACTAATTACTTAAAAATAATAAGTACCTACAGATCCCACCATCATTATCTATATACCATGTACCTACATGAAGTGACGAACAATTTTAATGTTGCCATGCATTCTAACGATTACACGATAACTTTTTAAATTGCGAAGCTTCTTTTTGAAATTGTCTGAATTTTTTTGAAAATCAAGATTATTTAGCTAGAGGCTGACTGCATGCAACATTCAAACAACATGCATGATAAGATAATATGTTTTAGAATTACGCTGTTAAGCCAATGACACGTTTTTCTACTCCAGTGACTGATACCTACATACTTAAAACTCTCTACCTCAAAAACCGATTTTAATTAAACTATTCCTTAAGTTGAACTACATATACCTAGTCAAACTAAAAAATATTTTTTGCAATCCGTCATAGTTTTTGAGATATGCGCGGCCAAACATACATACAGACACTTATGAAATTTGGCACACATGTTTAGAAGCTGGTATAGACTAACATATACAAAAACTGAGCAATTCTTACAATATTACATACATACTGGTCGAACTAATTAATGAACCATAGACTCGAAAAAAAAAAAAAAAATTATCTCGGTAATTCAGAATATTTTAAGTTGAGACCCTAATGTATTGAGAATCAGGTAAACGTTATATAAGTTATCGTAACATCCCATAATTGTTTACCTATAACTAGTACCATAAATAATACAGAACTAATCATAAAAACTCCGGAAGCATTCTGCTCGTACGGCCGAGGTTGTGTCTGTGAAAACAAGTGAGGTGATGCAACGCAGCCTCCGCCTTGAATTCTAACGTTTTGTTACACGAGTACCTATACTACCTACCTACCTATGTTGCCTACCCACCGACACGCAGCTATTTATATCCTTGCAACTGAATAAATGAACGGCGGCGGGCTGACGCGCCGTTTCATACAAAAACTCGTTTATTTTATATTTTTAGACATTATTTATAAAGTTTTGACACGTGTATGTGTTTTGCTATTGTTCTTTTCTTGCCCAATGAGGTTAGCTTGGGCTGTGGTGAGAAGATAAGCCAGTAAGCAAAACTAGTAGGTACTACCTAATATTATTGGTTTCTGTAATATCTAAGTACTACCTACATAAAATATATGTATCGTCTATGGTAAAACAGACAGTCTAAAGCGAACTCTAATTGACTTTGTCAAAAAACTCCCGACCGCTAAAACCGACTAAAAAGTTCCAAAAGTCTGATGCAGTTAGTGGAATAAGATCTGTGATTGAACTGACTGCTTGAAAAGCGACTTGTTTGGAACTTTTGATTAGTCGTTTTTAGCACAAAGACAATTTTTTTATTTCCTTCATTTTAGAGACTTGCATTTTTGGAATCGTCTCCTCGAGCCCTTTATTTTGATACCTCACTCGATTGGAATTGAGAAACAAATTTGAAGACATAATATGGCACCAAAAATCGGCCATTTTAATTTTAAAATACCCAGTGTCACTCTCACAATCAAGACGAGTCTAACGACTCCTCTAAAGCCACAATCCATTAAGCCGTTTAGGCTACAGAGCGTGCCAAAGAAAATACACACAAACATACATACATGCATGCATACATAGAGAAATATAACCCTCCCTCTGGCACAGTCGGGTAAAAATGTTAAACTATGTAGTTCAAGTACTCAGCTATATCTCAGTAAAAAAACCTAAGATAAAATCTAAATCTTGTATGAAAACGCTCCAAACTAGGAAGCTATTTACGTTACGAGCTAACATACATACAGACAGCCTTATATACATAATACCTAGCTACCTAATTATGCATGTACATCATCGTTAGATAAATCCAGTCGGCCACGTTTCTCACGCGAGGCTGTGGTAATGGAACCGCATTCAAATGTAAAAACACTAAAAATGTGTGCATTTATTTACTGAGGGGCACGGAATCTAGTTTATTGCATTGGAGATGAGATTGTAATTAAAATACAATGATGAGTTCTTTTTATTTATTTTTTCTGAAAATTAAAACAAAATATTCTACGGGGATGGAAGACTTTTTTTACACATACCTACAATGAAAAGTTCAGAAGCTAGGAGGTGAAATACTCAATCCAATAATATTATCAACACAAAATTATGTTCAACATTCCATGGCGGGAGAATAATTGCGAATGCCACAGATTAAAAATGACCGCCACATAAAACTAAAGCTAAATTAAAAAAGGAACATCCGAAATTACTAATGCTGAAGTATTCATTTTAAGTATTTTGAAATTCAGATTGAAAAATAGAATATCAGCAAAATAATCAAAGATAACAAGGCAAAGTGCCATTCTATCAGCGCTACACATTGTCAAAAAGTTCAGAATGATTGACATACGCTATGGTTACGTTATTTCGAGAAATAGCTATCGCTTTCCATCAGGCTGTATGATCGAGGTTAAGAGCAAACCGAATCATAAAAAACCACTTTGTCTAAACCCTCTGATGCTTTGGGGTAACGAATAAGTAAGCGCTTTCCTACGTCGATACTGTCTTTACTTTGTAAAAATAGTTTTCCTGTATATAAATGTATAGTTTCATTCATCACCTTCAATAATATTAAGTTGTAATTATTAGTCATTGTAATTTGCTCATCCATCACACAGCTGATCCTATATGTCCTGTCTTATCCCAAATTCCGTTAAAATAAAACAGTATTATATTTTTATTAAGTTTCCCTATATTTATAAACCAATGTCACGTCATTGGCTAAATGCACAAACCGTGCGAAGCCAAAAAAAAAAAAAATAGTAACCGTAGAAGGAATAGAATTACTGTATTAAACAATCCAGGAATTAATTTTGATATGAAATAAATAATTAGTTAATCTTTTTATTATTAAGTAATCGCGTTGAAAGATTCTTCAAGCTATTTTGCCAAGACATAAACGACATTGTAGGTTTCCTTAGATCTAGCTAAAAGTACTAAAAGTCTTCAACGCCTGAACAAATAGGTATTTAAGTCGATTGAGTTATAAAACCCGAGGACACCACAATGTATTTTACTGTTCGTCGTGAGTGACCAAGACATCTTTCGCAGTTTCTAGGTATTTCAGTAAACCATGTTGAAACCCGTTTTTTACATTATATACTCTATGGTCTTAGAACGTCTAGAACGAATAAATTATGTGTAATTTGGGAGATACAAATTTCACGTATTAAAACAAGATAAAAGCTTTGTAATTGTAATCAAGTTATATTTTACTGCACACAAAACTTGATGGTATAATTAAACGTTAAAAATACTGTTAAGACTATTATGACTCTTTGTACGGTGAATTAATATTTTATTATTTTGCGTCCGTAGACCATAAAATAAGTAGTTGCTAATCTCGTAAGTAGTACTAAGTTTAGCTCGTAGCGGCGTAGCAAGGCCCACTGGGAATTTGTAGACTTCTAGCTCTGAGCTTTTGAAAAAAATGTTTCCTGTATTATTTATGTCCTGTTCTCCTGCCAGAAAGTACATACTAATTCCATGGCCCTCTGGTCCTTCTAATAAAATTGATAGTCGTAGTTTTTTTTTTTATTCTGCCTTGTTTAGTTTTTCCCCATTTTATCCTTCTAATATTATCAAAAACGCAAAAACTACTGAATGGTTTTTGATGAAAAATGGCACAGAGGTAGATTATAGTTTTTTACCGGGAGTATGTTCCCTAGGAATAATTTTCGACAATCATGCGGGCGGAGCCGCGGGCGGCAGATAGTTGACCTATTAATCATTTTGAATATTATATTCAAAATGAATATCGGCTAAAGTCACAAACACATTCTGCCAGCTGATTTAAAACCCTGTAAGTATAAAGCGTAGTTCACGCAATTTTACTTATTTATTTATTTAACTTAGATTGGTAACAATAGCTAGATTGGTATCATGAGTTTTTAGTTCTTAACCAAACTCCTTTGATCAATTCACTTGCCTAGTTCGGTAGATATGATATAGGTATGTACCTACTTAGGTGGAAGCGCCAGAGTAGTCCGCGAAATTCAAATTTTCTTATGTTTTTTGCAATTTGCAAGTCAGTGACAGGCTGTATGTTAAACCAAATAAGATTCGCGACCGTAATAATTATTTATTTACAGAATTATACTTAATTATTAAAATCATCAATCTAACTCGAATGAATAGTTATTTCATAAAAAAGTCATTCAATCGCTTTACATGAATGATACAATTATTGATGTAATTATTGATGTACAGTATTGATGAATTGAATTATTATAACTCAGTAAGCGTAATCGTATTTTTATCAACTTACAACCTGACACCGACATGCAAAATGCAAAAAAACGTAGGTATGAAAATTTGAATTTTGCGGGCTACCCTGGCGCTTTCACCTTAATATTAAATGTTTTTTTCCGAGGTTGTTTTACTGAGAAAAGCTAACGTAAGCCAAATAATACGGGCCCATGATGGATAGGATGTTTGCGCGCCAACAAAATGAAAGTTAATTGGATGTTTAATGAGTTTCTAAGTGCAGTGAGACTGATGCTAAGGTTATGTAACGTATAATGGATGTCTGATATCTTTAGTACTGAATTTGCCGATATTTTAGGCCGATTCGCCTTGAAACACGACCTACTTTTATAATAATTTAGTAGTATTTTTATTGAACTGGTTCAGCTCAAAGACTCCCAAACTAGCAAAGGTTAGCTGCGGAAAAGAGGGAGGGAGGCTTTTTGTACAGTAGTGGGACAAAATAGGCTAGAAAGATAGTTTAGCTAGTAGTTTCGTTCCAGGTCTTTTTTTCTTTAACACAGGTACGGTACCTATCTCCTTTTCAGCTTGGGTTATTAGGTAAATAGTTAGGTAGGTACAGGGTTGTGATGGTCAGAAAGGCAGTCGCTTCGTATAAAATACTGGTATTCAGTTACACCGATGAGACTGGAAATCGACGCCAACATTGGGAATAGGCGCAAGACTTATTGATTGATCTTTCATTTTATTTTGTAGTTAGTCAGAGCGATTTGCCAATTTTATTGGCATTGTTCTCATAAACATAAAACATGACAAGTAAGTAGATCTTGATAACAATAATATGAATTTAGCGACTGCTAGCACCGAGAGATATTATAAATCAACTAAATACGCGAGGGAGCCTACAATGAGGTCAAACGTTACAAATTTCAATTTACACGACACCTAATAAGCATTTACCATTTATATCTCACTTTACCAATCGATTATCAACCGTATGAACATAGTAACAAGGCACACAAAACTAAGTTACTCAACAGTCGTAGAAAAGTTTGTGCAGGTATAGCGTGACTCATTGGTATTCGAATTTAGAACACTATCTGTTATTAAATTATCAGAACATAATAATTATTTTATGTCTAATAAGAGCACCCTAATAGTATTATTGTAATTATATAACTTATAAGGTTGGTTATCTTATCATGATTGAGGTAGTAAAATGATAAATAATCGGATTTTATTATTATTAGGTAAGAAGAAATTTCAATAAAACAGGAAATCAAACGATATTCGGTAGTCATTAACACATCCTTCAGTTCTATTTTTAAACCCATTTCCATAAGCAACAAAATAACAAGCTGCTATTCTTTTTAAAAAAAGCTAATTCTCAGAAAAATACACAAAGCCAATGAAGTTCAAAGAGTTATTATGTAAAAAGAAAATACACATTGCATTCGTTTATGTTGTACGTTCGATAAAGAATCGTATGTTTATTCAGACATTAAGTAAATGTTTACCTCGGCTAATTCAAAGTCATTAATAGATAGTCTGTTTCAGTATTAGCTTGAAGCTAATGCCAATTTAAAAAACACGAGTAGGTTTCTATTTTTTTTTTTTTTAGAATGGGAAATCATCAAATTTCTTCTTCCGCTCTGGGTGGAGTGGAAGGGCGTGTCACTCTTACTGGTTAAAACCCATCCGTATTCCTTCTAAAGCCCTTTGCGTCCCAGGGCCACGGTGACGGTTTCTATCTTGATCTACCTTTCTGTATACCATTCTGTAGAAACAGAATTACAAGGGTATCACCAACACTACTTTTTTGAGGCGAATTAACAGACATTGTGCATTTTTCCGGAATGAAAAGCAGTCATAGCGTTCATTATGGTAGGCGCCAGATAAATGTGCATTAACGGTCATGGACTGGACATACATGTTATCAAAAACAGAAATTAAGACATACAGCTATCCTGAATCGACTTCCATCGTTCTCTAGTAATGAAAAACGGTTCATAATTTATTGTTCGGGTATTTACGAAGGGATATTAGGGAAAGGTCAACGTACTTTATTGCAAGTTTATCTGGCGCCTAGCATAGAGTAGCTTCCTGCCAGAGAATTTTCGTAATCAGATCAGGACTTCCAAAAATTACATTTTACAAACATTTTAGACAAACAAAGTCAGATTTTCAGTTTTTTTATTTTATTGCCTTTAGTTTAAATTCTATGTCCAGCCCTAAAGAAAATATTTTAATTGGTTTGTTCGAAATATAAATTGACAGGCAGTACTAAAAAAAAAACGAATAAAACTATAGAAGTCGAAATTCTTTTTACAAATCAGACATGGCCGCTGGTATTTTCCCAGAGCGGCTGATAATTTCGTGGGCTCGGCCTGACCGTGTGATGGCGCGGCGCCTTGGCCCCGTTTCAGCAGGACAAGCGTCGCCTTCGACAAACTCTCCATATTATGTACCTACGTTTCATTTTTAATTTCGTTGATTGGATGGAGCTGTGTTCTTCTTCCCTTTTGGTTTTTGTCTTTGTTTTAAAGTTCCCGCGTCTTCGCCCCGTTGCCGATCTTACAGCCACTCAAACATTTTTCGGGGATAAAATTTAGATTATCCATGACCTGTAGCTTTCAACCAGTGAAAAAAAGTGCGTAAACGACTCAGTTAGCTACTTTCAAAGTCAAGACCACCCTCTAAATCCAAACTTACTGATTATCATGAGCTGTTTTTAATTTTAGTAAACTTCGCGCTCGGTACTCTTTCAGAAATTGCAAATAGAGATGCCGAATATGTCAACCATTATACTTAATCATTGTTGGTAACTTCAGGAATGTCTCGAGATATTTTCTGATCGTTAACATACTTCTATGACAATATAAAATATGGAATAGCTGCACAATGATCCAATAAAGGTCCAGCCCTAAAGCTGAGCCCCTATGTACTTTACATAGCTAGGTACTATGTTACGTGTCAACGCACTTTGAACATGGCAGGTGGCACTCCTTTGTACTGTTCTCGCGATAATACAAAACACTCCCTAAAAGTTTTCCATGAAAACGTGCCTAATTAAATTTAGCATTAGAAATTATAAATTAAAATTTACATAATGTAAATTACTTACACGATTTTACTCTTCAATCATTTTATTAAAACATTGCCAAGACCTATGTTTACTTCGGTGATGTGAGATGAATAACATACTTACTTACCGTAAAACGGGGTGGATAGAAACGCAGGGGTGAATAAAAACGAAACTTTTATTGGGATTTTCACATAAATACCATATTAATCGTTTCATACAAAGCGTCCATTTCAAATAAAATAACTGATAAAAAATTGGAGTTCTTCATTGTTGCAAACAATATTTAATTGACGTGAAAATTCCAATCAAAGTTTCATTTTTATTCGCCCCATCATTTCTATCAACCCCGTTTTACCCGGTACCTAAATGAAAAAAATGTAAATCGATATTTGAATTCAAAAGTTTATAATTTAGATAGATTCCGTCCATAGAGTTCCGTTTGTTTCGAAAAGCCGTTCGTTTCTATGACACATGTCATGTTGTAGGTAGGGAATTTTATTGATGCCATCTGAGCCTCATCTATCATTCGTAAAGAGACAGAATACCAAAACATTTCTTAAAATTTTTGAACACACTATTGCATAATAATGGTGCAAGACATAGCTTTAGTTATTTAAAAATACTGATTTCACAAAAACAAACTTAATTACTTTAATGTTTCAATCACGACATTTAATTTCCTGTTTTCAAAATAATTTCCTCCAAATCACACAAATATGATTCAATTCATAACTCTCAGATTGTAATAGGAAGCAAAACGTTTGATAAATGGCTATAACTCTTCGATTAACAAATTAATTCGCCAATCTTGCTAGCTACACGATTCTGCACCTTAACATCTCACTCTTAAGAACCATATGAGTACAATTTCTCTCAAATCAAGGCTGTCATAAGAACAAGAGATTGTGCAATGCGGACCGACTACGCGGAATGGGGTCATTTCCGAAGTCAGCATAATTATGGAACTTTCAAACCTATGTTTAAAGCACAAGATTCAATTTTGAATGTTAGTAATGCGGGTCTCTAGTTCAAATACTGGTTTGCAAAAGTTTGACCAGACATTATAGGATAGAAGCAGTTTGTAAGTAGCCATTTTATACTAATTAGGTAAGTACTATGTAGTTTTTAGTCAGTAAGAGTCTGACACGCCCTTCCGCTCCGCCCAGAGCGGAAGAAGTCATTTGATGATTTCCCATCCTTAAAAAAAAAAAGTACTATGTAGTTTGGTTTGCATGGAACCAGTCTTCTATTGCATCGTTTTCTATCGTTATTATGCAAGAAACGCATGTGCTTGAGACACAATTAAGGCCCAGACACGTGTATATCGTATTACTTGCGTATACATGATCTTACATCAGGTGCATTGCACTCAATAGATATCACTCTAAGAAGAAATAATTAATATTCTTTTCACATCTGCATTTCTGCCTATGGCACTTTATGTTTCTTACTATCGATATTTTAGACAGCTCTTCAAGGCTCAAGGCACTTTGAAATAGGTGTATAACGCGACAATGCCACAACACGTAAGTATTCATAGATTTTTTTTGTGCGGCATAGAACAATTTCTAACAAAAAACGTCGATAAATAGTCGTATTTTCGTATCGCGTCTGTCTGGGAGCCTTCAGTCCAAAGAGGGCTGAATACAGTCTCAGAAATCTCGCATGCACGGCACGAGTAAAATTGAAAGCAGACGACCCAAAAATGAATCGATTTATGTCGACAGACAAACGAGGTCAAAGTCAAAACCGCACGAATAATAAGGACGTAACCAAAATTGACCTTTCTTTGAATGGGGAATCGGGATAGGTAAGCAATGCGTACAGAGGAGAGCATTCGCATTCGGTTGCAAACTGTCAAAAACACCTATAATTTTCTTACATTTCGACATTGATTAATTATTAGGTATCGCTGAGATGCATTGCGACTTATTTAGACGAACTTGAACGCTTTTCGAGCATTTGCACTTCAGAAATTATGTATGACGGTGTTTTTCTAGATCGGATTCGATACTCAAGCATGACTTGACAGATTTCATACAAATCAGATCATATTTCTAGTTTTTTTCCGTAATGATCGGATCGATCTGACCACTATCTCAAAAATCAGTAAGCAAGCAATAGGTAATGCAGGCAATGATGGTGCAACTTTTGATATTTAAATTCATGCATGCATCGTTATGCATCGTTTTCGCTCACACTGTGTCAGTCATTGTGTCCGCCCTTTCGGATCTTAGCTATTATTACACTGATATCAGCCAAGCTCAAGCCAAATCCCTCAAAAACACAATCGTGCGCTTTCCACCTTCGCAACAGACAAGTGGGTCGAACTCTCAACATCTCAAGGCAGGGGGAGCCAATTATCCATGGTCCTCACCCAAAATACATCGGCATCACTTTAGACAGGTCCCTCAACTACAGAAAAAACTGCGAGAATGTTAAAAAAAAGGTGCAAACAAGAAATAACTTGCTTCGCCGCCTAACGTCCACCAGATGGGGGTCGTCTCCTCAGGTCCTGCGAACAACTGGAATGGCTTTGTTTCTTCGCTAGTGAATATGCAAGTCCAGTATGGAGCCGCTCTGCCCACACCAAATTAGTGGATGAGACGTGCCGGATTGCCACTGGTTGCCCTAAACCGACTACCTACTGTGCGAATGCTGTACCCATTAATTGGCATTGCGCCCCCAGAAATTCGCAAGATGGTTGCAAGTCGTATAGAAAGGGCGAACTTAGAAAATGACTCACGCCAACCAAATGCACAATAACAAGCCGAAGAAGTTTTCTTGGATGCGTGAGCCCATCTACCGGCAACACCACCTAGGAAAGATGCGACCTTTGGCGAGAATTGGGGTATTGAACCCCCTGATTATTTGGCCTCATGCCCTGTCACCAGTACATGTGAGGGCCTTATAACTGCGTCAGCGAGTGGTGTTACCGTTGCTGAATTCTGGGCCAAACCAAATTTAAATTTTTGCCATCGACACGCTAAGAAGAAGTCATTTTCTCAAATGACTCTAATAATGGGCCTTAATACTTTCAGAGCCGACGACACATATGGAGGTATGTGGTGTTTTTAACCGACTTCAAAAAAGGAGGTTATATTCGACATGAATGTGTGAATGTATGTATGTAGGTATGTTTATTCGATGGGTGGGAACACGGTCCGCCCAGGTACGCACGGGAACGGTAAACGCGCGTACGTCATGTCAATAGACAAAAACACAATAATACATATAATATCAATAAAGTTAATTAATTTTCAATAATAATTTGATGAAATTGTAATTTAAATTGAATATTTTATTTTGAATGATTTGATTAATTGTGTATTTGCACCTAATTTAGTGTAGGTACTAACATAGTGTGTAAGTTTTTACTAATAAACATATGGATCACTGTCCGAAATAAATAAATAATAAATAGAGGCGGCAATGGAAGCGTTAACTTGCATAAATCAGATTGCAAAGAAGAATACTACTATCATAAATAAAATATATTATCTTTGAAGTACTTATATAAAAAAGTCGTATGTTTTCAGTTCCGATTGACCGATTGTAGCGCGGATGTGACTTTTCGCCACGAGTGCCAAAACACAGTCGCTATTGGCGCACGGATATTTACGAAAATTAATAATATAGTAAAAATAGGTTTGTAGTAATCAACATTCATAGATGTTACGGCGATATTCCCTGTAAGAGGGAGAAGAAAAGCTTTTTAACAACGAAATTCGCTTAGAACTAAGAAATAAAAGATAACTAGTAGGTAGGTAGCTACCATGACGGTCCTATCACCTGCATTGTCTTTTAAGTTTTGTTGTATATTTTCAAAGTAGACACATACAGACGTACAGCCAAGTGAAATAAATTAGTGTGACTTTTGCTTTTTATTCTTAAACATGAATCGGCTCGCGTTTGACCACTATCTTACCTGATGATATAAAGAAAAGAAAGAAAGAAAAGTAGTTTATTTGGCACACACAGATACACACAATATATGTACAGATAAAAATAAACTTATTTTTAAAACAATTGGATGTATTGTGTGCCTCGCGACTGCGCCAAATAGGTCCAGGTGACTATGACGTGCTAATGCCATCCAATTCCAACGATGTAAAAGGGATAGTGCTTTACGCTATGTATAGCTTCGTCTCTCTCCTGGAGCGGAATCACGATCGTTTTAAGACTTCATAGTAGGGCCCCAGTTCAACAAAAAGCCAAACAACTAGTTAAGTAACCCTTTCCTGACGCTGGTTTTCAACTGAACCTTAAGTTGAAGTGTACGGATGTGTATCAGTTTTTCTAAGGTATAGGATAGATTGGTAGACAAGTGGTGACCATGGAGTACGCTGGTCTAGGACTAACCTATTCACATAGATATTCTTGAATTAAAGACCCCGAGATTATAGACAGCTATCATGAACCACAGACTGCGGCAGAGGATACCACCTATTTTGATACAAGATAAAACATTTATGTTGAAGATGTTACGAGTAGGTACCTTCTAGTTCATGAAATTTGAAACAGCGAAGAATCCTATAAAAATCCACGACCATTCAGTATAGGTGCCTTTAAGGTAGCTATCAACTTCGCCCTCAAATAGTTGGTTAGATCATCGACCATAAGCAAGCCTGAGCTAAGAGCTGACTCACAGATTATAAATTACAAGTGCCTAGTGTTAATGTCAAAACGCTCAGAGCAAGTGCACACTAAGTGTTTCATTCAGATTTATAGTTTACTCCAAGAAGTGGTGAAAATAGGTCAGAAGCGTTAGCGTTAGCGTTATTTAGGATTCAGTAAATACGTTTAATTTACTTTAACAGACGCTTTAGAAGAAGCGTAAGTATCGTTTAACGACTGCAGCAGAAACGCTAAACGAGACAATGCAACAACGATGTGACAACACGTTTTCATAGAAAATGTTCGATCTGGTGGAGCAATTTGTATTAAAACATGATGTCACATTGTCGCGTCGCACCTGTTTGTGCTCCCGCCTTAATACCATTATTTGTTGTCCAGTTATCGAAAAGCAACTCATCAACGGGCAAAAAAAATTCCTCGTCAAAAATATAAATTTCGAATCACGATGAAGGTTTTTCCAGGCCTACCTACCTACATTGCCTTCCTGGTAAGAACACACAGTCACTTATCTCGAACAATATCAATACATTTGTATCACTGAGAACTTTAAAACCCACAGTCATGCTTACGAGCAACTAATATAAAACCTGAATGAAATGAGACGAAACGGCTTCAGTATGAACAAAAATCTTCTTCTGGCAACTTCCTCTGTTCTCCTATACTCTATCCGTTTAGGTAGTTAACTAAAGGTAAACAATCTTGATGTAACTTTTTACTTAAAAACTCAGTTTAAAAATAAAATGCAAGTAAAAACCAAAGTAAATACAACAGTAACGAATACTAAATCAATTGAACCATAAGTTTGAAAAGTAGTTTATTTGTTTAATATGAATTTGTGTAAAAAGACACATCAAGATTGTTTACCTTTAGTTAACTACCTAAACGGATAGAGTATAGCTTGCTTGATAGAATCTATCCTGCTGACTTCCTTGTTTCATTGTGTTGCAGGTTCATAGTAAAAACTTCAGGAGCTAGGAGGTTAAATAAAGCGCAGTATATTTTCCAATGCTTCGTTATATTTTTCATAATACTCAATTTAATAAAAATTATTAAGCAAAGCATGTTGAACATTTCATGGCGGGAGAATAATCACGAATCCACAGATTAAAAATCCCCGCCACATATAAACTACCTAATGCTCATTCACTTTAAGTACTTTAAATTAAAAATGGAACATCCGAAATAACTACTTAAGCTTGTTAATTTTAAGTAGTTTGATGTTCAGATTTAAAAATAAAATATCAGCAAAATAATAAAAGATAACAATAGATAGCCAAATTATTACACTACAAGCCTTATTTTCTCGGCGCTTTCTGGATGGTCCCTCAGTAGATTCGGGCTTAAAGGAGTTGTTTGTACAGACGCCAGCACATTTTGCTACCACAATCTGTCAATTGCCAAATCATTAGGTTCAAGGTTGATAGGGAACATTTGAGTTTCGGGTAGCTTGTAGTGCAACTGACGTCTGTACATAAAAATTATGTTTTTATTTTTCATTGAGAGACTATAATTAAGCATAATTTTAGTATGGAAGTTTCTGTGCTGGACTTGTTGCAGTTCAATATGGACTTTATGTGTCATAAGGATTTCAGTATTTTACTGACTGTTCTATCTTGTGAGATTGTATCCGTTACCGAAGATACTGGACTTGCAGTGGTATATGAAGTTGATAGGGAAAATTTGACAGTTTCGGGTAGCTTGAAGTGCTGGCGTATCTAATGGCTAAGAATTGAGGGATATTCTCTAAAACATGTATCCAATCACATCAGTTTAAATAACAATCGTTTGAAATGCGTAGTTGGACCCTTACCGAGTGTAAGAGTTGAACTACCAAGTACCCAAAAGGAGTGTCGAAATACCCAATGTAAATATACAATCCTGGAATGCTAAGGTTAGGTAACTTACCTCAACACCAAAAAAACAAAATATCGTAAGGGGATAATCCGATAATCATCACGGTAGATTACGATCACAGTGTGTTGCTATCAGTAAACATATGGATTCTGCAGCCTAAGCCTACCGAGCTGATAACACAGCTGATATCACAACCAGCGACCGATCGTACGATCGTTGCGGACAGATTTGGAAAAGTTTTTGGAGATAACATTGGAATTCTTGGCAAACAGATTATTGCAATTTTGTAGCAGGGCAACCTCGTATTAGGATCAGCAGAATATTTTACACGACCTGATGTCATCATTTCCCTTTCACCACTGGACTATCAGACGTACTGCAAAGTACTATCCGGTAATGATATCCACTTTATATTCTGACCAGCCAGAATTTATTATTATTCATTTTTTTTTAACATTACTTAGAATACTGTTTTAGAGATTCCAAATTCAAATTCTCCATAGAAAATTTTTGAATAAAGAATCTGTTTATCTATCAATATTTTAGCTTTGTAATGGTTAGACTATATCCATGGGCGAGTTTCTGGATTGATTTATTTTGAGTGGAGAATGTGTCAAACCCTCCTTAGGTAAATGGTCCATCCAGGTTCCCAGGTTAAAATAAAGTTTTAAAAATAGAAACTCAACTTAGGGTATATGTCACCTATTCATAAGGTAAGTAATTCAAGGGCAGAGTATTTTTTCAAATGTTTCTCTTCACCTAATCGTCACCACATGTGCATGTAGACTAAATCGCCCCATTTCCTGACACACTTGCATTTTCTATGAATTAGAAAAAAAAACATTTTCCAGAACATTCTCTTTTATTTTTCCTCAATCGTTACTGAGAACCCTAGACATATTGACTCCATCGTTTCACAATATTGTTTCCTATGAATCGCAAACTTCTATATAATCAGATAATATTCCACTTTCCAGAACATTGTGCCGGTAATCAGTATGTTCGGAAGTGTCGAATAACAAAACTGATACAAGACGTGACGCATTTGATTAATTTGATTGGTAAAAGGAAGGACGTCCCTCCCCTGATGTAGGTACCATTTAGCAAGCAGCTCTATAAAATGAAATAAGGGAAGCAGGAGATACTTATAGGTATTAGTAGGATTCATACCCTCGTCGAAACCGACGACGCCATCACCCAGATACAAGAGATGCCGTAGGGAAACCAGCACTCTTAGAAAATACAAAAACAGAACGCGTTCCGTTTTCCGGCCTCGCCGCCGAAACCCGTCGCGACGTCCCAGTAAAAACCCTCCCCGACCTTTGATCACCGAGCCAGCCCGTGTCGCTGAGCCAGTAGTTTTAAATCCCCAAAATAATAATCCCGAAATGACGCCGCTAAGCCGACGTCCGTATCCCGCAGGGGATGCCCTAGCGAGCGGTCATTTAGTATAATTAAGCTAGTTTGTAAGCCCTGGCTGGGGGCCTTAAATTCATTTGAGGCCACACAGGATATTCCGGTTAAGCAGTAACCAGCCTTAGTGTGCTGAACAGAGAGTGGTCCCCGTTCAAAAAAAAAAAAAGATACTTATAGGTACAGGGAGTCAGGGACCAATCGTGATAACTTTCGACATACGGTACCTGCTCTACTTCGACGAAAAAATGTACTATGGACTCCGTAGACTCATAGATTTTTGCGGCATTTGTTCGAAAGAGGCACCTCTGGAACGCAAAGGGCTTTAGAAGGAACACAGATGGGTTTTAGTCAGTAAGAGTCTGACACGCCCTTCCGCTCCACCCAGAGCGGAAGAAGTCATTTGATGATTTCCCATCCTTAAAAAAAAAAAAAGGACTCATAGATTCTTTTCTATTTCGAGCCACGTTTTTCTTATGTACTTACTTGGTACTATGGTGACTGGCTTACATTGTCTTCTTATACACATTAAATACTGTAATATGTTTTTTTTAAAGAGTACCTAACTATGGAGTTACTTGTCGTTTCATCTCCATTGGAAACGTCCAAATGGAACCGCGCACTAGCTTCTAACGTTTTATAAGTGACCTGTAGGCATGAAATAAAATATTTTAGAATTTAATTTGTTTAACAATACTAATACTTTATGTAGTTACTATTTTATAAATGGTCCCATTAAAATAGGTAGACAAATTTTAACACAGCGTTCAGTACGTCTAGCCAAAGATATCCAAGCAGGAAAATAACACTGATTTATGTGATTTTATTTTGACCTAAAATAATAAATTGCCAGCATTTTAAGATTATTTTCGTTGGCTGATTTTTTTTCTTGTGAGTTTCTAATGCATTTTCCTTATTTTTTATTTTTACCATTGTCCTTTTTTGGTGGTCTGAATGATTTCTAAAAGTCCATTATATTTTGATGGGACCTTTAAATACATTTATATTAAACTTACAATTATATTTATATTATTTGACTGGCCTGTTGGTCGTGTGGTTAGTGACCCTAACTGCTAAACCGGAGGTCGTGGGTTCGATTCCCACCCAGGACAAATCTTTGTGTGATGAGCATGATCATTTGTTCTGTGTCTGGGTGTAATTTGTCTAAAATATGTATGTATTTAGAAATATATAAGTTAGTATGTTTATCAGTTGTCTGGTGGCCATAGCACAGGCTCTGCCTAGTTTGGAATCGGATGACAGTGTGTGAGATGTCCCAAGATATTATTATTTTATATATATAAGGTCCCATATATATTATATTAGCAGAGTTTCGCTTACTACACCCTGTCCACCTTGTTTGACTGGCCAAGTGGCCATACATTGGAGGTGGTGTTTGCCAGCCGGGCCATAGCCTACGCGAGCGGGGCTTGCCACAAGTCTTCCAGGGTGCAAGAATTTTCGAGCTCTCTAAGTGTTTGAGCTTTCCTGCATTAGTCAAAAATCATCGCTAACTAATTGAAATGACCCTGTATGATATGACCTCTAAATAAACTAATTGTTACCTACATACGTGATTTATTTAGCAACATTCAAGAAGTGCGTATTAAATAATCATCACTTAAGTTATACCAACTACTATTGGTCGTATAATTGAAAACATCCACAAATTAATTAAGTATAAATCTACCAAATTAGGTAGGTATACTACTCAATTAATACATAATATCTGCCTTATTAACATAACAGGACCTTTCTCCGCCTTTTACAGCGGTTTACGTGATCACAGCCTCCCCGCGACTGGGAGAAAGTAGCCGTGCCCACAAGCAGTCCACAAGCCTACAAGTTTCCATACCGGTAGCATCGCCCACAGCTCCCTGGCAATTCGATGACGTACAGTCACCGACAAGGCGGTTAAAAGCAGTCCAAACTTATTTTATGACCAGTGATCGAATAATCGGGCGCTAATATACCTTAACTTCACCTTGATTCCCACGAAAGTATAATACGAACATACTTTTCAGAATTCCGGATCCCTAAAGGAGATTGCTAAATACAAAATATAGTTAGAACTCGTGAACTCTCATTATAATTTTTTTAAAGGTATTCTATTTGTTTTGAATAAAATAAAGATACTAAATCAAAATAATTTGATTTATAATGAAAGTTCATTAACTTATTGAAATTATAGCAGTGGTTATCCACTGCTATAATTTCAATAAGTTTGTTATAGTTGTTTTTACAAAATTGTTCAATCCCGGGAACCCGGGATTACTTATTTATTCAGAAAGGAATGTCCATATTATTCTTTCACGGGAAGAAGTTTAGGTATATAAGCGCTCGATTATCCTATCACTGTTGATGACTTCTCTCTGATGTATTGAAGAATAAAGAAAGAAAAGATGAAGAAGAAAGATCTCTCTACAAACTTTTTATGTTATGTACTTTTAAGTAGAAACGTGTTATTTATTGTTTCCCTTGCCAATAGGTATTAATTAACATTGAAGACTATAACCTAGCACCTACTTATAATAAAGATTCGTACTCGGATTTAAAAAAACAGTGGATACTCGTTGTTAGGTTAGGTTAGGTGATCACTTCGGAATTTAATTTTTCATTAGCATAGAACTTATGAAAAATTAAAATTCCGAAGTGATCATACACTTTTATACGAGACTGTACTCTTTATTGTTTTGTTTACCAGTAGGTTTTCCTTGTAGCGAGCAAGAGCATCGAGCATACGTTTATTGTCGAACATACATAAGTTATATATTGAACAGTAAATACTATAGTTTTGTTTTGCTAAATGGTTTTGCCTTTACAGCTTCAAATGATTTTCAGGTTTTTTGTAACTTTAACGATAATGACTTAACAGTAATGAAGTTATTGTGAGCGATCGATTCAACAACGATACATTAATAAAATTTATGTTTCATTAATTAGTTTGGTTCATTGACCTCTTAGAATTTAAATTCATCAATCATACAGTCGGAGCCTATAAATAAAGTAATAGAGACAGCAGTTTCATACGCACTTAGTAGGTTAGGTGTACGTCCGAACATTATGACCCTTCGCTTGGGCTCTTTTGGGTTAAATTGGATGCCTGACATCCATCACTGGTTGCCAGAAACAGGACCGTCGATGTGGCTACGCTTGGGGGAGGCCTAAGTCCTGTCGTGGATGTCTTTCGGCTGCTAGATGATGATGACGACATACTTTCATTGTTCAGTACAGCAAAGGAGTGGAATTCCCTACCGGAGTATGTGTTTCCTAATAACCTGGGGTCTTTAAGTCCACCTTTTGTGTTTCTTAATTACTTACTCCTTCGTCGACCACGTCATCGCCCTTACATCAGGAGGAATTTTGGTCAATCACAAACCTATCAATAATAAAATAAAACATACATTACATAGTCGTAGACTGAAAATAATAAATTTTGCATTCTGCAATAATTCGTCGTCGTCGTAAAACGTTCTTTTGCGGCTAAATTGGACGGATGTGGTGAAGTGAGGGTCTCTTCAAGCAAATTGATAGGTATTCTAATTTCTAACTAAACCAACTTGACCACAAATCATAGATAATTCACGATGTCGGTTTTCCCTTCTAAGTTTATTGTAAACAGGAAAATTTAAGGAAACTAATTAGGTATTTAGTTACTATTAGTTAGAATTAATTAAGGCATGGTCATTACGGTACACAAATTACACAGAAAGGAATAACAATTTCTGTCGCAATTCATCAGAAATCGCAACACAGTCCTTATCTGTCAAAAACACCTCTAGTATAACTTCATTTTGACAAGTGTTTGACGTGGAATGTAGCTGAAATGCAGCCGGTTTATTCTGTCAACATCTCACCGAGTAAACTTAGGTTGGTTGAGTGAGAATGAAATGAATAGAACTGTAATTCCATCTTATTTCTATGGATTGACAGCTCACTTCACCTAAGTTTACACTGTGAATCGTTTACAGAATACTGCTAGAGCAGCCGGTCGATTCTGTAAACATGTCTAAGTGAAGGCTTGGGTGAAGTGAACACGAGGTTCGCTGTCAATCCATACAATCAAGATGGAATGACAGCTCACTTCGTGATCACTTGACATCTTGATTATATGGATTGACAGCTCACCTTGTAATCACTTCACCCAAGCCTTCATACATGTTTACAGAATCGACCGGCTGGAATCCTTTGTTTGAACACCAATCACATGGTCTACCTGTGTGCAAAAAACTCACCTACTAATCGTATTAAAAATACGCAGATATATTACGCTTTCCAATTGTACCTCTAGCTCCAACACTTTATCTATTAGGGTACCTACTTAGGGATACTTGTCAATATCAACGAGTGTTTAATAAAGGCACTACTGATAAGCATTGGGTATTCCCTTGACGACCTTTTGTGGTCATGACTAACACCTTTCCTTATTTTAATGATAACATAATTGATTAATAATGACAATTGTAATTATTTTGATATTTAAATACAGACAAGAAATCAGTCTGTAAGAACCTGATCATGATTAAGCTTTTTTGATTGGCGAAAAGGTCATAGCTACAAATGAACGATGAACCAATTTTTTTTTTGTTGTTACGCTGGCTTTTTACCACAATCTCACCTGATTGAAATGGCCGTTAAAGGTCCCCAGTGGCCATCAGGAAACCTAGAATCCAATAGGGAATTCCATTCCTCAGCTCTAAGGACAATGAAAATATCACCAAAACCTCCCAAAACGTGTTTAGATCAATTTGACAGACGCTGGCAAGAAGCTAATCGAAACAAATCAAATATATTTTTTTAGCTATAAGCAATAGTAATATTAATACGTCATTGAGTAATATGATATTGATTTCGCCTGAAAATCTTTCCAATTAACAAACCTGAGATACAGGATATGTTTCTGTTTCAGTGTCTGATGTCTCATAATTCCCAAACACGTAGATCAATCTGCCGTTTAAGTAGTTAGTGACCTGCTGGGCGATTCTATAAACCTCTCACCGTGTAGCTGGTGAAGTGAACATAAAGTGAGCTGTCAATCCATGCAAATACATAAGATGGAATGACAGTTCACTTCATGCTCACTCCAATTAAGTTTACTAAGTGAGTTGTTAACACAACGAACCGGCTCTTGTGGCTTTTGCCACAAGAGCCGGTTTGTTGGATTTGTCTTCGTTATTCTCAGGAATCCTGAAAGTTTTGCTCAGTAAGATCCACCATCCTTTACTTAAGTACAGACGCCAGCACATCAAGCTACATTAATCTGTCAAATTTCTTCAAATGATTTTCAACTTGATGCCTAAAGTATTAGGTTCAAAGTTGATTGGGACAGTTTCGGGTAGCTTGATGTGCTGGCGTCTGTACTTCTAATGGGGAACTTTCCTTACAATCCATATTTGGACGAATAAAGGATTTGAATGACATTGGCACACGGGTTAAGAAAGATCCATAAATGACAGCGGAACCAATAGCTGATATATGGGATATCATGAAATGACTCCTTCCACTCTGGGCTGAGCAGAAGGGAGGGAGAGGAAGTCAGATTCTTACTGGCTTAAACCCATCCGTGTTCCTCCAAATGCCCTTGTGACTCTTTCGAACAACTTCCACAACAGGAGCAATAGCTTTATGTGCTTTCCGAGGCACTCCCCCTCGCCAAGTAAGTTTATCATTGTTACAACCTTAAGCCCGCCGCTGACGGAATACAATATATCAGTTATTTATTTTTTAATTTTGAGCACATTTATCTTTATTTACATTTTATTTAAGTTACTTTTTGTACTATTTTAGTTTTGTATAATTTATGTGTGTCTTATGTTTTCGAGCGTAGGTATGGCACTCGTGGGCTGCAGCTGAAAATCAGCGTCAGGTGGTATACCTTGTGTTGCCATCTGGCATTATGCTGAGCTGATGCCCTTTTGGCATTGTTGGTTTTTTATTATTTATTTTGTTTCATTTTAAGGTGTTTCTGTTTTTTATAATGCCAATAAACACAATTTTCTTTTCTTTCCAAGCGTGCTTTACATAGAAGACTGACCCTTGTGATGTTTAACACTTAGCCACGAGCTCCTATACCCAGACCTAATGTTATAAATCGTATAACTAGTGGACTTGTGGCAAAACGCAAAAAGCTGTAATCTTTTTCCAAATCTACAAAGAAGCGACTGTTTACCGTGGATGTTTACCTGGCCAACCTTATCACGTAAGATTAGACATTAGCAAAGTATCTACAAACAACGTGTGTCCATTTTCCTACGTCTTATCTCCTTGTTGTCAGCAGATATGACACCCTCTTCAAAGATTATAGGATATTATGATTGTGACGTCACTTATCTGGTAATTAAAGGGAATCTTGACTTTAAGCTGAAGTGGAGTTGTGTAGTAATCGGTATCGGTATAATCTTGTGTTCGGATAACTTCGTCAATCATCGGGAACGCGATTGTACGTAGAAATAGGTACGGTTGGTCACTATGCTATGATTGTTAGAGACCTGCACGAAATCTAAGTGCTATTCTGAAATCATTTTACCGTGATAACTTAGGTGAAGTGAGTTGTCAATTCCTTGAATCTTTTGGTTTGACAGCTAACTAGCTCACTTCAACTTCTAACGGTGAGTTTTTTCCAGAATCGAGCCGCAGTTCTCTCCTGTGTAGATCTTTTGCATACTGTAGTACATCCCCCCTTTTGACGTGCCAATGTCATCATGATTCCTTTAAAAAGGATAGTGCTATGCGTCTTGTATAGCTCCGTCACCCTCCTACATCGGAATCATGATGGATTTAAGTCGTAGGGCCAAAGATGTGTTAAGATACTGGTGAAAGCTAGCGAACCAATGAACTAAACTGCCAGGAACCTAGATCAGTTTCAAATGGCGTCGTGATTACGGCAAACTAGATTAAGAACTTCTGAGGATGTTACCACTCCAATTGATCGATCGATATTAGAATGGATCAGTCGACGACGATCGACTGTTAATCCTATATAGTCCTCCTGACCGATTTCGGCCATGGCGGCCATTCTCAAATGATACTAGCCATCGGCGCAGGACATATTATAGTGCACAAGTGTGTGCACAAACACAGGTGCACTCCCTTTTCCACCACTCTCATGTTCCGATGGGTCGGCAACCCGACACGACCGGAGAGAGATCTGGCTCAGGACCCACGGATTAACGTGCTTTCCGAGGTACGGGGGTGTCACACCACCAACCTCCAAACCACAATAAAATGCCACCGAGAAATTCCTATTGAAAAAACTCAATAATACTTTTTGCCCGACCTGATCGAACCCAGGACTGCACAACAAGTACTACACAAAACCAAAAACAAAGTTACCATACCAATCGACCGAAGTCTGTCAAAGTTGATCTATATCATCGATTGATTGGTGTTACTCTCCCGAGGAAGACTTCCTGTTCCTTGAGGAATCTGAAATCCAAGGAACTCATGTCCCTGCCAGGGTTGCAGAATTTGTTCGAAAGAGTCACCTGGAACGCAAAGGGCTTTAGAAGGAACACGGATGGGTTTTAGTCAGTAGGAGTCTGACACGCCCTTCCGCTCCACCCAGAGTGGAAGAAGTCATTTGATGAATTCCCATGCTTAAAAAAAAAGGAACTCATGTCAGAGCATTACAAAGTAAACAAAAACAAAATACTTCCAACTACTATGTACAAAATGTCAACTGCTTTATTATTTAGAATTTATTCCAAGAATTCACAACTATTTGGCAATACCCAGGCGCCAAGAGTTGGCACAACTCATCGTTTACGATCGTAACTCAGTGACAAATTACTCGGACTAAGCTTCATTTGAACTAAACTAATTAGCAATAGCCTAATAAATTATGAGGAAAAAATATTTGAAGGTACCTGCGATTAGTTGTGATTGGAACCAATAATATTGGAGTTCCAAAATTTCGGAAATTAGGGAGACGGAATGTTTGGAATGGTATGCGATTAGTTGTAACAAAAAAAAGGTGTTCCCGGGAATTGAGGAGAAAGGAATCAAAACCGGCTGCTTAAAGGGAATCGAATCGAAAATGAGGAGAAAACTAAAGAGGCACGAATTTGACCTCATTTAACATGTGGAGTAAATTGTGCAATGTATAATTAATTACAAAAAAAAAGCAAAATCAGCCAAACTAAAGTGGGACTGGGCCGGCCACGTCTGCCGCATGTCGAACGGTTCATGGGCTAAAGCAACCACAATGTGGGTCCCAGAAAATGCCCGACGACATCGCGGGAGACCCAGGAGAGACGAGCTTGACGCCTATCGGCAAGATTGGTCCACACTTGCCCAATGCCGGGAGGAATGGAAGGAAGAAAGGGAGGCCTATGCCCTGCAGTGGGACACAATTGGCTAAAATATAATATAATTAATTACATTGCACAATTTACTCCACATGTCATTTAGATCACTAAATTACGTCCATTACATAGCACAGTTTACATTATTTGTCATTTAGGCCGCTGATTAAACGACGCCCCTCAATGAAAAGGCTAGGCATCCAATTAAATCGGCTGATTAAGCCAGTCGGTTGCGACATACATTCAACATGTACCAGAATCAATATCTAAAAGCAAAACCTGAAAATAGATCATTGTTCACATTATTATGAACAACTTTGAAACAAACCCTGAAGATATCGCAAAAAAAATGCTGTTGTTACATTTTGTCGATTTATGAATAGACTTAAATGTATGGAGCTGTCGATCTTTTTTTTCGTGGTTTCAGGGTTAACCCGTGGTGAAATTATCGAATTGTTTATAATATTGAGTAAACAATGACCCATTTTCAAGTTTTGCTTTTATTTTGTTACACGTTGTAGGTATTATATTATCTAAATTGTAACACTAACACAACTGCATTGGTATAACCATTGAGGATGTTAAATCTGACAAAAGTGGAGCGGAGTGATCAAGATTACTGATACAGTCCATTGGGCAAAGACAAGACTGATCATGTTCGATACAGAAGAGGTTGAATGGAAGGATGTTTAAAAAACCCTAAGCCTAGGTAGCGGTAATAGTTTTCATGAATTTTTTCACGTCTCCAAAAACAACCGTTAAGCTGGGAGAGGGGGGGACACACTTGACTCTAACAAAAAATTTGCACTTTTAAGCTTAATATTTCGCAAACGGATCCTTGGATGGAAAAATGGTTTTCGCACACCCCCAATATTTTTTAACGACCTATCTAACGACACCCCACACCATGGAAATAGAAACGCCACTTAACGTTTAGGGCTGTGTAACCATAAAAACTTCAAGATTTTATTTTACCACTTAGACGGCGTGATTAATATCTATATTCGTACCAAATTACAACTTTCTGGTGCTAAGCGTCTCTGAGCTAAACCACAAACAGACAGGCAGATGGACATGGCGAAACTTGGGTTCCTTGTTGACTACGGAACCCTAAAAATGGAACGATACAATAATCCTGGATACAAAAGAGGAGAAGGAACAATTTCTATAAAATAAATGACCTAACTAAACAAATCAACAAAACAAGTTTAATTTCTTAAATACGTAACAAAGGGCACATAGCACACAGCACATGGCTCCAATGAGCAGTTTATTGTCAAAGTGAACGGCTATTAAGCTTCGGTTTCGGCACACATGCGGGTGGATGAACGCGGGGTCAACACACTCCTTTGTCGCCACTCTTTAGTCTACGGATTATAATACACGATACTGTTATGTTATTATCTGTGGAAGTAGTAGGTATGGCGGGATTTCAGTAGGCGGATCGCTTTTTTAGTTTGAAGATTTTTGCAGTTTTTTTTTTTGAAAATGTGATTTGCAATCACTAAACCGTACGATTACTTCTGCTTGCCAAGTAAAGTGGGATAATAATATTTTCCTTTTAGTTTAAATATTTATAAGGAAAATGTTAATTTTTCACTTGTTCCGATACCTGGTTCAAGCAAGCGAATTTTGAGAAAAAGTTGAATCCAGCTTCCGACTGTATTCCATGACCAAATCAACCGGGTTTCATAATGGACAATAATTTATTATAGTAGTGTGAAGCCTATATTCAGTAGTGTGAAGCCTATATAGTCAGTCTATGTTGCTAGGTAAATGTATAATTTTAATGAAGCCAGACATTACAATTATTTTATACCAAAAAAGACTTTTAAACTAATTCAATCGTCCCAAAGCACTTATACAAAACTAACAAAGGTCAATTAAATGATTATGTCAATTATAATTAATATTTGTACCTTAACTAGCCTTTAACAAAATGTGAATATATGTACCTACCTTTTTATATTTCGGTACTAACCACGAATCCACTAAAGCTTATTTTAATTACTTAAACGAATAGCTAAAAATGCTATCTAAGCTAGCATCTATGTACCTATAACACTGAAGGACGTCTAGGTAAACCAGGAGGTATATTCCATAATGTTTACACAGATCTATGGTCTATTGGCAAAACTATAGAAATCGAGTAAGTATGTATTATATTGCTTGTGTGGCTTGTGTGTTGAAGAATAGTCGGGCCGTTTATTGTATCTATTGATTGATCCATTGTGTTAGCATGATAATATAAAACTCGTACCTAGGTCCATGCATAAGTATCAACACACTGAGAGAACCTAGGTAGATCATTCTCTTGTCGTTATAATTAAAGTTTATTTCTTTAAAGTTAATGTACAGTTGTGATAGGTATGGTATATACAGCGTGTTCCAGAAGTGCGTGGTCTTTGGAGGTGATGTTCAATCACAGATTTCTTATAACTGCATCAGACTGCTTGAAAAGTGTTTTCCTTAAATATGACCACGCACTTCTGGAACACCATGTATGGCTACTTTATACCACAAGGCATGCTCTACTAGTCACCATTTGGGTGAAATAGACTACAGTTCCCATTTTAACCTAGGACTGACTCAAACTTACATACTAAAATCCGATTAACTTCCAAAAACAGAAAACAGATAGGAAACATATTCTACATAACAACTTCCTGTGACCACAAGCTGAAACGCATCAGTCAGATTGCAATCCAAAGTAAACATTAGACGATACCTACATGACATTTGGGGGAATAAAATGAAATACGACACTCGATGTAGGCACATAATTAGTTGTCCGTCTGTTCATATCACGTTCCCCCATCGGACTGACACAAAGAGTGATGAGAACCATTCTTTTCGACTCGTATTTTTGGCGCGAAGTCATTGACTCGGCGCCATCTTTCTTTTGTCGGAAAACGTAACTAATTAGGTATGTGAAGTTGTTTTCCATGTTTGGGCATTGTTTTTGCTGATCCTTTTAGGTAATTGGTTTGTATTTGTAATTCGTGTGTGTAAACTAGGGGCTTCCTTATGTTTTGTGTAAACCATTTAACCTATTTATCTTGATTTATTTTAATCATGGAAAAAGTATAGATTGAAGTGTAGAAGTAAAATAATGTAGGTACAGTATCGTGTCTACTGTAGTTAAATCCCGAGTTTACCTTTAATTAGGTTTAATTAGGTTTTTGTCACTGTCAGTTATCAGAGTCGTAGTAAAGTCGTAGTCGTCGTAAAAAGTAATCACATATTTACTTATGTCACCGGAAAATTGCAATCGCCGTAAGATTATAAAATATCGCGTGAAATTGTTAACTATTGAATTTGGATGGGATTTATTGTACTTATACAAAATATTTTTTTTCATAATATATCGAGAAATTATAATCTAATCAAGATTTATGACAATCTTACGGAGTTGGCAATTTTCCGGTGACATTTTATACCTATTAGATTATACAGCCATCTCTTAAGTAATAAGATATTAGGATGCAGTTAGCACCGAACAACAAAATAAAGTTTTTTTTTAAATACATCTATGTCCTTTTTTAACTAAGTAAGTAAGTAAGTAAGGCTTTCATTTACAAAAAACAGCGCGAGAGCTGACACAAAAAAAACCAAATTAAACATTGTAAATCCTACCTAGGTACTTAAAAATGCAACACAATCATATACCTAAGTACTTACTAGGTACCTAAGTATGACAAGTTGTCCTACTTTGATAACAACGAACGTTTAGCGAGGATAATAAGTTATGTAGGTTACAGACATATTATTGGTTTATGAAAGCAGTCGATTTTATTTAAATCACTTGGTTCTGCCAGTGCAGGAGCTCGTGGCTGAATAATAACTGCCACACGGGTCGATCTTCAAGGTTAAGCAACGCTTGCCAAGGTCGGTCTATGGATGGGTGACCATCTCAAAATACCGAGACTCCTCCGTGCCTCGGAAAGCACGATAAGCCGTTGGTTCCGGCTGTCATTGGTTTTGATTAGGATTGTCAGAAACCAGAAAATATGGCTCCAGTCTTGACAAGAATTACCGTGTTACCGAGTTAATAGGTTGTGGAGGTCTGGTAGGCAGCCGCTCCTCGTAAAATACTAGTATCCAGCTGAATCCGGTTTGACTGGAAGCCGACCCCAATATAGTTGGGAAAAGGCCAGACAGAGGATGATGATGAGCTTCTGCCAGCGGCTGGAGCCCGCATGAATATCAGAAATTATATTAAGACAGACAAACTATACAATTTATCTCTGTGCCAAATTTCATCCAGATCTGTTCAGCCGTTCTCGCGTGATTGAGCAACAAACATCCTTTCAAACTATTAGCAGTAAGGAGCAGTACATTTTATTTAAATCATTCCACTATGCACTCAAATAAGTAGGTTATCAATAACATTACATTCAGCTGGTGTTATGATTCAGCTGTTATCAACTTCACTTAATCGTTTGTTTTCCTCATTTTAGTAACGTTATTCTTGATAGATTGTAATCAAAACAAATAAACCTAGTCTTCTAATCTAGTTGGTATTAGTGTACGACAATGATGTGAATGAGCAGAGCCTTCTAATACAGGCATTGTTTGCTTAAAAGGAGGTTCCAAAGACGTTAAAATGTAATTTAATTTTCTATTTGTCACAATAAACTATTTTGTATTTGTATATTGTAAACCAATTTACTGATGCTTAGGTATAGGTAGCAGTATTTTTCATGAAATATAACTTCAGTTCATGAAAAATTCTAGTAGGTAAGTTCTGCAGCTGCATACACTAAGAATGAAAAAAATAACTAATTTAAAGAAAGAATACCGCGAGTACCATTTTTTTAAACTAAATATTTCAAAAAAATATAGAAATTAAATCCAAATGCAAGATTAAGTTTGTAAATAACGACTGTTCTTCCTCTTCATTAGTACTGTGGTTTCTAGCCATTCAATACCCAGAAATCAAGGAATGATTTTATGGTAGGTAGTCCAAAAATAAGAATCGGGTGATGAAACACTAGCCATCGATTGCCTTTATGTCCTAGTCAGGAAATATGCAGTCAAATCATACGACGCATTTGGAAAAACCGTTGCGTTGCTCAAGTCACGTAGTCTTTCTTATTTGTTGCAACTTGAGTTCATAGTAAGTAGGTTACTATCTCTCTTCCAAGGAAAAGGCTATTTTTTATCGAAACTCAAACAATTATAAAGATTGAAATTGTTTATTTGTTTTATGAGCGAGGTGCTGAATTGAGTATTTTGTGTCAAGAACATGTCAAACCCTTGAAACCCTACTTTAATAAGGACCAAATTTTGACTGATGTCAGTTTGAGAAACACTCAACTAAAAATGCTTGATCCAGATATCGGAGGATCTTGTAAAAGGTGATTTCTGGAATTACCTACTGATCGGATTACAAAAAAAAAAGTGCGAGTCCGGACCGGACAAGTGCGAGTCGCACTCTCACACGAAGGGTTCCGTACCATAAACCGAAAATAAAAACGTTTCTTGTATGCCCCTTTTATTTTTCAATATATTTAATTTTTATTATTTCTTATTAAAGCGGCAATAGAAATACAATTTCTGTGAAAATTTCAACTGTCTACCTATTACGGTTCTTGAGAATCTTGAGATACCAAAAAGGGGGAGGTTGTCAATTCGGATGTTGGGTTTTTTTTGTATGTTTGTTCAGCGATATTTTCGGCAATTGTCAACCAATTTGGATGATTATTCTGTTTGGAAGAGTATTTTCCCGGACTGGTCTTATTTCAATTTGGTGAAGATCTGATGAAGAACTTCGGAGATAGACAACGGAACTCTTCAATAAATGATAGCAAATATCCCGGGATAACTGAAATCGCATGTCTGTTTATTGTTTACACTAGTTCATAACATAACATCACGCGATTACGCTGTGAAGGGGTAAGCAGATGTGTACAAGTCAACCATGTTTTTGATCATTTCGAGCATAACTTTGTATTGATGTGGATTGGAAGGCCTTACTTAGTCCTGTTCTTTTCGCATCCAGAAAATTTCACAACTCCAACTTGTGAGGGTCCAGTTAAAGCCCTAGTTTATCACTGCAATCATTTTGGCCGAAAGACAAGCACTGCTGGGCACAGGCCTCCCCCATAAGTCGCCACATCGACCGGTCTCGTGCGTCTCGCATCTAGCGGTTTCCTCCGGCCTTCACCAGGTCATCGGTCTATCTTGTGGGAGGCCTTCAAATGCTTCGTCTTCCGGCACGCGGTCGCCACTCCAGAACCTTTACCTTCTTTAACCCCATCAACTATCTGTTCTGCGTGTTATCATTGCAAGTACTTACCTACCAAGACGGGACCCGCTAGGGCCAGAGCCTGCCAGGGTTGCGGAATTTGTTCGAAAGAGTCACCGCGGCCCTGGAACGCAAAGGGCTTTAGAAGGAACAAGGATGGGTTTTAGTCAGTAAGAGTCTGACACGCCCTTCTGCTCCACCCAGAGCGGAAGAAGTCATTTGATGATTTCCCATACTTAAAAAAAAAAAAAAAGTACTTACCTACTAAAATCATCACTTAAAGCTTCACATTTGATAATTTATTTACAGAACCGAAGACCGCTATTTATCTTATCGAACTAATCAATGTTTTGACTTATCTTACTTCATAAATATCGCCAAAGTAAACTGAGGGGCGACGACATTGAAAACTGTGCAAAATATTTACAGAGACCAGTCAATCAGAAGACTGAGTAAGCTTTGTTAGTAAGGACACTAGAGGACATAAGTTTGAACTACCGAAGTGGTAGACTATGTTCTTATGTTTCAGACTCATGTCATCCTTCCCTACTATAGTAGGCGCCAGATAATCGTGGAATAACGGTCATTGACCCACCTACAATTATTGACATTTTTAATTTGAAAAACGGAATTAATGACACAAAGCTGTCCCGAATCATCATCTCTCGTGATCCTTAACATTGTCTAATAATGAAAAACGATTCATATTTAATTGTTCAGGTACCTATGAACAGTTATTAGGGAAAGGTCAATATACTTTATTCCACATTTATCT
>NDFZ01005011.1:196591-251564 GCA_002192655.3 Mamestra configurata
AAAAAAAAATGGTCCAGACATCCTGATGTCAGAATGGCTGACCACTTTCTTTACGTGTTTTTTCGCTATCAGTTGAGGTACTAAATATTTGAAGTTAGGTATCAAATAGTAGCAAAAAGGTAGTAAATTTTGGTATTTTCTAAACATCAAATATCTCTCTTGGTCCAGGGGTCCTGACGCTTACGACTTCCTGGTAAACTATGGCTTACAGGTTGTGGGTCCAAAGTGCCATGAAGGTTCCGCCCCTAGCAGTCGCCCGCCTGGCCAACCCCTTGCTACAATTCTGATCGTGATATCATAATATAAAATACAAAACGCATTTTCACGAAGATGTCGCTTAGGACAAGTCGGCAGTAAGGGCTCATCATTATGGGTTTTAATTCGTATTGAGTTTTCTATTAAATTTACCAGCTGTTAACGTCTTGCCAGACAATTACTCTTAATAAATAACTAAATACCTTAATGGCGCTAACGTAACGTTAAATGACCTAATTAACGGCAGCAGTCGGGTTTAATTAATTAATGAGGTACAGTTAAAACAGGACTCCGTTTATAATAGATACGACGTGTTAGTTAAGGGAAATTGACGGTTTTAAGAGGGAAATGGCGACAGGTCACTGGAACAACTTGCGACCCACGGATGCCCCTCAAGTTAAAGGGGAAAATCTATAAGTCCGTGATAAGACCTGTTGTACTGTATGGATCAGAATGTTGGGCTGTGAAAAAGACGGATGAGAAAAGATTGCATGTAGCGGAGATGAGAATGTTGAGATGGATGTGTGGAGTATCGAGAATGGATAAAGTGAGGAATGAGTTCATTAGAGGTAGCTTAAAAGTGGCGCCAATAACGGAAAGATTGAAAGGGAACCGCTTATCTTGGTATGGTCATGTGAAGAGGAGGGATGAAATGCACGTAACTAAAAGAGTTATGATGAATATAAATGTGGATGGATGGACAGGGAGACGGAGGCCAAAGAAAAGATGGATATATCACTCCTAATACAATCCGTATTAGGAGTGATATGAAAGAAAAGGGAGTTAGTGATAGCGTGACGGTTGACAGGACAGAATGGAAAAAAAAAACGTGTTGCGCCGACCCCAAGTAACATGGGATAAGGGCAGGAAGATGATGATGACCTATTTATTTTGGGGTTCTGTAGTTTCTACCTAAATCCACTGTGGTAAAAAGGCGTTAGTTTATGTACCTACATAGGTACCTATGTATGTAATAGATTTTGACGACATAAATAATTTCCTGAGAATGGATAAAGTTTTTACGAATTATTGGAAATGGTCAGGCCATTTATAACTAAAAAAGATACAAGCATGAGACTGGCTATATCTGCTGAGGCCACACAAAGACTTCTAGCCACTGGAAGAGACTATAAAGATTTGAGATGTAGCTCGATAGTATCACATCAACTGCTATCAATAATCATTTCTGAAACTTGCTGACCAATCTATAAAGTTTTGAAAAAAAAAAAACAATCAATATAAGTAATCAATTGGTAATAGTTTTTTTTTTTTTTTTTAATTAACATGTCTTTCAAAATGTCTTCTGCCCGACCATATATAATAGAGTATTCTTAACTATGTTGACAGCGTTCTGTGAAGATGGCGTATAATTTGTATGTGTGATTTCCGAGGAATTTGGAAGGATTCGGTTGGAATGAGATGAAGTAAGTGTTGGGGGATTATGCTGTGTATGGGTAGGAGAAGTGGTTGATTGAATGTTAATAGGAGAATGTAAGGGAGAGGTGAGGTCGCTGGGTGAGAGATTTGGTGAGAACGAGATGAAACAGGTGATGGAGAATAATATTATGTATCAGAGGAAGGAGTTGGTTCATTGGGATTAGGAGAATGTAAGGGAGGTGAAGTCGCTGGCTGAGAGATCTGGTGAGAACGAGATGAATCAGGTGATGGAGAATTATATTGTGTATGAGAGGAAGGAGGAGTTGGTTCACTGGGAATAGGAGAATGTACGGAAGGAGAAGTTGCTGGGTGAGAGATTTGGTGAGAACGAGATGAATCAGGTGATGGAGAATAATATTGTGTATGAGAGGAAGGAGAAGGAGTTCGTTCAATTTTAATACACTGATAGCTATTAGAGGAAGCTGCAGATGAGGAGCGAGGTGAGTGTGAAACTTGGGTCGAAGGAAGCGAGTGTACGAAGAACGGTTGTGCCGAGTGATGTGATGAATAGTGAGGTGTTCCTGATGGAATTTCTATTCTTGTATCAAAGGTTAAATTATTAGTCTTAGCGAGAAATATGACATCGGAAATTAGTTTCTCAGCGAGATCTCGTTGCTGACCGCGGGGTATTTCTTCTATTTTCTTGCCGACATATACTCCGAACGCATTAGATTCCGTTGTGGTGGTTAATAGATTATTAGCTGCATCTGTTAATTTTTCTTTTTTCTTTGCGATGGTGCGTCCTCTGGTATTTTTTTTTCTTTTCGTCCTGCCTATTAGAGGTTCCTGAAACAAATATGTACATTTATAAGTTACCGTGGGTAGATTTTAAATGATCTAATTTATAGTTTATTTCTTTACAGCTGCCATCACCGGAGGAAGAATGGAAGATGTCTGCATAGTTACTTGAAACACAATGGCACTTCAATAATTGTGTCGATTGTATGGGCGGAAAACATATTTTAATACAAAAACCGCCTGGAAGTGGCACTCTTTTCTTTAACTATGAGGGTACATTTAGCGTTGTTTTATTCAAGGAGACATAATTTTATGTAAAGCTTAGTTAAACAACGAATTGCATTTAAATAAATTAATATTATTAATAATTAATAACAATATTATTAATAATATTACATAATATTATGATTATAATTAATTAATAATTTTATGTAAAACTTACTAACAACGAATTGCATTAGCCTGAATTGTACTTGCTACCAGGAACAGATAATTATATCTGTAGGTACCATATGTTTTTTTGGGGATAGTGCTTTTGCATTTTATAAATATAAATGTGGAGAGAGAGGCCAAAGAAAAGATGGATGGATTGTGTTAGGAGTGATATGAAAGAGGACAGAATGGAAGAAAAAAACGTATTGCGCCGACCCCAAGTAACATGGGATAAGGGCAGGAAGATGATGATGAGTGCTTTTGCATTTGAAAAACATGTTATGAAACCATTTCCTTAACGAACCATTTCAAGGGAAAAATACACAACAACAACAAAAACAACAACAACAACACACACAAACAACAATAACAACAACAATATTCAACTATAGATTATGTCGAGCAAGGAGAATTGTCGAAACTTGCGTCTCGTTTTCGAGTTTTTAGACAAACGAAGAATTAAACTCTAGAAAACATAGATGAAGTTGTATTCACATTTTTTTGAGGATGAAGTCGAAAACATAATTATTTGACTCCCACATGTGTTGATAGAGAAGACTTGAAAACAGGTTCTTTTATTAATGGGACTTGGCGTCAAGCAAAAAATTAACTAACAGCTCTACCAAGAAACATTCAGAGGCCTTCGACAGACGGGAAGCACATCAGAAACACTCACTCATTATTTCAATGGTACCGATAGCGTCGCTTTTCAAGATAGAATGACAAGGTCATTAGTACCTAGTTCAAATTAATAACCTAAATATGTAAATGTCGCTGCCAACTAACTTAATCAACCGTTTCATTGAAAGCCTAGCATTTTCATTTACTGCGCCGTTTATTTATTATTTATTTATTTATTATATACTTTATTGTACACCTCATAATAAGAACAGGACAATCATACATAAAATAAGTGCACAATGGGCGGTCTTACCGCACAAGGCAATCTCTTCCAGACAACCTTTGGATGGATTGAACGAAGGGAGATAGATTTAGGGCTGTCAGTGTACAAACGTTTTAAACAATACTAATTAGATATAATAATATAAAATACATAAATACAATACCAATTTGTATACTAATAAATATCAAATATATAATTGAGACAGGAGCGACATAAGTGACATGGGCAAGTCATTAAACGAAATTGAAACAAAGATGTCACTAGGTCGCTGGAAGTACTTAACCTAACAAACTTATCATTTTAATTAAGTACATAAGCCAGGTAGGTATACCGAATCTTATGAACATGAATATACTTATATTTATACTTATACTTATTCTAATTATTTTATTTTTAAATTCTGTAAGTATCAAAACATCAAATCAAATGTCATTTATTCAAATTAGGCTGAGTGCCAGCACTTTTTAAACGTCAAAGTTCTACTTTAAGACAGTCTCCCAAGTCCCCGCCCGTCACCACTTCCTAGTGTTTTAGCTCGGAAGAAGTGGCGCAACAAACTCTCCAGCAACACATCTGTCTGTTAAGTTTTGAAAACTTGAATTTATACAGTAGTATGCAAAATATTTTACAATACATGACACAGATATATGGTGTCTTCGTCACTTCCCGTGGGTGTCGTAAGAGGCAACTAAGTACTCACCAGAGAATGGGCAGCAGCATTCTCTGTGCATTGCAACTGCTACACTGCGATCGCCAACCCGCCTGCCAAGCGTGGCGATTATGGCAGTGGACGTCTTTCGGCTGATATGATAATTCGAATAATTACCTACATTCCTCCGCTTAAGTTTTTAGTGCGACTAAAATTAGGGTCACCATCTGACACATTTGTTTTAAAAACTTTGATTTAACGTAGGCACTGCGTAGCAAGTATGTACCTCTGCCTAGCCCTCTTTGGGATGACAGGTGTAAATGTATGGATGATTAATTAGTATGAAAACATTGTACTTAACTACTTTTTTAAAATTCCTATGTAAAACTTGCTTTTGCCCCGGACTTCGTACGCGCATATTCCGTTTTTTTCCCGTTCCCATATATGAATGTGGCTATCATATACAAAAAGAATTTTCGAAATCCGACTGAACCAGAGATTAGCGCGTTCAAACAAACAAACATAACCTCCAGCTTTATTGTATTAGTATAGATTTCCCAGAGATACAAATACAACTTACGTCTTCGTCTTCACCCGTGAGTGATTCGTCTCCCTTTCTCTTCACTTCATTTTTTTTCTCCAAAAATCTCAATAAGTCGTAATACCACAGACTTGGCTTATGGATGTCACTGGTGGACGATCCAGAGCGTTTTTTTGATGCCTTGACCTGGAAAGAACAATGTAAAAATAAACTACATTAAAAGACAACGTAGGTACCTAATTATATTTATTTTGTAAGTAGGTAGGTTAAACATAACACTTAGGTACACGTCAATCTTTTTGGGTAATTTTAAACTAGATGAGGACGGTGTTTCCTAGCTTTCTACCCTGAGAAGAAACACAGAAACAAACTCAGACGTCAGTCTCTTTTAAAGTCCATAAAATCATACTGGTCAAATCATATGAGAACCATGTAGGTTAATGTCTCAATTGGTCTTTTGAAGAAAGTACCACACAAATTTGAGTGAACCTGTCTAGACAGTGCAAGCATTTGTCAGTTATCATGTAGCTCAAACTTAAAACTTTAAGGAGCTCAACAATTTGACAAACAATACCAAAGTAAGGACATTTGGGTAGGCCGCATAAGGAACTTAAAGTGCCAAAATAACATGAAATGGAATGAACCCCTAATATTGCAGATCAGTGTCTGAAATGGTCTTTTGAGGAAAGAACCATACAGATTTGAGTGAACCTGTCCAGTCAGTGCAAGCCTTGGTCAGTAGTCGAGAGGCTCAACCAATAAGGAGCTCAACGACTCGACGAACAATACCAATGAAAGGACATTTGGGCTCAAAAAGTACACAAACTGCCAGACGTCGTTAAAAAAAGTACTTGAGACAAAAAAACAAATAAAGAAAGATAACCCATCATACTCCTCATATTCACAATAATGAATTAAAATGAAATAAAAACGTTAAAA
Organism: Mamestra configurata; assembly: GCA_002192655.3. Lineage (NCBI taxonomy): Eukaryota > Metazoa > Arthropoda > Insecta > Lepidoptera > Noctuidae > Mamestra > Mamestra configurata. The sequence continues at coordinate 202,487 of NDFZ01005011.1, forward strand.
TACTTTAAAAAGTAAGTAGGTACTCATGTCAAAAAAAAAGTGAATTCAAATATAATAGAATAGAATACTTAACAAAGTAAACAAAACTGAGAATATAAAAATGTCAAAGTGTAAAAATAATATACAAACATAAATATAAACATTGGGCCATGTACCTACATCATTAAAGTAGTTCAATTCCAAGCCTTATTGTCTTCAAGATAGTCTTCAACTGTGTAAAAAGCTTTCTGGCATATCTGACGTTTTACAAATAGTTTGAATTTATTAATACTAAGGTCTTCAAATTCAAATTCAAATTCATTTATTGCTTGTTACAGGTGTATGGTCAGTTCTTATAATTATTTGTAATAATATCTCTGTAACATACCCATGGGGTGTACAATGTTTAAAAAATAATAATAATTAAAATTAAGTTAAATTAAATACATCACTGGTCATAATTACATTAACTACAATATAGTCTTGAACAGGGCTGGGGAGTTTATTATAAAAACGTATACATTGGCATTGAAATGAACCACCTATTTTCTTGAGCCTGGTTTAAGGAATGACGAACTTATGTTTATTCCTAGTACCTACCTATTTAAGTTAGGCATAACACTGTTTCTTTTAAATAGATTAAGCCAATGTTCGGTTAAACATATTAAAATTAAGGAATGCCAGATAGTATCTATTTACAAGTTCCCTATCTTTTGTCAAATAAAAATTATGACCAACATAATTGTTGGTGTCAATTAAATGGAACAAATGATTATTACTTTAATGTTGTACTGTCCAATGTCCTATTAAAATTATATCTAGGGAGGTTTTCTTGCTGTTGCAAAGTTTGGTTGTATATTTGTTTTCTTAATCTAAGGTAACTCAAAGTTCTATAATATTGGAGCAATTCTCCTTTGTTCACATTATATATTCCCAACAAAAATGAGCAGCCAGGCATACAGTTGTTAATTATTGAGTGTCCCCAGTATTCATTTGTCAAAAAGTGGCCTAATCCTTTCCTATTTCATCACAATAAATAACAACTTCTTTATTTAAAATCTGTAGGTAGTGTCTAAGTAGGTATGCGCTAGATAATAAAATTATTATTGAAATCTGTACTGGTAAAATGTACCTGTAAATGTACCAGGGTAACCCACGAAATCCAAATTTTCTCACGTTTTTGTAATTTGCATGTCAGTGTTAGGCTGCATGCTGATGATTTTAATTAAAACAATTCTATAAATACATACCTACTTGCTACGGCCGCGAACTATATTTTGATCAAGATACAACCTGACACTCACCTGCAAATTGCAAAAAATGTAACAAAATTTGAATTTCGCGGGCTATTCTAGAAATCGGTCAGTACATCTATACTTATAATAAATCTGTAGAGAGGTCAATTCTGTACATGAAATATATTTACAAAATAACTCTCGGGGGGTGATTAGTAATCGATACTGATGCCAAAAATGCAATCAGTAAAATTTTTGTCTGTCTGTCTGTCTTTCTGTCTGTCTGTCTGTCTGTATGTTATTTATAGAAAAAAAAACTACTCGACGGATTTTAACGGAACTTTGTACAATTATTCTACATACTCCTGAGCAGGTAATAGTATACTTTTCATCACGCTACCATTAATAGGAGCAGAGCAGTGAAAGGAAATGTTGGGAAAACGGGAGAAGTTACTTGGTTTTTTTAGCTTCCGTCGCGTGTGCAGCCTTAATGGTTAAAGCTACATAGAAATCATGTATAACGGAAATATTCCACATAAAATTATATAAAAAATATCCCAAGACAGCATATGTCTATCTTTTATAGTTGACTCACAATAACACGTGTAACTCCCGATAGCTTAGCAGTTCGGAGATTTGTTATTATTATATTTGTTTACTCTTACGTTTATAATATTCTCACTCAACCCCAATTAAAAAAAATAACATCAGTTATTCTTCGAACTCCTGGGCAGGTTATAGTATACTTTTCATCACACTACAATGAATAGGAGCAGAGCAGTGTAAGGAAATGTTGGGAAAACGGGAGAAATTACTTGATTTTTTAAGCTTCCGTCGCGTGTGCAGCCTTAATGGTTAAAGCTACATAGAAATCATGTATAACGGAAATATTCCACATAAAATTATATAAAAAATATCCCAAGACAGCATATGTCTATCTTTTATAGTTGACTCACAATAACACGTGTAACTCCCGATAGCTTAGCAGTTCGGAGATTTGTTATTATTATATTTGTTTACTCTTACGTTTATAATTATATAATATAATAGATCCTGGGACAACTCACGCATGGTCTTCCGATCCCAAACTAGGCAGAGGCTGTGCTATGGCAACCACACTACTGATAAACATACTTATATATTTCTAAATACATACATATTATAGACAAATTACACCCAGACACAGAACAAATGATCATACTCATCACACAAAGATTTGTCCTGGGTGAGAATCGAACCCACGACCTCCGGTTTAGCAGTCAGGGTCACTAACCACTCGACCAACAGGCCAGTCAAGTATAATAATATATTTGTTACAAATTAGAGCTATTCTTTAGTTTGCCATGTTATTCTTTCCTAGAATTTAATCCTTAGTAGGGACTCTTTCGAATGGTGTAATAATACAGGGTGTGTTTTTTTTTTCGGTTCGATTCCTGGTTAGGAATACCGGTTAACCAAAAATCCAATGATGCAGTTTTAATTTTCATCAAAATCGAGCTCGAGACTCATGAGAGAAAACCACCTACGAGCAGACTAAATCCATAACCATCCTACTAATATTATTAACGCGAAAGTTTGTAAGTATGGATGGATGGATGTTTGTTACTCTTTCACGCAAAAGCTACTGAATGGATTTTGACGAAATTTGGCACAGTGGTAGATTATAGTCTGGAATAACACATAGGATACTTTTTATCCCGGGAATATGTCCTCTTGGGATAATTTTCGACAAACACGCGGGCGAAGCCGTGGGCGGCAACTAGTACAAAATAAATTTATTATTCTAGTTTTAAATAACTATTATACCTACCTATGGTGGGTATTAGTTGAACAAAGCAGAAAATAGAAAAGTAAGTAGGTACACCATAAAGTACCTATCTGTCTACATTTTAATTCAAAACTGGTAAGTAGTTCTATTGTACATAGTTATCTTACGGTACTTAGTATAGTAGGTACGTACCTTCTTGGATGCCCTTAGGTGTGAAATCCTTAGGTTGTCAATTTTTCTTTTTGCAGTCGCGGCGTTTGCCGTTGGGTCAAGTTCTTTTAATTTTTCGGCTAAAATATCCCATGCATTTTTTTTCGCTGTGGAGTCTTTATATGACTCCGATGTCGAATCCCAAAGACAGGGCAAGTCTCTATATAAACCGATTAAATCTGTTATAACTTTACGTTCGCTACGTTGACCCATTTCGTGCGCAGAGCGACATGTACGTCTGCACTCGCCGCCCGCAGAAGCGCGACTGTCATTCGCGTGGTTTTAAACAAGCGGGTTTCTGCCACTGGTTTACAACACACGTCTATAGATGTAAACCACCCGATTTAAAACGTTTTAAATAAATGTTGCCGTTTTAAACCGTTGAAAACTAGCCTACAAAAATAAAAGAACTGTTTATGCGCATGTGTGTGTAGGTAGGGTAGGCGAGCTGGCAACGTTGCGTCGAGTCACGAGTGACGACGTCAACGAGAGTGCGAGTGTGAGTTTGGTTTTAAATCGAATCAAATTGATTATTTATAGGTATCGTTTGAAAACAATGAAAAAAATGTTTATTTACTTACCAGAGTTTTTAACTTATCAATTGAGTTTTTATAACTTAGGTAGGTAATACGTACGCTTCCCTAAACCCGCTTAGTAAGTATATCAGTATATCACACATTTAAAAATTATTACACAGTTTACAGGTACTCCGTTATATGCCTACTTCGGTAAAATCAAGAAAATGTAGGTAGTTATAATTAAGAAAAACATAGTCATCAACGCCAACCAACGACAGCAGTCACAATAGCATGTAAAGAAAGAAAGAAAGAAAAATGTTTATTTGGGACTCGCACAAGACAAACAAACCAGTCATCATCATCATCTCCCTAACCTTTTCCCAATTATATTGGTGTCGGCTTCCAGTCAAATCGGATTCAGCTGAATACCAGTATTTTACGTGGAGCGGCTGCCTACCAGACCTCCATAACCCATTAACTGGGAAACAAAGACAAACAAACCAGTAAAATAAAATTAATAACCAAACAGTATAATAAAATAATTTTCTGTGCGCGGCCAAAATGGACCCTATCTCAGCTATAAGTAAAGTGACACCTATGACCTTGACATTAATAATGCCTTAGCTTCTTGAATCAACTGGTTAGACAATAATAATCTAAAAATTAATATCCCTAAAACACAAATATTGCATTTTAGTCAAAGAATACCAGTAAGAAATGACATTTACTTCTATAAAAATCACACCATATGCAGAGTTGATATTGCCAAATTTCTTGGACTGACCATTGACAACAAACTTGATTGGAAAGAACATATTGAATTAGTAGGAAAATTTGTAGTTCTTCCTACGCATTGTATAAACTCGCCCCAGTTGTAAATGCGGATACTTTGCTCACTGCATATCACGGACTTGTTGCATCGATCCTTAGATACGGCATTATTTTCTGGGGAAAGGGAAACTGAAGAATGCAAAAACGATGCATAAGAGCTGTGTTTGATCTTAAAAATACAGACCGTTGCAAACCATATTTGATCAAATATCAAATTCTAAACCACCGGAAAATTACAGGCTCCGTAAGATTGTAATAAATGTTGATTAGATAAGGATTCCTCGATATATTATGAAAAAATCGTTTTATATTCAATAAATCACATTGTTTTCCATCGAGTTATTCTTGAAATAAGATGTTTTATTAAAAAAAAAACGAATACGCGGTGGTTAACTTTTTGCGGGATATATTTGACCTACCTCCCTGCATATCCTACTCTACACGTTAACGGCAAAAAATAAGAGTTAAGAATTATTGCAAAGTTAGCTCAATTTTCGGCGTAATTTGACTGGACAAATTGTCAAAACTTTAGCGTAAATCTCACACGACACAATTTAGACGCTTTGTAGATTTGGTAATCTACAAAGCGTCTAAATTGAAAAAAAAAAAACAGGTAGGTAGATTATGCACCGAGGGGATAAAGAAGTGGTTCAGGTCACGGGCGTCATATTGAATCCCGCACGCAACGAAGGTTTCGAGAGTTTAACTTACGAGCGAAGCGATGGAGCAAACATCCAGAATGCAGCGAGGGATTTAAGCTAGCTCAAGGCGAAGAAATGGTTGACGTGTAAAAATGTTATGTTTAACCTACTTATGAAATAAATATCATTTAAAGACACCTTTATCCCTGAGGAGCATACTCTACTTTTCACACCTACTGCGAAAAAATTGTGTTCGCACCATGAAGAGAGGTGGCTGTTCACCGCGAGCGGCGCGCGTCGGCCTCCACTGCTAGGAGCAAGTTCGAAGCTGTGCCTCCGTCCACCGCCAGGAAATAATATTGTACTGCAGCCCTACTATGTGGTGCTAAAGCCATTCAATTCCGATGATGTAAACGGGATAGTGCTATTCGCCATGCATAGCTCCGTCTCCCTCTTAGAGCGGAATCATGATCGTTTTAAGACTTCATAGTAGGGCCTCTGAATTTCGTTATAACCCGGGCGGCAATGATGGTGATTTGAATTCGGAACCTCATTTTGACCGCGCGACCTGCACCTAGCAGCTGCGGCCGACGCGCGCCGCTCGCGGGCTTTAATGACGTCGGTATTTTAGGTTAGGTTTGCATAGCATTTAATTTGACGTTTCATGCAAGTGGTATGAAAATATAATTACGAACTGGGGGCCTGGCTTGTCTAAACGTGTTTATTAGCAACACTTATAATCTGACGTTGAATCTATGGAATTTCAATCATCGCCTATTGTCAGTCTTACCATGGGGTAAGCTATTGATCTAATCCTATAAACAAAAGCGCGGTGATTAGGTAACTTTTTAATCTGCAAGTCACTTCTGTTAGTGTAGGTAATCTGCCTTATTGCCGTTGTGGTGCAATAACCATGTAACAACCAAATCATGGAGGGAAACCAATTACTACCTACTTAATTTGACAGTTAGAAGGTTGATAAATTTAGGAGACGAGGTACCAATCAAAGATGTAACCCTCGGATTCTGGAAAGAAATTCGACACTTCACAAATTCAAGTGATGCAATTGACAGTTGAACCATTGCAATGCATTAAATTACAGGCTCACATCAGCTTACGTGCGATTGACAATTTCTCACATTAATTTTGCGAATAATTTTCTTTCCAGAAACTGTGCCTTGGGGCTTAGGTGCTTAGATTTTATGCTATGAAGTATGAACTAATACGAAACGATAATCCAATTGAAAATCTTGCGTCAGAGACAATTTTTCTCATACTTAAGTAGCAAGGTGTGTGTATTTTTCTGTTACAAAAATAAAAGGCGTAGGCAGTAAATCTATTAAATTGCATAATCTATTTATTATTAGACAGTTTGGAGACGCGACACAATGGTGCAATGAATCTACCTGATTTATAGTCCGCGGCCCGAGGATAGAGACACCATCATTTTTGGTTTTTCAGGACATTTCTTTTTGTGTCAAGTATACAGGGTGACAGATGCTGTCACTATATTTGTGGCGTGATTTATTTTGTTTTCCATCAAAATATACTATTTTTAAAACATACTGATACAACACAGAACAGATACCAAAATGAATTATATTTATTGTTTTACAAGCTTACAACAGAAATATTGATTACAGATTTAAATGCTGTGTTGTACAATTCATGTTGTAAATTGTACAGTATAAATTTATCAACTTGTTACTTGACAGGATGTCAGTAGGACAAGGTCAGATTACGACCGTCACGGCTGTGATTCAGAAAGGGATGCCAGAGAGACACGCTGCTGTATCCGTGTGAGCTAGATACTAATACTAGATAACAGATTCACATGTTTTCCAGTACGCGAAAGATAAGCTGATGTGTTATTAAATTGATTGTTTGGCGCGCTTCCAATCTCGGTCTGTAAGTTACTGTAGTTCTTTCTAACCAAATGTTCCTGCTATTAACCAGGCTTTTTCTAATAAACAACAGGATCAGTCTACAAAATGATCGCACATGGTAGTTACACGCACCTCGGCACGTGCGGTGCTTGGAGCGCCGCCAACCGATTTCCGAACTGTATCGAGTATTGCCCAGCAGAGGGCGCACCTGCGCGCACAACATGTCGCCGAGTTGAAGGTGACCCACAGGTTAAAATTAAAAGCCAACGGGGTCTTTCGCAGAAGTTGCCTCCGCCACCAGCCAAATTCCGAATTTCCTTTAAATGCCACTAGAATAGACATACAATCGGCTTCTTGATAAATAAAAGGTCGCACAAATTGGCAGCTATTTAGCTTTTTGTTGTCACTTTAAATACAAAACATAATTTCTAAGAAGCACGTAGCTCGCGTACCGATAAATTATTTTAGAACATTTCTCAGGTCGTTTAGATATTTTAGCTATTAGTTTCAGTGAACCACACTGCACACAATAGCTCGGTGCCGCTTGAAACCGTTTAACAACGCACTTCTTGGAAGCCGACGGCTGTATTCCAGCGTTGACATTGTCCTTGTTGTAACATTAATCCGTGTAACAAACAATAGTTTTTGACTATTTTTCATTTCTTTTACGTGAGTTAGCCGTTGCCGAGGGCAAACGACCGCACACGGTGTTTTCTTTGGAACTTTTCCAATATTAAAAAGCTTTGCAACGATAATCGACTTTTATTTAGTTCATAGACATAAAATGTTGTTTCGATTTTCATGCAAAATTTTGTTACTAAGGTGGATTGTATTCCTGTCGATGACAAGTAGCCTCTGAGACAGTCTACAAGACCAGGCTGCAATTATATGTTCATATTAAATAGGTTCACAGCCAGTATCGTATATAATATAATTTTACTATTATCAAATGTCTTCCAAGAGATATAAATTTTAATAAAACGTCATAATATGTCCATCCTGCGACTGTGAGGTCTACCAATTCAGTGTTACAGTTTATATGACCATTAAATGCTTGAATAATTGACTATATCATTATCTGAATTTGTACTACATGGATAGGAAATGGAATCGTGAATAGATCAGACAACTTGAGATCTGTTCATATCAGATTTTGGGATTTGGGACTGTGCGCTGTATAAGCACAAGACACAAGCGAAATCACGCAACGTGTAAGTGCAGTACACAAAATGAAGACTTTATAATAAACTTTTGCGACATGAGCATTTTTGTAATTGTTGATATTAACATTATTAACTCAACATAAAATATTGATGTTTCAACACGCTCGCATGTTATTTTCGGCGAACGCAATGAATAGGCGAATGCAGCGCAATCAGTCAACATGCTCGTCGTATGAAAAACATCGAATCATAAATATATAAGTGTTTTAACAACAGCTAGTATAAACACGGTGGTGTTAGTAAATATTGCGATATTTAACGAGAACAATGCGTAGGCTTCAGTGGCTAATGTCCATGTTAACAACATACTGACCCATATTATAAGTGACCGTGATTTGCCGCCACTGGAACAGGACGCAATTGACGTGTTCCCACTAACTAGCCGGGAAATTGGAAACGTTCTGGATATGGTCATCGTTAATAGAACATCAATTTTTTGCATTGCATGTGTGCATATCTGGGAGCGTAGGTAATTTGTTTTAATTACCATTGCTGTCATCGAGCAATCTTGCCCCTTGCTGAATCCATTTCAAAATGTGTAGGACAACATAAATGTGATTTTTCAAAGTTGTTGTGCCGCCCACTGATAATTTTAACAAGGTGGTGACGCAGCAACCATTTGGCCAAACGTGTTTGTCTCAAGTCATCTGGTGTTTTTGCCACAAAAATCGGACATCCGGCCGGCGAGATATCGTTGGCATCGATCCGTTTGACCTTCGTTTGTTTCATAACACGAATATCGACTCATTGACTAATAAATAAAGTCTTAATTCGTTCATTCACCGGTATAGGTTAGTAACAAGTACACACATAGTTATCAAACTGTATTTTGACATAAAACTGCATTTCTGTGAAGTTTATCGGTTGTTTACATTTAGGAATATTACTGTTGATGCTCACAAAATGTATTCTGTTGACAAACTGTTTAGACAGTAATTTATTAGGTACCGCTTCTTTTTTTCAAACGCACATTTTAAAATTCGCAGAACGAGTATTTTTTGCGTTCGTTACAATATTTTTTAAATATTGTTCCCAGAATTCCAAATTTCATTAGGGATACGGAGCAATTTGCCAAGTCAACTAAGTGCATGATCTTGACACCTTTTTCCGGGACCTGTAACAGTTGGAGTTTCTCTAGGAAAGTCGTTTTCAGATGAGATAAATAGATAGTAGATCATATTATTTACTATGAAGTAACTAAATCTCTGTACTCCATCATGTAACAGCTGTTGATCTCATTCCTCAATGTCAAATGACTGTTCTTGCCATGTTATGTCTTTCCTGCTTCGATTGCTCATTACATTATGTCGTTACTACGAGTATGTTATGTAATGGCATTTATTGTTTGCTTCTTTGTCATTATTTATTTACATAATTTGAATGTGCTATATCATTGTTTTTGTTTTGCATTTTTGTTAATGTATACTGCAGCGAATCGTTTGAAGTTGCGCTGCTTTGAACTTTGTCTGATTGAAACTACAAAGAACTGCCTCAAAATATCGTCTGGGTGTTAAGATTGCGGCTAGTTTGGTTTTAACAAAACTGTCTGGGGAATAGAAATGAAATCAAGGAGTAAATGGTATAATAATCTTCATAATTTATTTTCTTTCAATTTTATCATACAATATGATACTTCGTATAAAACAATATTCTTTGTTAAATTCATAGAAATATATTATTTTAGTATAACTGTTTCCATATCTTTTATAAACTTACAAATTACTGTTAACATTCTGACGAATTCTTTTGTATAAAAATAATACAAACAGGCTTCGGGTGCGTTCTTTACAGTTTACTGAACGACTTTCTTTGAGTTCTTATTAGCACGCCACCCGCTGGCCGTATATAGTCTATATAACAATTCAACTTGTTAATTGGTATTATAATTACTTACAATAACCTATAGAAGACAATGGTACAGAACAATTTACTGTAGCACATTAATGGTAACAAAAACAATTAAAAACATAGGTATAGGCTTTAGTTTACAAAGCGTAGGCACTCGAGATTGCTACTTCATCCTATAAGATAAACATTCTCACTAATAAATACTTCCATCACGCATTCACTCGCATCGTTCACAATTTCACATGTCAAACATTTGCTCATTACGAATCACTTGTATACGTCCACAACTAATATTTTAAATCGGACGGCTTCGCAGTACTAAAGTCGCGTCCTCTACAGAGCACCGGGTCAGTTCCGAGAATCATCTTTCAAAACGGAGAAATTATTTGCGCGATGCACGCTCTCGCTCAGACGCACAACTCTACAAGGCACTCCTTACTTGCATTCGATCAGTCACCCACACAAGCACTTAATTTGTCTCGAAACAATCAAGCGAAGCGAACAAAGACGTTCCAGTCCACGGCGGCGTTAAAACGCTATTGTCGCGTTTAAAAAGTTAACCTTGTGCAACAAAACGTGATTCGGAACGTCCGAGTGTTGAACACATGGCCGCCATTCCGCGAGGGCGGCGCAGGCGGAATTTTAATTAGCAGAACATCCGCTCGTGACTCGGCCTGATGCGCCGTTGCCACTCTACGCTACACTATCTCTTTCACACCGGCTGCGTTTCGTACCTGTCACAACACAGAGCTAGGCGACGTGCGTCTCCGTCTAAATCGCAATAAATACCGTCCGAAATGTAACTAATTATTATAATAAGATTCTACTGGACAGAAAATATAATATACACAATGGCCGGGATACAATGAACAATGGAAATCCCCGATTCAGCGAGGGCAAGTGCGGCAACATCGCTGAAACGGGAAATTCGCCGTCAAACTGGCAACGCCGCCTCAACCTCGTTCAGTCAGTCTGCTAACGAATGACGTCGCACGATTATCCTTTCTAGTTTCTACACTATTCTAAATGAGACAACGCAATACTGATTTAAGGAAAACATTAGTTCTGCAACTTACAATGGAAGCTAAAGCTTTTGCAGTTGTGACTCGCACTAAGTACATCCCTCGCTAAGTGGACCGTCCACAACATAACGTTTCACAAACAATAACGTCCTGGAATCAGCTCACCCGAGCGGAGGTTCTGCCTGCACACATCACTGGCAACCTAATCTCTCAAACTTAACGATACATCCACAGCATCCTTAACGTAGCGTCAACACCTTACACACTAGTGTTTATTAACTATATATTACACGGTAAAATTAAGATCACAAATCGCTTTGTATGCTGCGTCCTAGGGGGCGCGACTAGCATGGAATGTGGTGGAGCGGCGGCGACGGCACGATCAAAAGTGCGAGTCGATGTGGCAGCCGCCGTTGGCGTGCTCCAGCACCTGCTCCTTGAGCCGGTGCACGTGCTCTTTCAGCTTCACCACCATCTGCGCCAGCTCCACATTCTCGCCCTTCAGGATCTTCACTTTGTCCTCCAGCTTGGAGATGCGCTCCAGCTTGCGCCGTCTGCACTTGGATGCAGCCACTCGATTTCTTTGCCTTTTGCGTTCCAATTTTATTCTCTCTTGCGTGTCCATGTCTATTGGAGACAGGGGCGGCGAACTTGCAGCACTGGGAACAGTTTGCGGCTCGTCCTTGACCACGGGCGTGGGGTAGCGGTCAAGCGGCCGGTCCAGGTCGGCGTACACTCGCCTGTCGATGACGCGCCCGATCTGCGGCGTCGGGTCCGAGTGGTGTAACTTGTCCAGCGCCTCGACGAACGGCCGTGCGTACATTTCTTGTTCCTCCGTCGGCGCGAGACTAGCCGGGAATAACACAGGCGCTCCGGGTGTCGGCGTCGCCGTTGTTATCATACCGTTCTGTATGATCAGCTTCTCGAGCTCCGGGGAGCCGAGCTTCAGCATCTGCAGGTCTGGCGAGGACAGGACCGGCGCGCCGCCGATCCGGGCCCGCTTGATGCCCCGCCCCACGTCCAAGGTGAGGGGCCTCTTCAGGTTCTCCACAGGTCCACTGAGGGGATACTGCTCGTCATAGAAAGTGGTCTCCATGCCGTGTTGGAAGCGTCGAACCATGTGTTTGCACCGAACGACTCGGTATCACTGAACTCACTGCGCGAATATCAAAACTTTTACATGCGGCAACGCACGTCCGACTCCCTCAACGTTCCACTTGTTTCTAAACATTGTTAAGAAACAACCAGTGCTTTTATTGAGTGACTCAGATAAGCTATTTTTAGAAGTAGCGTGATATAGTCGAGCGCTCATTGGTTGGATATCGCGCGATACCAAGTAACGCTTGCGTGTGATTGGTGATTGGCATCGTAGCGTAGCGCGAGGCCGCGTCGGGCTGTTTACGACTTCGTACGATTACCGAGAATCAGCAGGCGCATGTCCATTATAACAACAGTGTCGTACCATTAAACGTGCATTCAAATTAATGTTTGTTTACCAAATATATTTTTAGCACTAGTAAAAACTGTTGTTGAATAATAATTGGAAAAATAAGCACCTATTTTATTATGTGGGAGCAAAAATTAGTAATACCATTCAAAATTAAATTGAAAAGTCTCACCTTGTGTATTTTTTTTTCGGAATCTAAATACAACATTGATGCAGAACGTAATAATTTAAATGTACATTGTAAATTTATTTACTTGGTACAAAAGGGGTAAGTTACATGAAGTTAGTTAGCCCGAACATCATATTATTATAATTACAGCCTTAAGAGTTCGTACATTTCTTTTCAGGATTCAAGCATGTTATCGACCAAAATGAAATTAAATCAGGAATCGTCCCGAACGACGTGAAAATTTATGGTCACCTGACATTTTTAATTTCATATTTTTCAATGTTGTTCATTATTAATATTATGCTGTACTTATATTAAAATAATTAAAAAAAAAACTGTCACATTATTTTATAGGTACATTTTTTGTATAAATTAAATTTATAGGAATCTTAAAATCGATATTTAGAAAAAAAAAACTGTAAGTAATACAAACTGAATAGGTTTTTTTCAACCTACATTGACTCACTGAGACCTTTGCCCAGCGGTCTCAAATTAACAAAAATGAACAATAATGAATGTAGATACGTTTTACCGAGGTCTGCGCGGCAATACAAATACAAGGTAAATCCCTTGAGGCAACTCCGTCCTGGCGTCTGGCTGCGATTTGACTGTACGTAGCGGGATAGTGGATTAAAAGAAAAAAACTTCCGAGTTGTGCGTTTAGAATAGAAAGTGCAATAATCACACCGCGACGGTTCCATAAGGCAAACAGGATGTATCTTTTCAAATCTGTTAAAATGATAAATCATAAATTTAATTTTACTAAAAATCTCCACCGCGCTGTTGTTACTCTGCCGCCTACACGAAAGAGACAAGTAGGTAATAAGGGAACGAGACAATGGCGCGCGGTGTTGTCCGTTTGAAATTCGAACGACGCCAGAGGTTCTAGAATTTCGCCATGCTTTTATTTCTTTATTATTGACGTCTGTATTGGTAAAATCTCATTGGGTGTTAACTGAAAAAAAAACCATCCAACGAGAGTCAAAGTGTAACAATGGAAACGCACTCATTTGGGTGAGGCACGGAGGCGGGGTAGCCGCTCGCGGGGCAAGAGAATATCGCGCGGGCGACGGGGGAGGGGGACAGCGCGGGAGAGAGCGAGACAACACGCCCCTGGCCCGCTCCCCCAAAGATAACTCCAAAAGTAAAATAAAATGCATCTTAAATTCCTTCATTATTGTGGTCTTACATTTGATGTTATTGTAAAGTTGACCTTCATTTTTTACGACCATAAAAACAGCAGCTACAGAATCCTATAGATATAAGTACATAGGTTGTTTAGTACCTACTATGGCACCCAACGACTGTGAGAACTCTTTATGGATATTAAGCATCATTAAATTAATAGGTAACTCTTTTAATGGTCACATAAATATGTATTATTGTGTACCTAGCTGAAAATATTGGGTACCTACCTACATCTTTTTCCTCATTCCATAGGTAAATAAAGCGAAGTGCCTTAATAACATTTGTTTACTGTACCTACATACTAGCCAAAGTATCAAATGCCAAAGAAGCCATCCCAATTTGGAAACTAAACAATTTTTTTTTAAATATTTTATCCGACTACAAAAAAGGAAGAGGTTATGCAGTCGACAAGTTTTTTGCTGTCCAATCAACTTTTGTTGTCTAACGAATACCTACCTACATGTGTTTAAGATGTACCTACGTAACCTACGCATCATTAACTTATTTAGGGTCAAGTGCACATCTGCGTACCGCATCTGAAGGTTCCGTATGTACCAAGGCATCTACCATATAAATTAATGACAAGTTGAAGGTAACCATGTGATAAATTTATTTCCATGTGTGTATTTCTATTAATAACACGGAATTATCGTTTAAATGTATTTTACATTGTACGTTGGTATTGTAGCGAATTGCAGGATAACTACATACACGGAGAATATTCTATGGGGTTCCCGTGGTTGTTGTTAGCATGGCAACTACAAAAAAAAAGAAATAGCAACTGAATTGATAACCTTTTCCTTTTTTGAAGTCGTTTGAAAATAAAATACGAAAAACTGACGGACGCTCAAACTAAGTATTTGCTTTATTCCCATTAAAAAAAAAAACAAATTGAACATACAGGCACACAAAAATCATCCCTAACAAATATGAAATCCGTACGTATAAATTGAATGATATTACTATCGTAGAATAAATAATAGTTGTGATTTACCGGCAAAAAAATGTATTCAAACAAGCACTACCTATTTATTAGAGCAATGGGTAAAACGAAAACTAGTGTTGCCATCTATTGGAGAAGATTTAACTATGCTTATGTATTAGTCCGACTACTCGACACTAGATGGCGATGTGAACAAGTACTTGAAGATTTCGTCCACTCGACAACAGATGGCGTGCTTTTAAAATTACAAAATGTGGTTAATTACGACTTAAATTCGTGGCAGAACTAGGTAGGTCCGGCACAAAATGTATGGGAATATGTCGTTATATCACGGTTCATTAGGACCACGAATTTATTGCATTGATGCTCCATTAGATAAAACGCATATCACAGACTGTGGCGCAAATTGTCGTTTAAAAAGTCAAAAAAAGTCAAAACGTTTATTTCAATTAGGCCATTAAACGGCACTTTTGAACGTCATCGTTTACAGTTCAGTAAAATAACAATTTTACATTAATAAAGTGACTCTACTGTCCATTCGGAAAGGTAGATTCTTATGGAGAAGAACGGACAAGAAACTCCATAGTTACTCTTTTCAAATAATGATTTTACAAAATTTAGTATACAAAAATTAATTTAATATTATGTGAGGACGATGCACCCAGAGTATGCTACTTAAAGAACAAAGTATCACCAGCAGAGGTAAACTTATTAATTTCCTAAAGAAATTTAGGTAAATTGTACTCACATATTTATAAACATTGGAACCATTAATTAAACAACAGTGTGTGAGTCAACAGAAAAATAAAAACACAAAAAAAAGAAACAGTATATCTATAAAGTTAATACATTAATCAACCAGTTTGACCTTCACCCTTGATTGTCCTATGGAGCAGGACCAGCATGTTTCCAAGCAGTTTTAGTAGGCGAAACCCCAAAAACTAAGAAATAAATGGAGAACTGAAATAGGTAAACAGAATATTGTGACAATAACTTGGAGCCTACGTCCAGCAGTAGGCTACTACAGTAAGGGTAGGCCAGCACATACATAATGCCCAAAAAACAACTCACCACATTATTCAGGGTTGAAATCACGATACTGACGATGCGAATTTTCGTCTTTTTTTAATTTTTTTTGGGCATTATGTATGGGCTGTCCTACCCTTACTGTAGCCTACTGCACGCGCATGATTCTACCCTAGAAATTATAAATCAACGCTATAAATAAAACAAAGAGCCCACTTTATACATCTTCGATCAATTTTATTGCAACAGTTCATTTGTACACCACATCGTAGATTCACTTAAACAATAACTTATTCAATATATTATTAGTTTATTACTTAAAATTGATTTATTTCACTGTCACTGATATGATTCTGACATCTTCGTAGGGCTTGTCCGTTTTGGGGTTGGTCTTGACGCTGCCGATGTTTTGTACCACTTCCATACCGCGGACCACGCGACCGAACACTGTGTGTTTATTGTCCAACCAGGGCTGAGAAAAACATGACTTTTAAAACTAAAATAATGACACCTGAAACACATGAATATTCACATAAAAAATTGGTTGACTGTAAAGTCGGTATACGGACGATAGTTTAACGTGACAACGTCATAACAACACATTCATGAAATTATAGTAACGTTATAATGAGCGTAACGTTACAATGAGCGTAACGTTACAATGAGCGTAACGTTACAATGAGCGTAACGTTACAATGAGCGTAACGTTACATTGAGCGTAACGTTACAATGAGATTAACGTTACAATGAGCGTAACGTTACATTGAGCGTAACGTTACAATGAGCGTAACGTTACAATGAGCGTAACGTTACAATGAGCGTAACGTTACAATGAGCGTAACGTTACAATGAGCGTAACGTTCCAATGAGTCATACTTTTTCGTGCGTGCAGCAGGCGTTCATCGATTTATTAGACGTTGTCATGTCAAAAACACATAAAAAAACACGTGAATATAATGACAATATTAGGTTATACGCCTAGGTTCGTAGCAGCCACGGTCATAAATCGCAAGAGCGAGAAGTCACAAGGCATAGTAGAGATTTTCGAAAACCCGTACTAAATATTTACCATCGGGCCCCACTATGACGTGCCAATGCCATCATGATTAAGCTGTGAAAAAGGGATAGTGTTATGCGTTTTGTATAACTCCGTCTCCCTCCCACACCGTAATCATGATGGTTTTAAGACGTCATAATAGATACTCTGTTCGTACGTTTTATGACACACATGACAAGAGTAGGCGCGCCTACAAAACAAAAAAAAAACGGAAAGTTATTGAAAAAAGAAAAATACTTATAAATAATAGACTGCCGATGACACGCACTGCGAATATGTTTTTTAAAGTGATTGGCCAGTTGACAAAACACTGCGATTGAACGTGTGATATTATTTCATGCATACCCTTGTAGTTTTTGTCAAGTCAGGGAAAGAAATTGCTGGTATTTTCAAATCACCACTGGCATTTTTAGCTGGTCTTTTCAGTTTTGTGAGATGATCGCGATTTCTACTACACGGGAGATTGGAGCAGTGTATCATTTGATACAAACTGTATTTGCTACTTTCTACTAAAAACTATCTATCTGCCTAGCCTTTTCCCAACTATATTGGGGTCGGCTTCCAGTCAAACCGGATTCAGCTGAATACCAGTATTTTACGTGGAGCGGCTGCCTACCAGACCTCCACAACCCATTAACTGGGTAACACGGTACTCCTTGGCAAGACTGGTGTCAGATTATCTGGCTTCTGACTATCCGTAACGACTGCCAAAGATCTACAAATGACAGCCGGGACCAACGGCTTAACGTGCTTTCCGAGGCACGGAGGAGTCTCCAGCCCATCTTTACATACAGATGGGCACCCATCCACAGACCACCCTCGGCAAGCGTTGCTTAACCTTGAAGATCGACCCGTGCGGCTGTTATTATTTAGGCACGAGCTCCTCAGCTCCTTTAGCTTTCTACTAAAAACTATAGTCTAATATTGTAGTTTAAGAATCTGTAACTATTTTATTCAACTAGATTATTAAATTGGCAAAGGATAAAACGAACAGGGAATCTTTAAGAAAGTGTCGTTTTCTGCTAAGAAATATCTCTTGATTTTAAAGCAATTAAGAAATTATGGATGAATGTCTGTACACTGTCACATCATCGATGCTAGATTGTCAATATACCTGTCACCGGAAAATTACAGCCTCCGTAAGATTGTTATAAATCTTTATTAAATTATAATTTTTCGATATATTATTAATAAATCGTTTTGTGTACAATCATTCCCATCCAAATTCATATTCTCTTATTTAGAAAAAAATGTTTACAATTTAACGCGATATTTTACAATCTTACGGTGTTTGCCATTTTCCGGTGACATATCCATTTGCAATTGACAGTGGATGTAAGAAGACGGCCCTCCTTCAAAACTCCAACAACGATTAAACATAAAAGTCAAGTCACAAAAATAACCATGGCGTTTTTGCATGTTGTTCAAAAATATTAAAGTCGTAATGTTCACAGATATATTTTAAAACTAGTCAGGTACGATATGTAGTATGTGACTCACAGTGGGTGCCAGCGTGATGAAGAACTGGCTGCCGTTGCTGTTCGGACCAGCGTTGGCCATGCTGACGGTGTAGGGCCGGTCGTGCTTCAGGTGCGCCTTGAACTCGTCCGCGAACTCGCCGCCCCATATGCTCTCGCCGCCAGTTCCTGTGCCTGGAAAATGGAAAAGTGATTTTTTATCATAGAAGTATGTCCTGTAACTCTTGGAAGGAGAACGGGAGCTCGCTAAATAATAACTGTACAAGTTGATCTTTGAGCTTAAGACCGCTTCCACGTTAGGACGCTAGCAGCGCGACAGTAGCGCGACAGAAGCACATGCCTTCAAATTAAGAAACAAAAGATAAATAAACTAATAGAAACTTTAGCCGACTGTCGCGCTGCTAACGTCCTAATGTGAAAGCGGCCTTAGCGACGCTTGCCAAGGTCGGTCCGAGGATGAGTGACCATCCAATGCAAACCGAGACTCCTCCGTGCCTCAGAAAGCACGTAACAAAGCAAACCCAGCCAACATCACTATTCCCCAGGCAATAGGGATATTGCCTGGGTTAAAAAAATATGATTTTATTTAGTCCGTCAGTTAGACTATCGAAAAATATTGGGTACGTATTTTTAGGGTTATTAACCTTTTCGCCGCCAACGTACACAAAACGCAATGCCTCGCCGAGCGCCAAGCTATAAATGTATAACTAAATATACAGTAAACAGTAGTGATGGGGATATCGTCATATCGATGAATAAGATTTGTACACGTAAAGTTAAGATTTAAAGTTGATTTTACGAATATAAATAAAAACTGATTAAATATTTCCAGATTTTATTTTATTTCACAGTATCCTTAATAAGAAAAAACAGTATAAATTATGAGTATCAAAGAAACTAATACATAACTCAATTAGAACTATAAGGAATGGGGTACATCTCTATTTGTTTCATGATCTCATTCTTTAACTTCATATCAAGTTATTGGCACTGAGGGCACGTTGAATTCGATTCTGATCAGGGATGGGGTCTATGGTCTTTCTTTCTTCTATTTTTGTTTATTCCTGTGTTTTTTTAATAACTTCAGTCAACGTTTTTTACCGTAGGTATCTAAGTAGCAGAATTTTTAATTGTTTTTAAAGTGTTTTTTGAAATGGAAAGTAAGTATATATTTAAATTCTATCACGCTTGTAGCCGTGTACTTATCAAAGCATTGTTTTTTAAGTGTTGTTTCTGTTCTTTTCTTAACTCATGTATCGGTAGCGTTTACCCATCACATACATACTTACGTTTACATACTTATTGAATTCCTACTCTTTGATGAATAAACATTATTATTATCATCCAGTTAGACATACCTCAGAATTATCTTCTGGTTCAATGTTCTCCACAAAATACTCCGAGTCCGATTCCACACCTTGCAAAATTTTAAGAAGTTCGTCCGAATCAAGTTCTTCACTCATTTTTCTATTTGTTATCAAGTGAAAGAAAGAAAGATGCGTGCGCGCGAATCCGATTTTGTGCTGCACTATGCCAAAGTGACCTTGACAGCCGCACGCCTATGACGTCACTGACCAACTTCTATAGTAGTTCGTGGCACTCGGTGGCGCACAGGGGCATAGACGACCAATTGTTTTGTAGAGATGGGAAAATAACTATCGACAAGAATTGGTAACAACTTTATAATTACGTATCGGCATCTACCTGAAGGCCGAAATTCATCTACTATCCTTTGTAATGAAGTAGATAACTAAGTTCATATTTTATTGACCTCAAATTGTTTTCGATATTCGTAACTTTCTGTATTTATAAATATTTCAATGGTGAAATCAACCTTTCACGGCACATCACTGGCCAACTTGATATGAAGTGATTGGCGTTCTGAGGAAAGTAACAAAATTCGGAGTTTCTGTTTTTGCCGATTTTAGGACAAACTAGGGCTTATTTTGTGTAGAAAAATAAAAAACAGGGTAGTAGACAGTGCTATCTTAAATAATAAAATGAAACAAAGCTTTTAATCACAGTAAATTTATTTTAATAAGATAGTTAAAATGAACAACTTCTATAGAAGTTGTGGCGCTGGTGGCACGAAAATCCCGAACTTCTATAGAAGTGCTTGGCGGTGAAAAGGTTAAAGGGTCACTTTGTTGTCCATCCGTCTGTCTGTCAAGTTCCTTTATCTCGGGAACGCGTGGAGGTATCGAGTTGAAATTAAAACCATACACTCAAGTCTACAGTCCCTTGAAGCTGAAAATCAAACTTCTAAGTTAACGTAAAAAAAGATACGGCCGTTTATGCCGCAAAAAAACGTATATTTTGACACACTCAAGGGAATCTAAATGTATAGGGTACTTCCCGTTAACCTAGATTCATGAAATTTGGCAAGAAGATAGATCTTAGAGTACAAGTACAGGAAAAAATCTGAAAATCGGGAATTTATAGTTTTATCAAATAAAAAATCATTTTTTACGATTACAAACTTATATTTTCGGTTGAAGAATTGACCGTGACGTACATTGATGTATGGGAGAATATTTTTTTATCAACAAAGTTAAGTTTGTCCTTCGATTTTACCTGCTATATTTTGCTTTCATCGTTTATAAACTTCCGTAGGTATTATTTACTAGGAAAAAAATCAAGACTCGATCGGAACCCTCGGTGCACGAGTCTGACTCGCACTTGTTCGGTTTTTTATATACTTTATCAAATCAATAAAAATTACGAAGATAAAATGCATCAAAGATAAGGAGTGGGGGGCTTGTAACGTCGTTTTCCAGTATAAAGTTTACTGGTAAGTGACGTCACACGAGTTTTCAACGCACGTATCGTCTTCATTTTATACGTGTTCAATATTTTTTGGAAATCTATCTGACGGACTGATAAGATTTTAATCAAATTCCCTTTTTTCCATATTTATAATCGCGGCTACATTACTGCCACACCTTCGCTCTAATCCTTTCAGATAAGTATGTAATCTCTGTTTAGTTCTACGAAGAGTTATTTGTTTTGATGTAATTTTTGCTACATACAAAAATATACTAGGCTCGCCGGCCACTTGAATCAAGTCAAGCCAGGATAGTAAAATCAGTGGTGGAAGCTGCTACTATTAAACTATCGTTGCCTGAGACGATTGTTTCTCACTAGCTACCAGCCTAGGAATGATGCTAGTTCTGTATACAAGCCAGAGTTAATACCAAACAAACCAGCTGCGTCACAACCTAAGCAGCTGAAAGGGGGAAAGCAGAACCGTCGCTGTGAAACCCTTCCGAGGAATCCGATACAGCGCTGTCCAGCGAATCTAGAGTGTGATGAGGAAGGCTTCACCAAAGTACAGAAGAAGAAGAAGCCTACTTGTCGCAATCAATGCGGTGCTGGACTGACAGCACCAACTATGCTGCTACGTCCAGCGATACCTTCGACGTTACTGTATGTGTCCCGACTGCATCACTCCACGAAGGTTGAGGAGATCGTGGAGTACATGAAGGTTAAGACCAGCTGGATCTTGAGGGTCGAGAAGTTGGAGCAGCGTCACAACACCAACTTCAAGTCGTTTGTGGTGCGGGTTCCGACACAATATCTCGACACGTTCCTAAAGGAAGAGTTTTGGTCGAAGGGTGTAGTCTACCGACGTTTTCGCGGCAGGCTACGCGACACCGCGCAGCGTAACTCGACGCCGTCACTTTGTGTGTCTTAGTTTATAAGTTAAGCAATCGCACGCTTAATCATATACTGACATAACTCAAAAAAGACGTTTTTCGGGAAATCGCAAAAAACGATTTAGCAAACCTGACTTACCTTACAAAATAGCTTATATAATGAAATAATGTGTTGTAGGGATAGTTGATAAAGTGAGTAGGTATTAATGTTTGAATATAATTTTGAGGAAATTTAGATTTATTTCTATAAATTTGTCGGTTAAAAAAATTGTTCCTCAAGATGCGTCAGTTTAATATAAAAGATAAAGTTACCTACATTGATTTAATACTGGAGACACATTTTGAAATGATTCCATGTTTTATTTAATATATAACTAAAGAATACTTATTATTAAGATATGGGTTCTTATACTATGAAGAAAAATTTTAATACTGGTGACATATTTTGAAATGAGTCCGTATTTTATTAAAACACGTGATGTTCTCGATCTTAGTCCTTGACGCATGCTGATATCTGTCTCTGTCTCGTAAAAATGTTTGCCGAAACGTGTGTGTGTGAAAGAGACAGATATAGGTTTAACTCCGCCTTGAAACAAGATATCAAAAAAAATCCGAGATCGGCCGAAAGAGGGCGTAAAAATAAACTTCTTGGTATACTTAATTAAATTTTGACCGAAACACTAATCGGTCAGTACATTATTAAGCGTGCCAATATGTATTACTTTATTTTATTGTATGTTTAATTTGTGTATTTTATCAATGGGCTTTAGTTGCCTGATAATAAGGAATTATTATTATTGTTAATACTTCGCTAGCTTACTAGCACTAGCTTACTATCTCGGCTTCGGAAACTAGCCTTGTGGATCCCGGGCCTTACTGATGCAGGCCAAATCTATCAAAGTCAAAGTCAATTCATTTATTTCAATTAGACCATTAAAAGGCACTTTTTAACGTCAAATTTACAGTTTAAAATACAAATAAAAGTCACTAGTTGTCCATTCGCAAAAAGTAGATTCTTATGGAGAAGAAACTCAGACTAAGAAACTCCATAGTTACTCTTTTCAAATATAAGTTTTACAATATTTTGTATACATAGGTACATTGATCAATTGATTATATAATGTGAGCACAATGCATCCAACATTACACTAATACACTAATAGGTACAACAAAGTATCATCATCTGCCTAGCCTTTGCTCAACTATATTGGGGTCGGTTTCCAGTCAAACCGGATTTAGCTGAATACCAGTATTTCACCTACGTGGAGCGGCTGCCTACCAGACCAAATCCAAATCCCAAACCCAAATCCAAATCAAATCCTTACTAATTTAATAAAGCCTTATAAAGCTGAAGAGTTTATTTGTTTGAATGCGCTAATCGCTGGAAGTACCAGACGGATTGGGAAAATTATTTTTGTATATCGACGGCGAAGTGCCAATAACTCCTAACTGCTGAAGTCAATAATTTACACAAACTGGAAGAAAAAAAAAAATATCTTGAGAAGTTTAAAATTAATTAGTATATTAAATTAGTTAATAACCATTTTATACAGTTTCAACTAAAAATACACTTCGGAAAAGCGCCAGTAAATTAAAAGCTGTAAAAAATTAATCTCTCGAAAAATGTCAGTTAGGAGGTATTGGCACTTCACCGTCGATATGATAGCCACATTCATGAGGAAGGCTATACGGGAACGGGAAATATACGCGTACGAAGTCGCGGGCTAAAGCTAGTTCCATATAAGCTGGGATTGCTAGTTCGAACAGGACACCTGGAATGTTTTGGGTGGTCCTTTGTCCTGCAATAGAACATGATCCTACTAATATTATAAACGCGAAAGTTGGTAAGTATGGATGGATGGATGGATGTTTGTGACTCTTTCACGCAAAAACTAATGAATGGATTTTGATGAAATTTGTCACAGTGGTAGATTATAGTCTGGAATAACACATAGGTTACTTTTTATCCCGGGAATATGTTTCTTTGGGATAATTTTCGACAATCACGCGGGCGGCCACTAGTAAGCTATAAAAACAATTTCGGAGAAAATAAACTGAAATTATCTTGAGACCATCATGCCTTTCACGATGATGGAGTTGAGCTTTCAAACGTGATACAAATGACGAACCTACTCATTATCTCTTGATAGCAAGTACTTCAAATTACCCATTTTCGCTGAATTTGTCTTATCACGCTACGATAAATGGCACGTGGTTGTGAAACGTGTCGCCAAAACGTGATGATAATACAAGACTTATGTTAAAGTAATTACATAATAATAATCCGCGGATCAAAACTTCATGATTATTTCACGAATGTGACCGACTGCGTGTTCAGAACTTTTTATTTCAGAGATCATTCTTTGTTGGCTCTTTAAAAATGAACTTTGGGAAATATTTCATTATTGTCTATTTATAAAAAAAATATATATACGTTTTTGTATTGCATCAGTCATGTTTACTCAGGACATCTAGTCGATTCTGTAAACATGTCGAAGGCTTGGGTGAAGTGATCACGAGGCTGTCAATCCATATAATCAAGATGGAATGACAGCTCGCTCCGAGCTCACGTGACGATTTTAGTATTTGTTGTTATCAACAAATAATAAAAATTAGAAACACACACTCTGTGAAAATTTCAACCTATTACGGTTTCTGAGATACAGCCCGCTTACAGACAGACGGACAGCGGAGGCTTAGTATAGTATAGTACAATGCTAGATTGTTCCTAGGGCCCCAACCCAGGGTCCAGGACAAGTAAAAATAACATTATTAAAATATCGAGTCTTAATGGAAATACTGGCCCGCAATGGCAGAGGACTGCCGCGCTGTATCTGGGAATGGGAGAGAGAGACTTTTGCCCAGCAGTGGGCCAATGGTATAAGTTTCAAAATCAGATATGTTACCTGTGGGATCGCCAGTCTGCACCATGAAGCCCTTGATGACGCGGTGGAACACGTGTCCGTTGTAGTACCCGTTGCGCGAGTGCACGCAGAAGTTCTCCGCCGTGCGCGGCACGTCCTTGCCGAAGATGCGGATGTGCACGTCGCCCAGCGACGTGTGCAGGATCGCTTGCTCGTACAGACGCTGGACACCTGAAGGAGATAATAAGAAAATCATTTACTACAATAAGACCATTCATAAATGAATTCAGGCGAAGTCCATAATTGTTAGTCACAACATTATTTTAAAAACTATGTTAGCTAGTACTGTCACATTACAATTAAGTAGGTAGGTACATAAAGAGGAATGTTGGCTAAATTCCTCTTTCTTTTCTCGTCCTGTAGTACGAGTTCAAGATAGACTATTAAGCTATCTGAATAGTATCCGAAAGACAGCCTTACTTGAAGGATACTGTTAGTGCTGCCCTGCACTCTACTTAGAAGGGAGGCGATTCACTTGCAATTATTTACAGTTGATAAAAATTAAGTTCCTCTGTTTGTCCATTCAAAAAGGTAGATTGCTCTGGAGAAAATGGACACAAAAACTCCAGAAGATAATGTAAATCCCTGACTAGACAGCTCCGTTCAAATCATTCCGGATATTTTTTTTATTCCAGATGAGTCCGATTTTGACCTCATCTCCCATGATGATAAGTGATGGATGAAGTCTACGATGGAGAGAGCAAGACCAGAAGATGACTGATCACTCTTGCTTTGAAGGCTGAAGCGTCACAGATGGTCAAGAAGGCAGATGCTGGATGAGTGCCTCACTTTACAAGCAACATTACACCGACCGTTACACTTCATGGCCTCTAATAGAAATACCAATTTCATTTAATTTAAAAAAAAACCGGCCAAATGCGAGTCGGACTCACACACGAATGGTTCCGTATCATAAACCGGAAAAAACACGTCAGACAGACTGACAGACGGACGGACAGCGGAGTCTTATTAATAGGATCCCGTTTTACCCTTTGAGTACGGAACCCTAAAAATATGTTTTTTTTTGTTTAAAAGTGTTCAGACCTATTGAAATGTGTTGCTGGGGAGTTTGTTGCGCCACGGTGACGGGCGAGCGTTGTAGGGGCTGGCTTTGTGAAAAAATGACGGTCAAAAAGTGCTGGCTCTCAGCCTATTTGAATAAATGACTATTGATTATGATTTTAATCTGCAGAAACAAAATAATTTATCAATTTTACATTTGCTTATCTAGTACTAGCACTCAGTATGAGGTCATCATCATAAGGCCGTGTCAGCACGCGTCTACGTAAATCGAGTACAAGCACACTTAAAAGTCAAGTCATTTATTCAAATTAGGCTGAGTGCCAGCACCTTTTGAATGTCAAAGTTCTACATAAAGACAGTCCTCCAAAACGCCCGCCCACCACCACTTCCTCGTGTTTTAGCTGGGAAGAAGTGGCGCAAAAAACTCCCCAGCAACACATCTGTATGTTAAGTTTTAAAAACTTGAGTTTATACAGTAGTATGCAAAGTATTTTACAATACATGACACAGAAAAATAATATGGTGTCGGACGTAAAAGAACAGCACCATCCCATCACTTCCCGTGGGCGTCGTAAGAAGCGACTAAGTGCTCACCACTTCCTAGTGTTTTAGCTGGGAAGAAGAAGTGGCGCAGCAAACTCATTATTGCATCCAGATTTTTTTTAAATCTTACCCTCTGTTGTTTTTTCAATTGTAATCAGTCAAAAAGTATCTTTTACCTTGTAAAAAACTGATTGCGCTGAATAGAATATTGCTAATCAAGAACTTCGAGCTGAACAAATAAAACTAAACAAGAGTCATACCTTGTCCCTCAGTAGCAGAGATAATGTCCTCTTTGGAAGGCTTCTCGTTAAAGATGTCTCGATCAGCGTCAGGGCTCTTGATATCATCGGGGCTTCGCCGCGAAAACATGTAGAAGCGGTTCTTCTTGTAGGCCGTGCAGAACAGCGTGGGGTCGGTCTTCACGTTCAGCAGTGTGGGGTTCTCCGAGCCTTCCATCTCCAGGGTGGTTGCTACTTTTGACTGGTTTGTGCGGCCCTGGAATCAGTGATGGTCGCTTACTTTTTGCACTTTTTAATGAAAAGCGTTTAGTTAACTCACATTTCGCAGCTAATCATGTTTATCATGGCTTACGTGACTTATGCTCCATGTAATTAAGGTGAGACAATGCCATAAAGCTGGCACATAGATTCGTCTGGATCTATGTGCCAGCTTTATGGCATTGTCTCCCATTTATTACACTTAAGCGTATTGAATGAAATCGTTTTTAATTTGTGTTTTCAGTATCCTAAATCAAGAAGTTACCTAGACACGTCTATAAATTATACACACGCATATTTAGTACTTTACTTTTAAATTGAATTGTGGCAAGTACTGGCAAGCAAGATTCAAATTTATATTCAGAATTTGCCCACAACTGTTTCAAGAAGTGTAACTATTCTTAATTCTGTATTGAACACCTAAACAACTTATACATAGTACTAACAGTAGGTAATTAATAAAATTCATGTATAAGCTTAACTCAAAGTCGCTTTGTAAGTTGTGCCTATCTTATCCTACTAATATTATAAACGCGAAAGTTTGTAAGTGTGGATGGATGGATGTTTGTTACTTTTTCACGCAAAAACTACTGAATGGATTTTGATGAAATTTGGCACAGTGGTAGATTATAGTCTGGAATAACACATAGGATACTTTTTATCCCGGGAGTATGTTCCCTTGGGATAATTTTCGACAATCACGCGGGAAGAGCCGTGGGTGACAGCTTGTATCTATACTAAAATAATAATATGATAAAGCAAAATACTAATATAAATACTGATAAAGCTGAAGAGTTTGTTTGTTTGAATAATCGCGCTAATCTCTCGAACTACCAGTCGGATTTGGAAAAATCTTTTTGTATATGATAGGCACTGGTACATTCATGAGGAAGGCTATATGCTATACGATAACGGGAAAAAACGAGATATGCGCGTACGAAGTCGCGGGCAAAAGCTACCTGGAATATTTACCTGGAACAGCGCAAGATGTAAAGGCCTCAAGTTCTCAGGCTTGCCGAGCATGGCGACGCAGCGGTTGGTGACCAGGTTGACCACCTTGACTCCCAACATGGTGGCGTAGATCACGAAGTGGCCGCTCGTGTCGAACAGCACGTTGGCGAGGTGCACCGAGTCAGACTTCTCTAGGTCGCGCTCGGCCGCCATTCTGGTAAAGAGTTCGTTATATTATAATCCAAAAGTTTCATAAGGGCTGTTTATAGTTAGGGTATGACATCGCTACAAAAACTGACCAATAGTCTTCCAAAACGTATCGTAACTGAGAACCGACTAATGCCATCTCGTACCTTGACATTGGCAAAATCATCGAATGTTGATCGATGGAGCCATAACCTTAAAAATTGAATTAAATTGAATAGTTAGGATAAGAAACAATCTTCATAAAAGGGTTCATAAAATAGAATAGATAAATGTACGATTTGGAAAGGACCGCTATATCCGTTTTATTGTGTGACCCAGCAATGAGTCATAGATGTAGAAGTCTTTAAAGTCCGAAGTTAAAGAAAAAAAACGGATATATTTATTTGGAAATCGAATCATAGAATATTCTTAAGAATGAGTGCGATATGAATTTATATGTGGAATCCTGAAGGAGCGCTGGGCCGATGCTGCGTAATCGAGCGTGCGCGATCCACCGCCGTCCATTCGATGCCCAGCAGTCCACCACACACAAGATATTGAAAACAGCAGATACTTGATTTGTGCACTGGTTTAATTGTTGCCAGGTGTACTGATGCGAGGAAAAACAAATAAGTAAATGATACGGAGTGGGTCTTGAACCTTGAATTTATTCAATAGTATATAGTATTCTTAGAGAGTGTTGTGTGATCACTGAGTCCACATATTATGTTAAGACATTGATATACCGAGCAGGAGCACTGTTTAAAAACTGCATAATTGTGATTCCTTTCTCAGTGTAATTTTAATAATTATTGTTCCATATTTTCTTACTTATATATTTAATAAATAAATAAATAATAATATATCCTGGGACAACTCACACACGGTCATCCGATCCCAAACTAGGCAGAGCGTGTGATATGGCAACCAGACAACTGATAAACATACTTATATATTTCTAAATACATACATATTATAGACAAATTACATCCAGACACAGAACAAATGATTATGCTCATCACACAAAGATTTGTCCTGGGTAGGAATCGAACCCCCGGAGGTCGTGGGTCAATAACCACTCGACCAACAGGCCAGTCAATATTTATGTATCTATTTTAGTACATTGTATTGCTTTATTTCTATTTGTTGGTGTTCTATGTTGACTTTATATTTGCACCAAGTGTAACACCATTTCGTGTCCAGGCTATCTCTATCCATTCCAGGTTGCCAGGTTGGAAGAGATCGCAGAATGCGATAAGGGCGCCAATTGTATGTTTTTTAGTTTAAGATTTTCTGTATGTGTGTTTTATTTGGTGTACAATAAAGTATATATAAATAAATAAAAGCATTTCTCTCACATAGACTTTTGAGTTTATTCTAAGAGCTTGCTCAATAAGAGTTTAATGCTGTATGTTGGTACCTAAGTGCATCACTCGAAAGCAGCTAGACCGTTTTTTTCAATGGTCAGAAAGATCCATAGGGAAAGAAAAATCGGAAATGTTATCCAACAAATTAGGAAATTCGGTTAAAACTAAAAGGGATTAATTCTAAGGTATTATCGCAAGAACGCAAGAAATGCCTGTCGGCTTAGCTAGTACTGACTAAATATAATACACTTCTGGACACATCTATTGGCCCACCTTAGAGTTTAGGTTTCGATGGCCCCTACCGAAATATGATTGCTAGATTGAACAAAAACTGTTGATGCAGTTTTAAACCTGATACATTTTACCATCTTTTTCGATCGTATTGTTTTAAATTTGAATTCAGAATACCATACGACATGGAGCTACGCCTAACAAGTCGGATATGCGCCTTGTTAAAGGCAATTGATTTTTGAATAAAAAACATGTTTTATCAAATAAAGGTTTAATTTAATAACGCGTGTTGCCTCCATGGGCATCTACCACAGCTCTCATACGATTAGGCATAGAGTTTATCAACCGCTCTATGCAATTTTGAGGGATCATCTCCCATTCCTCTTCTATGGCAGTTTTCAACTCCTGCATCGTCTGGGCAACTGGCTGACGAGCCCTAACACGTCTTTTTAGCTCGTCCCACATGTGCTCAATGGGGTTCATGTCTGGGCTTCTGGCTGGCCAGTCCATAACTGTGATGTTCACATCCCGAAGATATTCCCTGACGATGCCGGCCGCATGGGCTCTTGCATTATCATGCATAAAAAGGAAATTTGGGCCCACATAGTCCGCGTATGGTATCACGTGAGGTTCTAAGCACTCACGAATGTACCTTTCAGCATTTAATGTTGGCAGCCGTGGTCCTGTAACAACCTCAAGTTGAGTTTTGCCGCTCGCGGATATACCGCCCCAGACAGTCCATGAGCCACCGCCATAAGCAACCCTCTCTTCAAAGCAGCATTGTGCGAAACGCTCTCCCTTACGTCGGTAGACCTTCTTCCTTCCATCATTGCCATGTAACACAATTTTAGACTCATCAGAAAAGAGTACACGGCTCCAATCTTGCTGTGTCCAATTTAAATGACTGCGTGCGAAATGAAGGCGCGCTGTTCGGTGGGCTCGCGTTAGTTTGGGCCCATTAGCTGGCTTGTGTGGTACCATATCGCGTTCTTTTAACCTTCTCCGAACAGTTCGAGCGCTCACAGATACTCCGTGGAAGTCGCGAAGTTGGTTTTGTATCTCAATGGAGGTAAGGTGACGATTTCTCAAGCTGGTCGTCACGATGAATCGATCCTGCCTTTCAGTTGTGACCCGAGATCGTGGCCTTCCTTGGCGACGAACAAAGCCGCCAGTCTCTAGGTACCTCCGATAAACATTTCGGACCGCAGATCGACTTAAATTAAGTTGAGCACTCACGTTTCTTTGGCTGTGTCCGGCCTGAATAAGTGCCACAGCTTGGGCGGCGACTTCAGGTGAAGTATCCATAGATTATTGATAGAACCTCACCTTAATGTTAAGAATAAGTAATGTTTGTTGCAAAACCAAAGATATCAATCACTTTTTCAAGAATTAAATCCAAGTAAACCAATAAAACCAAGTTTTCTTAGTATTCGATTGTTTGATATCAACAAACAGGCTCCAAATTGTCTTTTGTTTCTTTAAATTCTGTGTTCGAAATTCAAAAAAAGACTATTGAATGAAATTGTGAATGTGCCAGGTTCAAAACTGCATAAAAACTTTTTGCTCGACCTAATATAAAATTTTAGCTAGGACCAAACGAAACTGAAAATACAAGGTGGGCCAATAGATGTGTCCAGAAGTGTAATAATTAATAATTTGTGAAAGTTAACAATACTAACCTGCTTATTGAAGCACCATTGTTACTAACACCAAAATACTAAAAAATTATGGACCTTATAGTCTGAAATAAAGTTTTATTTATAACTAGCTTTTGCCCGCGACTTCGTCCGCGTGGAATAATTACTTGGGGCAGACATTTTTATTTTGAAGTTTAGTAAAGTTTCAGTTATTGCTACTGAACAGAGAAAGATAGACATAGATATACTCTATCCGTTTAGGTAGTTAACTAAAGGTAAACAATCTTGATGTGTCTTTTTACACAAATTCATATTAAACAAATAAACTACTTTTCAAACTTATGGTTCAATTGATTTAGTATTCGTTACTGTTGTATTTACTTTGGTTTTTACTTGCATTTTATTTTTAAACTGAGTTTTTAAGTAAAAAGTTACATCAAGATTGTTTACCTTTAGTTAACTACCTAAACGGATAGAGTATAGTTTAACAAATGTTCGACGTGATTCTTTAAATTGGCATAACTTTTTTATTTATGAACCGATTGACATGAACCAAACACTAAATGTTAAGTGAAGGTTACCACAATATATTAGTGAAAACCACATCTAAATCGGATAAACAGACAAACTGACAAAAATTATAACAATAATTGTTTTGGGAGCCATTTGCGTTGATAAAGGTCCCAATAATATTTTTTCTCATATATCTTCCATGTACAGACAGCGATCCGTTACATTTTTATTATATGTTTAGATATAGATTTTGGTTGAATTCTGTATTACCGTCTCCCAAACTCCATGTTGGGCAGCTGCTGCGTCTGATGCTGCAGCTCCTGGAAGCGCTGCAGGCTCTCGTCCAGCACCTTGTGCAGCTTGCCTGACAGGAAATTGAACACACGCACCTATTACATCAACAGACAAACACCCTACTTATTATATACTGGGCTCAATCGGGTAATACAGGCTTTTAGTTTCATCAGTGTTGGAGGACGAGAGAGTTGGTGTAGTGGTGGTATGCGCGACTGCTGCAGGCCAGGGTTTGATCCCCAGGACGGGCCCCATAGACCAGGTGGGCGGAATTGTTCGAAAGTTATCGCGCTACTGCAAAGGGCATTTGACGGAACACGTCAGTAAGATATGGTCTGGCACTCCCTCTCGCACCGCCTAGAGCGAGAGGAATCATTTGATAATTGCACATCCCCGAAACAAAAAGGATGGGCAGTGTTATTGGATTTCACACAGCAACTCTGAGTCTGCATTCGTGCCTGGCTGTTGGCAATGGGCTCGTCCCCTGACTTGAACCTAACTAGCGAGGTTTGGGTTTACTATAAACCTTCGGTGTGACATCGTGTTAGGTAGTAAAATAGGTTTACTGTTCAACTTGATGGTAAATAGTTTTGATGACAATACAACGTGTAACAGAATAAACGTAATACCTGAACATTTCGAATACTTTTTTACGCATCAAAATTTTATAGTCTATAAAATCTCCGTATCGGTTCGAGAAATTGTGGACTGACATTAACTGGCGATAAATCAGCACTCTAGTCTACTATTTATCTGTTTCGGTGTAATAGTTAAAATTGAAAACTTTGCCCCTCATTGGTCTTTGTTGGTGTGAGCTCATATCTGAACAGACCAATGAGAGCCTTGTTTCCAGATTTACTATCACACCAAAACGGATAAATTGTAGACATATGCTCTGATTGGTCGCCATTTTATGTCAGTCCACAATTTCTCGGAATTACTTAGAGATATTACAGAGTCAGACTATCAAATTTTGATACGTAAAAAAGTATTCGAAATGTTCAGTTGACAATTTATCGAGGGTTTACAATCTCTCAAGTTATTTTATAATCTTACGGAGTTTGCTATTTTCCGGTGACAGACACATCAGCACTATATCATCTTACCTTTCTATCCAGGCTGATGGACGCCATCTTCTTGCCGTCGGGCGAGAAGGCGAGCGCCGTGGGGTACGTCTTGTTCTTCACGAAGTCGTACAGGTCGGTGTCCAGCTTCGAGCCGAAGTTCACCGTCTTCGGGAACTGGTACTCGTGTTTTGGGCCGGTCCAGTATTCGATGATACCTAATAAAATAAATATGAGTCGTGTGGCTATGAACATAATGAATCAGGGAGTTACGAAACCGATCGATTGTTTGTCAAGCCACGGTAAGTTGGATCAGTATATATTGTAACACTAGCGGACTCACGCTAGTGCTTCTTCATATTATTATTATAAATAAAACTATGTTTAAGGTTTAAACTTCATAATATATTTGGCGTCTGCCTTCAACGAACGCTGGTACCGGAGTCCTACATAAAAACAACACATTTTCATATTCTTAATTCAAATTCTCTTTTACTTTTTGCCAGACGCTTCCAAAGGGCTACCTTGCCTGCTAGAGACCTGGAGATCGTCCTGACAATATCGTCCGAACAGTTCCTACCAGACCAAATTAAAGCCTAAGGCACAGACCGACGTCGATCAAAAGTTGATCAATGGCATCTGTCGACGATCGGTCGATTGGTTATTGCCCTTAGTATATCTGAATTTATTATGGTTTTTTTTTAAATTATTTAATATAAAATGATTGCCTGGCAGTTACAACCGGTCAAGAGCGTGTCAGAATCGCATACGAAGAGTTCCGAACCGCAGTAACGCATATTCTGTGAAAATTTCAAGTGTCTGCCTATTCCAGTTCCAAAGATACAGCCCTATGACATACAGACGGATGGAAGCGCAGGCTTAGTAATGGGGTCCCGTTTTCATCGTGTTTGTAAGGAAGCAACTCTAAAA
Organism: Mamestra configurata; assembly: GCA_002192655.3. Taxonomy (NCBI): domain Eukaryota; kingdom Metazoa; phylum Arthropoda; class Insecta; order Lepidoptera; family Noctuidae; genus Mamestra; species Mamestra configurata. Next base: position 236,772 of record NDFZ01005011.1, read on the forward strand.
AAAATCTACAAGAGACACTACGTTTTAAAATGGGTGGGTTTGACTTTACCTTGCTTATCTACAGACACTGCCGTCTCATAGACGGGATTGTAAGCGATGGTGGTGACGGTGGCTTGGTGGAGCTTCTCGAAGGTGTACAGGGGCTTGCTCTCCGTCTGTGTGCCGTCGAAGACGTGGATCTTGTTGCTGGCCTTCTCGGAGCTGATAGAAGAAATGAAGGAATAACAAGGGGACTAAAGGTGCGTTTACACGGGATAAATTTGATCAATTAGAAGCAATACTACAGCAAAATCTAAGCCAGGGGTTTCCAAATTGTGCGTCGCGACTCCCCGAGGCGTCGCGGTGCTTTCCCAGAGGCGTCGCAAACGACACAAATTGAGTAACGAAATACTATGCTTTCGTGTTTTTAAAGGTTTCATACAAAAAATACCGTTTAAGATCTGTAGTTAAGTTTACAATAGATATATTGTCGAACATTGTGGACCTTAAGCACACATTTTATAAATATTTTCAGTGTATCTTAATCAGGAAAGCAATTTCATCCTTGTCATTGATTTTACGTGCTTTCTCGTTTTCCCAATCGGAGCTAACGTAGGTCTCTTCTTTTCCAAGTTTTTAAAACTCAAAAGGAGTCGTAGTATGAAAAAGATTGGGAACTCCTGATCTAAGCAATTTACGGCAACGGTAGCACGCGTCAATTTGGCGAAATGTTTTGCATTGACAATATTGAGGGATAAGGAGAAACTCTAAGAAAGTTGGCAATACTTTCAACAAGAGCAATTTAAAAACAATCCCTCCCTCGCTTGCCCCGTGGAACCGAGACGTAGTTATACCGCAGAATAAATAAGTGCAAGCGATATGGAGCGTTTAGAAACAACATTGCCTAAACAATCGGCGCATTTTATTGAAGTTGTTGCAAATGCGTATTACCGAGCAATAATTGCTCAAAAAATTGTCCGTGTTACGGCGCACCTTAAGGCACTTCAAAGGACATAGTTGATAGACCTAGTTGATCTAGTGTTTGCTGGTACTAGCAGTAGCAGCCTTTAGTCTGGATGCGTACCTGGTTACCGGCATTAGGCTCGCCCTATTACATGGGTATATTACATAGGAAGACGTGCGTGGAAACGGTCAAGGCAAAGTATTTATTAGTGAGATTTTTGATGAAACAGCAGGTCTTATAGTTAGGTTTTGGTAACTCAAAAACTAGCCATTGGGGCATACACTATTTAAGAATATAAGAATTTACACAGATCAGAGATTTAAACACAGAACTTTCTGGTGAATTTCTTCACAAATGTCAAGTGCGTGATCTTCAAAACTGGCGTGCGTAAACGAAGCAAAATGATTAGGTAAGGATCGTCTCTGCCTGCCTTCATGGAAGCGAGTTTAAGCATCTTTTACGTAACTCAGGAAATATGGGTGTACTTCTAAGTACATTTTTGCCTAACCCTTTGGAGAACTCAGAAATTATATATTTTTATTTTATAAGTAAACGTAGTTTCAGGGGTTTCAAATAGTACTTTACTAGGTTATTGAACATTATGAGTCCTTCCTCGTAGATACTAACCAACTGCAGTCAAACAATAAGTTGGTTTTTCTTTAACCAATGTCACTAAATCTATTAATTTATGATATAGGTGAAGCAAAAGGAGTGTGTTTGGATAGCAGGTGGCATTCTGTAATTTTGTTTTTGGCGAAAATGGTGTGTGTTATATAAAGAGTGATATATACATAGCCAGTGCAGATATGGGATCCCCTGCAGAGTGCACCCACTCAGCAACATAGGGCTCAAATTCTATGGTAATCATGTTGATCATGTCTGAAACAAACAAATATAATGTAACTCGGGCTGGTTTCTGCAACTCCACGTATCGTGGATCGAATGACACATTTGTCCCACTTGCACGCAAAATACATGCTTAGTATGTATTTTGCGTGCAGGTGGGACAAATGTTTCATTCGATCCACCCCAGCTCCCCAAGGAAGACCAGCAACGTCTTGATGTTACAAACTATTAGTCAACATAAAATAAAAAACCGGCCAAGTGCGAGTCGGACTCGCGCGCAAATTTTTTTAACATGTTAATTACAAACTACAGACTTCATATAGGTTTTTATGTAAACAATTGTGTATGTAAACTTATAACTTCTATCTCCCAACACCTTAAATTAGGGGATGGAAGTTTGTATGAGGCCGCGTTCCCACTATGTTGTGACGACAGATTATCGTGTCGTTTAAAGCGTCGTGGCTTGTGTATTTAAATGGAGCTGTTCACATATAGGACGACGCGATTAACCGTCGTCCACGACTTTTTACATACAAAATGTATGTAACAGTCGTCCAATGATAAAATCGTCACGACATAGTGGGAACACGCCCTGAGACTAGCTCAATTTTAGTCTGAAAATTGATATAGGGACTCCATGTTATTATAAATTACACCCTAAAAAAAAAAAGAAAAATTAAATAGTAAACTAAATAGTTTCAAATAAAACTCGCTTGTCTGCCTTTCCCTCTGGTTACTTTTTCTGAACCACTCAATTTTGATTCTTTCACTAAAACAAAGAACTTTATAGAAGGAAGATTTGAGTATATAAATAATTTGCACCTGTGTGAAAGTGGTTCTAGTTCGATCCAGCCCGTCCCTAGCTGTCCTCCCCCCAGCGACGCCCTAAGCCGAGGCTCGTACCTTAGCGTGTAGTCGCTTAGTTTGTAAGTTTTTTTTATATGCCCTATCTGGAGGATTTAATATTATATTAAGGACACCACAGGCAAGCCCGGTTTAGCAGTCGCAAACCTCATAGGCTGAATGCGAGACGCCAAAAAAAATGAAAAATGAATGTGGGTGCTAGCATAAAATAAGAGAATGACAATAAAACACCAGAAGAAGGCTATGTTAACTTTACAAATTAATTAAACTGGAATGCTCTAGAGTGTGATAATTAGTATTTAATAGTCATTTGTTTACTTTATGTGGTACTCTTGAGATTATTTCAAAGGCATAAATTGTCTTGCTGTGACTATCTAATCACAATTATGATACCAAAGTTCAGCAGAGAGTGTCATCTCAGTATCTTGAAATAAGTGGTTGTGGAAGGTCACTAAGGAATTTTATTACTTGAATCATGATTCAAACTCAGACTCAAACTAACAGCATTTATTTCAAATTATTGTCTGCCAGCAGCGTCACTCACATCATCATCTGCCTAGCCTATTGGGGCATGGTTTCCGCACTTAGTCCTGATGTTGGACCATTGTGCGTGGGCCATGGCGGCCGTCATTCCAACCAGCCAACCTCCCTCCAGAAGCAGATCAGTCTTCCTAAAGAATTCAGGGTGTCTGTGAGTGAATTTGGTGTTCCTATCGTTTGTCTACGTATATCGGCGACGCCTGTGCACTCAAGGAGCACGTGCGACACCGTTTCCTCCTCCTCCATGCATGCTCTGCACAGAGGACTGTCTGTTATACCTAGTGTGTGGAAATGCTTATTCAGTGANTGCTTCGCCCAATTCAACTGCTTATCCAGATATATGCCCAGGTATTTGGTTTCAGTTGAAAGGCTGAGGGTGGTTCCGAAGAACCGTGGTAATTCTAGTGTTGGTAACTTCCTCTTCTTGGTGAAGAGGACTAGTTCGGTTTTGGCAGGGTTCACTGCTAGCTGATATTCTTTGCACCAGTCCTCTACTATTTTCAAGGCTTGGCGCATGAGGTTGCATATCGTGTTTTCGTGTTTTCCGTTTATTATTATGGTTATGTCATCTGCGTAACCAACAGTAAAGTATCCTTTATCATCGAGTTTTTTAACGAGGTTATCTGCGACGAGGTTCCATAGTAATGGTGAAAGGACTCCTCCTTGGGGGCAACCCTTCGCCACAATGGCCCTTGTTGTGTTATTTATTGTGACTTGTACAGCTCTTTGCTTGAGCATGTTTGTGATCCAGCCGCTCAGGGTCGTGTCCACACCGTGCTATCCGAGGGCTTTGCTTATACTCTGGAACTTGGTTTTGTCAAAGGCGCCCTCGATATCAATGAAGACAGCCAGTGAGGAGCATTTATGGTTTATAGCGCTTTCGATCTTTGAGACCACGCTGTGCAGCGCAGAATCTGTTGATTTCCCCGCGGAGTAGGCGTGTTGTTGTCTGTGGAGTGGGTATTGGCGTAGGGGTCCATCCCGAATGTATCTGTCACAGAGCCTCTCCGGGGTTTTCAGTAAAAAGGATGTCAGGCTTATTGGTCTGTATGCTTTGGGTTGTGTGTAGTCTGTTTTTCCCGGTTTGGGGATGAAAATGACTTTCACTTCGCGCCATGCTAGGGGTACGTATCTGTGTGCTATACAGGCTTAGTAGATTGCTAGCAGCCATGGTGTTATGGTGCTCTCCCCCCATTGTAGCAGGGCTGGGAAAATGCCATCTAGTCCTGCGGATTTATATGGTTGAAAGGTCTTTATAGCCCATGCTATTCGATCTTCTGTTACTATATTCCGGGCTGTAGACCAGTCTTGGTCACCAGGGGTTCGTCCCGATTCGCCTGCCCACACTCTGTCCTCAAGAAGATTACAGTCTGGGAAGTGCGTTTCCAGAAGGACTCTGCTGGTTTCTTGGTCTGTTTGTGTGTATGAATTATCTAGTTTCTTTAGTGCGCCGAGAGTGCGGTCCTGTTCAGTTGATAGGATCTTCCTTACTCGGGCGGCTTCGTTGTTGCTGCCTAGCCTTTTCCCAACTATATTGGGCGAGGCCTCCAGTCAAACCGGGTTTAGCTGAATACCAGTGTTTTACGTGGAGCGGCTGCCTACCAGACCTCCACAACCCATTAACTGGGTAACACGTTCCTTCTTGGAAAGACTGGAGTCAGATATACTGGCTTCTGACAATCCATAACAACTATCAAAGATCTAAAAATGACAGTCGGGACCGGGATGTTAAGATGGTCACCCATTCACAGACCAACCTTAGCAGCGTCACTCACATGAAAGTCGAAAATGAATTCAAAGAACCATACTTCCAGAAAGAAAAATATCCTGTCATGGTCTGTCTGTGTTTCAAAATTCATCCAAGTATGTTCGGCTGTTAAGATGTGACGAGGTAACGAATAGACAGGCACTTTACAAGTAACCTTAGGAATATTAGTATGATCACTACATATTATAAAATTTTGCCTCACCTCGTTCCTTGATTGTGGAGTTGCAGAAACCAGCCCGAGTTACATACATACATATTAAAAAACAAAGTCCTCCGCATCTGTCTGTCTATCTGTTCGTGATAAACTCAAAAACTACTGCACCGATTTTCATTTGGTTTTCACCAATGGATGACGTTATTCTTGAGGAAGGTGAAGGGGAACAACGGGAAANTTCCTTCTTGGAAAGACTGGAGTCAGATATACTGGCTTCTGACAATCCATAACAACTATCAAAGATCTAAAAATGACAGTCGGGACCGGGATGTTAAGATGGTCACCCATTCACAGACCAACCTTAGCAGCGTCACTCACATGAAAGTCGAAAATGAATTCAAAGAACCATACTTCCAGAAAGAAAAATATCCTGTCATGGTCTGTCTGTGTTTCAAAATTCATCCAAGTATGTTCGGCTGTTAAGATGTGACGAGGTAACGAATAGACAGGCACTTTACAAGTAACCTTAGGAATATTAGTATGATCACTACATATTATAAAATTTTGCCTCACCTCGTTCCTTGATTGTGGAGTTGCAGAAACCAGCCCGAGTTACATACATACATATTAAAAAACAAAGTCCTCCGCATCTGTCTGTCTATCTGTTCGTGATAAACTCAAAAACTACTGCACCGATTTTCATTTGGTTTTCACCAATGGATGACGTTATTCTTGAGGAAGGTGAAGGGGAACAACGGGAAAAATGGGATGTGCGCGTACAAAGTCGCAGACAAAAGCTAGATATGGATAAACCAATTACAGGCACTTTTCAATCATCAGGGATGATAACATCATGACTAATGCCGAAGTTTATCTTCTAGGGCTGTGGATGGTGATGTTCATGTTCTATGACACTAAAATATGGCCAACTTCAGCCATCAAATAATTTGGGAAAGATCAGAAATATGCTAATATGTTAATGCAGGATGATGAAGAATCCAGTTTATCATGTTTTATTATCTTACCAAAATTAACAACATCAAACACCTTGATTGTCTTCTCCAGAGAGGCGGTGCAGAGCAGTGTGCCCGTCGTGTTGGTAGCAACATGGCTGATTGGTGCCAGATGGCAACGGAAATGCTTCACAAATTCTATGCCCTCTTCCTGGAAAAGAAGCATTATAGGAATAAGTCATTTTAATGGTCAATATTTCATTGCACTTCTATTGAGCACTAAAAAAGCCTGTTTATAATTTGATTTCATTTGTTTTTTGTTGAAAACTAATATCTCAAGGAAATGAGGAGCAGATTCTGTTTACTGAAAACAACTAACCACAATCACCATTTGAATGTAACTGGATGCCTATTAATACTATAGTCTTGACAAACAATACTGTAGTATCCTGAAGACCCTAGTTTCACTAAGCCAAAATAACTTTTCAATTCAAAACCTTAAATCCTTTGGCGCCAAAATGTAACTAGTCCTTTGTCTCAGAGATGCTTCAGATAACCTAGAGTATTATGTTGTGTACCTGTTTCTTCCAAAACTTCAAGTGGCCATCCTGACTAGCGGTGATCACGAAGTCCGTCTTAGTGACCACGACATGAGTGACCACATCGCGATGCATGTAACTGAACTCGTACGTCTCAGATGTCGGCAGGTTCTCGATGTAGAGAGACTCAAACTCCAACACTGGAAAGTAGAAAATCTTCAATAGAATTTACATCTCCTTCAAATTCACTGAAATTAAGAAACTTTCATCCTATATCTACCTCTTCTCTTTTTAGTTTTAGGCTTTGATGCCTCGGCGGGCATCGGCCCTATCCAGCCATCGGTCTCTTCTGCTTCTTCATTGTTATCAATGCTGCTGTGTCTCTTCTCTGCGGACATTTTCGGAACTCCTAAATCGATTTGGCTTCTCTTTTATCTCAAAAACACTGGATTTTAAAATAGTTTTCGTAGTTTTGTAAACACCGTGAAACTCGCTTGACATTACATGAATAACCTAACAAATTTTAAACTTCGTGATTTCATGCAAACTTCCCAGTAATTTGAGACTTCCTAAATCGTTTTCTTTATACAGATTATGATGCACAGAATTAAGTTTTTGGTAATAAACAAAATAAGAAGAGCTCATTGGTAATTTATTGACAGAATTTTTGATTGGTTGAAAATAAAGCGTCCATTCGTCCCATTGGTGGGCCAGTTTAAATTCATAGACAATAGCAAGCGTTTCCATGACAAAATAAATATTTTTGGATTTCTAAATAGTTCGAAAGTAAATGAATTTGAAAAAAGTCTTATTTTGTAATGTTCTATTATTTTAGATCAATTCGACATTTTTAGCGCATTAAAAAAAAAAATTAATCATTTGCCAGTCACGTTGGAATAACGTTAAAACTTTTTAGCTACATTGTCTATGCTCAAAATGTCTTTTACGAATTCGTAGTGATGGTGGCTGGCTTCCTTGCAAACGAAGCATCGTAAATTACATCTTATTTGTAAATCTTATTAAATATTTGATCGTGAAACGATCGAATCAATAGTGATTTAAGTGCTCAAGAAGTTTCACATCTAATCGGTAAGTGAAAAGTGCAACATTGATTGTGAAACCGCGCGCTACCGGTACCTCTACACGTGGTTAGGCTGCCTGCTATAAGGCGTACGTACCTAAAAGATGTGTTTTCTTATAATTATCAGCGAATAAAGCAACAGCGCACATTCCCTAAGTGTTTCCAAGTGAAATTCTGTTATTTTTATGTCAACGCATCATAGTTAGGTTGTTTATTGAACGTGGTTAGTTTGACAAACGGTGACTCGTTGCTGACACATATAGCTGCTGTTGAGGTAATTTTATATCCGAAATATGCTATCGGGATTCATTTGTATTCGTTAAATTGCAAGCTGCATCATATATTGAAATTGCTCCGTCATCACTCTTCCATCTCGATCAGCTCCAAAGTATTTATCATGCCTTCTCGTGTAGCTTTCTTTTTTTTCTGTTAGTATAAGACAATGACGCATCGCTGCACTATGAACAGCATGCGGGAAAGTACTAATACGTATAATGTCTATAGGAACCTTACAAGTCTAGTTTGAAGCATGTGTTATATTATCTACCTGTTACATGCTCACACAAAGGACTCATTAATGTACCTACATTGAAATGGTACATCTGTATTATCTGCTATTGTACTTTTGAATTCATTGACATCATTTCAGTAAGTATAGACAATAATTATGTTTATTGGTCAATGATAATGTATTATTCCACACTATAACTTAGTACTTTTCTCTAAAACCTTTTTCCTAAAAATATTCAAGGACATAAATTAATCTGCCAAGATGTTGTCTTTCAATTTTGTTGTTTAATTAATAATAATAGCCTTTAGCAGAATTTCCCAGTATGAAACTCAACATAGCCAGTGAACAAGTCCAATTATACACTTTCTAGGAATTTAAATTCTTCAATATTAGTTTCACATATCACTGGCAGCAGAAGCATTAAAATACCTGCTTTTTGTGTGCATTACAAGCTATACAACTATAAATATTTGAAGTTCATCGCTGTAAAGACAGCACAATACATTGCTCAAGTAAAACAAACAGATTAATAAAATTCAAAGTATATTTAACAAAAAAATATACTGAACTATGTTTGGCATGAAATGGCAGCATCAAAGCCTCAGAAATAGAAAAAAAAGGAAACATTCCACCAGAGACAATACCAATATCAAAAAAGTCTAAATAGGTTTGTTACACTTTTACAAGAGTACAGTTAAGAACTTTCAAATTATTACTCCATTGACCCTTTAGCAGTTGCATTTAGAAAGTCATTCATTTCAAGTAATTGCGCCATAACCAACTAGATTTCTACTAAAATTCATGTAGGACTTTGTATTTTTGATGTTGAACCTTTTCCAAAGTAATTATTTGTTTTAAGTTGTCTTTTATTTGGTTTGAGATAAGTTTTGAAATCTTTACTGTGTTGACTTTGTAAGACTTTTAAGTGTTAACAACTCAAGCGAGAAAAACAAACTAGTTCAAATAGGCAAAAAAGTGTAAGTATTTAACATGATATTTGATTGAGGTCATTTGTCTCACAAAGATTCCTCAGTTGTCTGATCTGAAGCTCTTTGTAATAAAATAGATATACAATTGTTTTCTCACAAAAAAATAAAAAAAAAAAATAATTTACTTAATGGACACTTAACCAAACAAGTCTTGATTCTCCTGAGAGTTGCTTTACATGTTTGGTACATAAGTGTGAGCCAGCAATTTACGTAGTGACTGTACATACATACAGTAGTTATCATAATTGCTACAAGTTAATGACTTTCCCACTTGCGGCTTTCACTCTATCCCCTCTACAAATTGCTTACACTTTATAGTCGTGAAATGTCCTGAGGGTTTTGTATTGTTTTAGTTGTAAAACAGTCATTACATTTAGTCCAAGAGCATTCTGGAGTCAGGTTTTGTATAGAAAAAAAAATCATCTTTAAGGTATATTTGGTGTTTCATTATCCATCCATCACAAAACTGAAAATGTAACAGGATTAATCTAATACCTTTAAACGAGCAATTCTGGAATATATATAATCTGAATAACGGAAATGGCTCCAACGATTTTCATGAAATTTAGTATGCAGGGGATTTCGAGGGCGATAAATCGATCTAGCTAGGTTTCATCTTTAGAAAAGGTTTACCAAAAAAAAAAAAATCGGTCATCTAGGTACTTATTATTATACAAAAAAACATCTTTCAAGGTATATTTGGTACATCCATCACATAACCGAAAATGTCGTAACAGGATTAATTATTATTATACAAGTGAAAACTTATTGTTAATGCAAATAAAACTGTGTACTCAATAATGTCTTGCCATAGTGTTGATCAATAGTTTAGAGGCCAAAGAAAGGTGTCGCCATGTCGAGGCCGGCCGTAATACTTGTGCTCTAACAGTATGCTTTCAATAATTTATTGTTTCAACTGAAATGTACACAAGTCTGTTGCCATCTGTACAAAGAACTATTTATACATCATTGTTCTGTCGAATGTCGATACATGTACTTAAATCTGTGTAAGTACATGTGTTGTCTTAAAAACTCTTCTTTGCCCTCTGAGAATTACATAATGCACTTGTGCTAAATGCTAACCTATTTTACTTTTGATCCTATTCAAGTCGTAGCTTTGTTTTTTTTTTTAGCCCGCACTTGTTCCCCACTGCTGGGCAAAGGCCTCCTCTTTCTCCTTCCAAATCTCTCGTGTCTTGGGCGATCTCTGGCCAAGTTTGCCCCGCAAACATGATGAGATCGTCACACCATCTTCGCCGCGGTCGACCTCGACGGTGGCTGGTTATAATCAAACATTTTTTCCGAGCCGAGTTATGATAACTAGAGTTATTGCGTCGATGATATAATTTCGAAGGAAAAGAATTGCTAAAATAATTGCATTGTTAGAAAGTTTTAGTAGTATAGCATTTTTCGTTTACGTTTTCCGACAACCTTTTTTTCCTGTTGTAGAGCTTCATCATTGTAATATTTCGCATTGTCCCTTGTAAGCGCCGGCACGAGTTGCTGCTAAAATACTCAAGTCAATAGACCTTGTGGAATGTGCGACGTTCAATTGTTTTGCATCGTACCGGGCCTCCCTTTAACGTCTCGGATGACAATGTTTGCCGCGAGTCAATTGGTGACAATCGTACGTAATTTGCCGTGATCTTGGCACATGAAGCGCGTTATCAACCTCAGGGTCATCACGTCAGCGGAACTTCTGTGCAAATAACTCGATATCTCTGTTACACTTATCGCGTGGAAAAAGGGTAAGAAAGAGATAGACGAGGCGAATGACCGTATTTTTTAATGGTTACTATAACAAGGTCAAAATGTTGACTGAATTTATTTAGCCCCGAAACGTTATAACATCATATCTTACGATTTAATTTTATTTTAGTAATTTCAAAATTAATTTGTTGCATAAACGCCCTAGTCCTATGTCGTATTTTCTGAGTCGAGGTCGGTTTCTGTAACTTAGCGTTGTTGTAGAGGTGCCGTTATGTTAGTGATAAGAGTGTAATCAACGGAGTGCATCCTATTGTTCCAGACAATGAGTTCGAGCGTATGCTACAAGTGTAACCGGACGGGGCACTTCGCCCGCGAGTGTACCCAGGGAGGCGTGCAAGGCGCTCGCGACTCTGGCTTCAACCGCCAGCGCGAAAAGTGCTTCAAGTGCAACCGCGCCGGACACTTCGCGCGTGACTGCAAGGAGGAGGCTGACCGTTGCTACAGGTTCATATCTTTCTAGCATTTTCCTTGACAGGATCAGATCAGCTTCCATTAAAACCAGACGTGCCTGAAAATGTTTTACGACACCCAGCGAAAATGCTGCAACTGGTCTTAAATTTAAACATGCCACACTTTCTGCTTTCGGAACATTTCCGATACCTACTTTTTCATAGTCAATGGTCGGCACGGCGAGACGATGGGGAAACATGAGATCGGTGACCCATTGCTCAACCGTCGAGAGCGATTGCCTGAAGCAGTAGCGTAAATCAATCAAGCTCCTTAGTTGTAACTTGTAACGTTGCGCTATAGGTTAACGACACTTCAAACGATACGTGTTTCTTGTAGACATGAAGTATATCTATGGGCTCGTTACGCATGAGTGGTCACGTTTGAGCGGCCCGACTCACGCGTGTACCGAGCCGGCGGGCCTGGCGTGCGCCGGCGAGGAAACAAGTGCCACGCGCCTCGCATCCGCGTGGAAGGAATATCTGAACAGCTCAACATGTCCTATTATAAACTGATAGTGTACAAACGCTACTAAAACTCACCAAGATACTTTGCATCGATCGACTTTTCTATTTGCACTATATCTCCACAGCAACTCAATAAAATCAATATGCTGAGCTGAACTAGTTTTGCCCGAGACAAGTCTCCGCCAGTTACGCCGCCAAGTTATCGGCTATTTCATGCTGGTGTTTAAGTAAGGTTGGGTGCACGTTAGCTAACCGCGATTCTTATCCGAGTCACGTCGGTTTATCATTAGATCATATCTAAAACCAGTTTCGATAACAAGAATCGTCTTTGATGTTTCTTTCCTATTCGTTTTTAGCTCAAACCTCCGGAAATAACCATTTGCAGAGGTTTAGCTGGCAGACCAAATACGTGTATATTTGTGGTCAATCTGTAAAAAAACATCGAATGTCTCTGGCGCAATCAATAACTGATTGAGGTATTGTAGACAATGACCGGAGCAACGAGGTCATCGAGAAAGTGTTGTGTCCCCACTAATATTCAAATGTCACATTGAACTGTTGGCATTGACCTTGGCGACACACGTGTCCAATTAACTCGTCGTCGACCTTTCTGTCTTATTAAATAACTAGCACTTCGCCCGCGACTTCGTCTGCGCTGATTTAGTAGATGTACATAATCAACCTTAATTATCAAACTTCAAACATTTAAATGGATAATGATTAGTATCATGATACCTAAATTACCACTATTCCATTCCACCCGGGTTTTGACTGAATAATTTGAACAAAATCCGGTGATTTTAACTTTTATAGGCAATAATAAGTACTTTAATCATTTACTACATTATTTTGATGTATCATCAATAGTTTTCTCAGCGCACGCCAAATAATGAATTTACTAGGCAAAATTTTTGCCTGGTAAAAACGTTGCTACTTTGGGTTACATTATTGCAGTTTTCGTAGGGATCTCTAGTTTTTCCAAAATAAAATGTAGCCTATGCTAGTTAATAATGTAGCTTTATAATGGCGAAAGAATATCTAAAATCGGTTGAGTAATTTTTGACCCAAACAGTTACAAATAAATAAATCTTTCCTATTTATAGTCTGTTTCATTTAGATGTCTTCTTTTTTGAAGTTCATGTATTTTAGACTGTATGTATATTGATCGTGTATATTTTGTGGTACAGATGTAACGGCACGGGACACATAGCGCGCGAATGCGCGCAGAGCCCGGACGAGCCGTCGTGTTACAACTGTAACAAGACCGGGCACATCGCACGGAACTGCCCCGAGGGCGGCCGCGACAGCTCCAACCAGACCTGCTACAACTGCAACAAGTCCGGCCACATCTCCCGCAACTGCCCCGACGGCACCAAGACGTGCTACGTGTGCGGCAAGCCCGGACACATCTCCCGCGACTGCGATGAGGAGCGGAACTAACACACGCCTCGTCGCGACTGCCTATATATAAAATAAACTATGTATATTATGATGCCACGCACGGACGATAAGCAAAGGACGCGATACGCGACACTAGATCGTAAGACCACACGACTGTATGAAATTAATGCAACGGAATTATAAATCAGATGCAGCAGCGGTATTCACGTGACAGACTGAGGTGTATGATTTTTAAAATGTTGACTTGTATATAGGTCTCCCCGCCGCGCGAGCGCCGGCGGCGCTCGTCGATACGTTAAATGTTTGTTCTTGCACGACGTGAACGAGTTATTGTGTTTTAAATCATTTAATAATCGTGATTGAACTATTGAGGAGGTAGCGTTACAGTTTTTAGCATTACAGAGTATATATTTAATATATTTTGTACAGATTTTTTTGACAAAAGATAAATTGGATGCTGGCGTACATAATGAGTTTTCAATGTGAAGAGTGGAGGCCCCGGAGCGACCCGAACCCCTACTGGACTCTCTTGTTCGTCTTGTTATACAGTTGTTGTTACGCGATCGAACTCCGATCCGACGAGTCTCAATCTTACATCCTATCACCTCGCGTGATTTATTTTATTGATCAATTCCTTTGTTTATGAGATCCTGCTAACTTGTGGAGAATTCAGTGGTTAATTAGAATTTCATCAATCAAAACATTTTTTATTTTGTTATCCCTGTCAATGTGCCTCTCTGTAATACACTGAAATGTATAATGATTACTCAAATAACAGTGGGAGATGATTAATTAATAAAATCTTGCCTTATTATTTAACAAGTTTTCATCTTGCCCTATTTTTTTAGTATCATAGCTGATATTTTTTTTACTGTTAACATGTGCTCACAACACGAACACACATTAATAGTTTTAAATCTCCCAAGTGTAATAATTTAGTTTAGATCACATTACTGAGCTCACATCAATTGACTGAACAAGAGGGCAATACCTATCCTTCAACCATACCTAGAATACGTACATAAAAATTATATTTATTATTACTTGACACGTATCTGTGTGATACCAGATGATACGATAAAAAAATAAATTATTTATAGAAGACAATTTGGCCATAAACAGCTAGCCTTTATTTTGGGTCAACGAATGTAAGTACCTGCTGTAAATGAGCTGTAGTTGTGGAACCTAAGTTCGTAAAAGACCAATTTGCTTTCTGAGTAGTTCAGTAGTACATCATTGGCTTCTAGTTACCAAGCTTAAATCCTATCAGCTATATAGATTACAGTCACAGGTGGAGTGTAAATCCTAAAAAATACATGGGGAGCTAGACAACATCTAACTTCCTACTGTTCCATTTATTGCTCCATCACCCACAGCCTAGGGAAGCAGACAACCGACGACGCCGAGAATGTCGACCAGAGGAAACCCAAGTGCAGCTGTCAGGAACTGCACAGACTACCCTATCCAATATGCACAAACCACCCTATCCAATATGCACAAACCACCCTATCCAATATGCA
>NDFZ01005012.1:0-54467 GCA_002192655.3 Mamestra configurata
CCAGTATGAGAAGGAACCCATTGCAATCTCAGAAGCACACCTCGTTCTGTAAGTTCATCTATCACACATAGGATAACATAAGCTATCGATGCACCTCTGCAACCAGAGGCGCATCGAGCTATGTGTTGTAGTGAGCTTTTGCTGTCTGTCAAAAAAACCACCTTCCTGTGTCCACCAGCATTACGAACATAAGACAATGCTTCCGATATCGCAACAAGCTCCAAGGTCATAATACAAACTTTTTTATCAATTTTAAAACAGTTATCATGATGAGACATTGGTGTATTCGGTACATAAAACGCAGCTCCTTGACCGTTCACATTCTTAGAACCATCCGTAAATATAGGAAACCAGTCCTTATATTTTAAATGTAACTCATCAATAATTGATTGATTTAATGAAATATTTTCATAGGACTTTTTTGACTTTGCAACACAGTCTAAATTTGATACAACTAATTCATTCACATTAAAATTAGTAACCCACACACTTAACGTAAACATGTTTAAAGAATCACTAGAAGCCACATGTTCTTCTTTAACTTCGTCGTACACAGAGGCAAGTAACGGAATCGTTTTGTTTCTCCAATAACAATTGTTACGAAAAGTGTGAAGATCTGATAACAAACTAGTTATTGTACTGTTTAGTTGGGACTTAGACTTAAGGCAAAATTTATATGCTAAATACTTTCTCCTTAATTGCAGTGGAGGTACACAGAGTTCACTTTCCATAACATGGATAGGCGTGGATTTGATAAATCCTCCTATAATCCTTAAAGCCTGATTTTGAACCTTAGTAACCTTGTACAAATGATATTTAGCGCTGCAGTCATATAAATAGCAACTATAGTCCAAACGACTTCTGATTAACGCGATATAAATGTGTCGCAAATGCTTTGGGTGCAAACCCCAAGAAGATCCCGCTAAAACTCTAAGCAAGTTAAGATGTTTATTGGCCTTTTCCATAATAACATTAATGTGTTTAGACCAACGCAAGCATCTGTCCAGCCAAACGCCCAGATACTTGTAGCTATCTACCAAATCCAGCCTACAATTATGCAATTTTAGATCAATATTTAACCTTTTAAAACCCCTAGAAAAAATACAAACCTTTGATTTAGTTGCTGATACTTCCAAACCCACCTCCCTCATAACATCGCAAAAATTATATAAAGCTGTTTGAATATCACGTTTACATTGTATAAGATTATTAGCAGTAGTAAACAATACAAAATCATCCGCGTACTGACACATGTTGACGTTATTAAGTCCTTGAAAACATCGAATAGCGATAATGTTAAAGAGGAGTGGGGATATCGGATCACCCTGAGCCAAACCTTTTTATCTGTATCTGTAGTTGATTTTCCGCTTGTTTTGGCCGTGCGGCTATTTTCCCGAACAACCATGTCAAGCCGAACAAGTCTCTAACACGCCTTAAGCTGAATCTGCCCTGCATAAGGTAGGCTTCGATATATCACCCACCCTATAGTCCAGATCTGGTCTCGAGTGACTATATCCTCTTCCCATAAATAAAAAAAGACCTTCGTGGTAAGAAATTTATCAGCAATTATGAGGTTAAGGACAGTTTCGTCGTATTTTGCCATGAAGACAAAAATAAATATATTTTTTATGAGGGCTTAAATAAGTTAGGTACCTAATCCAAATATCTATAAAATTTATTCGTCTTGCAGATGAATATATATATATTACAGAATAGAAAAAAAATAGAGATAGGTATATTTATTTTAACCCTAATAAATATCTATTTTAAGTTCGCGGACTGGGGGACGCGAACTTAAAAACGCACCCTCGTACCTACATAAGTACCTACTCGTAATAAGACCTTAATATTATAATAAAATTATCGAATTGCTAGTAGGTACCATAATCCTTGCAGCATTGCTATTTTGCTATATAAAGCAATGACCAGCAATCTCAATCAACAAAAATCAGTCCTGCGCGTGGTGAATTTTCATCATCTGTATAAAAGATTATCAATCCATTAAAATGGATAAGGATTAATATCAGGATACAAAAATCACCACTATTCCATTCCACCCAGGTTTTGTTTTTAATAATTTTAACAAAAAGCAGTAAAATTTGTGACTTCGTAGGGATCTCTATTTTTTTTCTAAAATAAAATATAGCCTATGTTTTGAGTATGTAAACTTTGTAGTGGCGAAATAATTTAATTAAAATCGGTTCAGTAGTTTTGGAGCCAAATCGTAACAAACAATCGAACAAAAAAATTAATATTTCCTAAAGAGGAAATATTTATTATTTTGTTTAGATAATAGTAGTTTAGATTAGAAAATCGGTCAAGTGCGAGTCGGACTCGCATGCAAAGAGTTCCGAATGAATAAACTGTTTTAAAAATGTTACTTTAAAGTCATAGATTTCTTATACTTAGGTTTGTCTTTGGGTATTTTTTTCAAAATATTCTAGGCTCAGAAGTTTCGGAGACAAGGGAATGGTCAATTTTCAATTATTTTATTTAATAACTTCGGAATGGAATATTTAGAAATTATGAAAAAAATAGGTACTTTTTAGACGGTAACAATAAGCCCTTTCATTTGGTAGGTATGTAACAATTAGCTTTCTAATCTGCCCTCAAAACATGATCCCATTTTCCAAAATTTAACTATTTTCGTTGTGCGTCCGTGTTAGGGTCACAGAAGATTATAATAATATGTGTACCAAACATCAACTGAATCGGTACAGTACCTATATCCGTAAAAAATCGGCTGTGACAGACGGACAGACAGAGAGACAACCTATAAGGGTTTCGTTTTTCCATACAGTGGGTCGGAACACTAAAAATCTACTTTGAAGTAGGTATTAAATATCTACCTACATAATAATATCGATTGATTAGTATGGCAAACTGTTATGGATAGGCTAACATTTTCCATAGGGATAGGCAGACGCTTCCTACAATACAGTACCTTCCTGGGTAGGTACTCGTATTCGACAATCATGATCCAGAAATTCAGACACCCAAAAGCCCTCGACCTGGGAATCAAACCCAGGACTTCATGCTCAGCAGATCAACGTAGTAGTAAATGTACCTATCTACAATGCAATACCTGCCTAGTGCCTACATTTACCTAGTACCTATTTAAAGTGACGCTAATTAAGATACTTTACGATAGCTGAATTATAAACATAATTATGAATTATAAGAATACCTAAGTAATAATATTCCCTCCCCTTGGAAAATTGACAAAATTAATACGTAGGTAATGAAAAGGTATCCTATTAATAGAGTTTTCTTAACCTTCTCTTTCTATTCAGTTAGAAACTTCCTGGAGAGGAGTAGGTATTCGGTCACTGGCATTAAGCATAAGTGAGCGTCCAGTTTGAAAATACAAAGAATTTATTCATATGTTTAGAGTGGACGCCTAATTTTTGTAGACAAACTTTATTTTTATTGTTCCCACCCCCTGTTCTCACTAATTATCAAATCGCATGCCGGGTAGCACGTTTAACTACGTGAAAACGTTTCCGAAAACAAGCTAGTTCTTCAACATAAGTTAGGTAGCTTTGAAAAACTTAGCGCTGATGAAAATCATGATTTAGGTGCTAATGTAACTCAGATACACATCAAAGTCGTTTTTGCGCGTCAAGTCGTTTTTAGGTTTCTGAGGCAATTAGGTATTAAGGAATAAAATAAATGGAACATAACGGTAGGCAGGTTTGTTCTCAATAACATCAAGAGGTCGGTAGGTAGAGATCATTAGCTGCATTAAGCTGGCCCCGCCCAATATCCACCGCAAAGACAAAAACAGTGTCCATTATTACAATTTAATGAAGAGAGAGAGCCATTAGGAACGGGGACTTGATTAAATCGTCGGTGAGCAATTGTCGGGTTTGTGGCGGCGCGGCGCCCTTGTCGCGGGCAGTGGGGGCCTAATCGCACCGACACGATTCTGATTACGTGTGATTGTTGTATCAATCATTTTCCCTATCAAATTATTCAGTGGCTGGTAATTGTATCGGCGTCGTCTCGTAATGGTCGCGAGACGGACCAGCGGAAACATTCGACTGCACTTAGTCTCGGTTTGTTACCCGAACGATTGTAATTCATATGCTATTACTATCGAATATTAGAGAGAATTGTCGTAGACAGTCGTTTGTTGTTGATTGCCGTGGCTATCATCAGATCTACAGTGTAATATTGAAAAGTCTTGTTAAGGCGTTATAATGGATTTGAATTTGAGTGGATTTCTTTTGTCGTTATTGACAGTCATCTTCAGTTAGGTAGTTATCCACTAGGTACCTAACTAACTACTTACCTAGTTCTTGGTAGTCTTAATTTAGAAAATAATGAATGAAAGCTAAAGAAAGTCGTACCATGTTATACCGGCATTAATTACCACGAATGCCACAAATTGCCTTGTTATGTCTAATAAATGTAGCTACTTAATACCTACGAAGTGCCGAATATAAATCATTGAACAGCATATTTCCCTTATCGCGGCGTGCGTGTAGCTAACCAGCCGATTAGCTATGCAAATCCGAGGAATTTACTACGAGTGCTAAACGATGGTGTACCGACGGAGCTTTGCATAACGCTACTAAACGTTACCATAACGAACTGTGCTTTACAAGTTTATTTTCTTCAGTTTTTACTTGCTAGGCTGATCGTATTTTTTATGATTTTCATAAAAGTACTAAGTATTTAGGTAAACCCATGGTCTATAGGACATTCAGATCAGAAGTAGATGTTGCTAATTATTTATTGTAGTGAATAGGGTCCTTGCTCTCTCATTGGGTTTACACCAAATCTAAGTTCAAACACAGGTTAGTTTCCGAGTCAGATTTATTAATGCATATCAAATATTAGATCATAGACTGGGTTTTCTGACTTACGTTAAGTAACTGCTGCCTCAAAATTGCAATTGGATGTGGGATGAATATGTAAGTACTTATATTCTGTTCCCAAACTCTAGTCTGTACCTGCATACAATGCCTGACCGATTTTACCTGGCAGATTACTTGCTTCAAACCTTCGAAGAATTGTTAAACTGACACAAGTACCTAAGTAAATTAATTGATGCTTTTACAAAAGAATAAAGAAAATAGAACACGAAAAAATTCAAAATCTTTCATAATACCACGTTTAACGGCCTCTAATTAAAGAAAATCAGCTCATTTCTGTAACATTACCAACTTATTAAATCACTCCCCACATTGTAAAAACGCCTAGTAATTCGTAGATAACTATCCTTAATTAGTTAGCTACTGGCGCGAGTGACAGTTACATGGGCCTCAAATTAGCGGCAGTCAGAATCGGTACTCGGTAGAGATATAATTAAACAGTTGTCTAATTTAATTGGCAATAGGCGCGTTCCCACAAGTCAGAAAGTCACCCTCGTTTGTTGCGTTCGTTCCGAATTTTCCCAACAATTAACATGCGAGTAGTATATGTGTAATTACAGGTGTGTGGCGCGGTAAACGGCGGCTCAATCACGCCACAGCCACGCTGCGCCGCGTTGCCGGCCGTGTGTTGCACACATTGATTTATAGCGAGACTGACGGACTATTGGAACTATTAAACTATGAGCAATCCATTCCAACATTGTATAGTAACTCACACATTCCATTTTTGCGGACTGGCACATATATTGATATATGGCAAGAGTTTAATTGCTTTTATCTAATCCAGCAGCTTTTATATACATTGCGCCCATTTTATATTTGTTTCGGATAAAATTCACATTAATTTCTCATTTGGCTTTAGTAGGGGACACTTCCTCTAACAGTAGGCTGACATGTAATTACAATTATTATTTCGCTGTTACGATAATTATGCCCTGCCACAGAAATTGAAAAAGTTTGCCATCGATAGAGTTCCCGAACAGCCTGAAATTACATTCGTTATTGTTATTTCTTCTCTCTAGATTCCTATCAGCTTTATTTTGCGGTTATAACTATTTGAACTTTTAATAATACGACCGCGACATGGCCAAGGATTTCATGTCGAATTCGACATAATAACTCGAGGAGACTGTAATTTAAAAACTTACAAAGTGATTACATTGTAGTACCTTTTTGATGGTTTTGCTTCGTACAAATTAACTCCTACACAGTAACATTAGAACTTAGGTAGGTACTGTATGAAATAATAGTAGGTTATTATACCATATACGGCGAACTTTAGAGCAATGTGGGTGTCTAATAGAGTCTAACATACCTACCTATAGGTAGTTTTGTATACAACGTCACTTAATAGTGCAGTGGAGTCAAGTGCTCGTTGTTAAACAAAAGTTCGTCGGTTACCGAAACAGCCAGCGCCACTCGAACGCTCGAGGAGCAATTTAACTTTTTGTAAAGTGCAACACTTTCCCAGTCCCCGGGCCCTTCAAACCGCTACTGCGTTTAGACAAATGAACAGCGTTGCACCCTTCGTGGCACACGACACGCGACATCAAGTACGACTCTATGGAAATGACTGGCGTACTTTTCTGCCTTTTGTGAGCGTATTGAATCGTTGTCCAGCAGAAACGATGTGGGTGATGATAATAATTCTTAGACCTAAAACTAATGAAAATGTATGACAAGTCTGACTTTTTGAACTCTGATAAAACCCAGGTTCAGTCGCGCATCAGATTTGATTTACAATAGACCCGGAATACCTATAACACTTACCTTACATTATCCCCACTATTTACAAATTGATTGTTGATGGCAGCAAATAATAATATTTTTGGAGGTTTGAATTTTACAACTTCCGTGTTCTTTTCCAATACCTGTATACTCATCTCAAGCAAAAACGTTGTCAAAATGTTCAGGAAAAAACATAGAAGAGCGCTTCCAGTAACAATTAGTTGTAACACACATCCGCCACAAAATGGCGGAACTCGTAGGACACAATAAATCAATTGGAGTGGGTGGTTGACTTTTCACTCAAATGTGTGGTTAATTGTAACCGAAAATGACTGTTGATCGAGCCACACTTAATTTGAGTGGTGCTTTAGAACGCAGGGGTTGCGCAGTGGGGTGAGTTCCAAAGTAATGGGTCCGTTGGTTTTGTGATTATTTCGATACTAATTTCCTAAACCTGCCGGAAATAGTACAGCAATTATACTTATTATTGTTTGTATATCGTGTGTCATGCAGTTATATCGGACACAGATTTTTCAAAGCAGTTTTAATATTTGACTGCCTTGATTGGAACATTTTTAGGAAAACTTTAGATATTTCTATAATTAATTCAAAAGTTTCAAAAGCTTATTCAGTGCTAGAGATAATATGTGGTTGAAGTATACCAAGATATTATGAGAGGCATAAAAGTAAGGCATGGTATGAAATAAGTTATCTACATCCCGTTTTATGCTGATATTTTAAATTTTATTTCATAGTAAGGATCTCCAAATCATACACCAATTTTTACATTAAATTGATCAACGAAACTAATTCCCTGTATGAGATATGGTACAAAAAACTATGACTAAATAATTATGTCCCTTTAAATAGGGAATAAATACTAATACGGTTACTGTTCTTCTGGCCAGTAGACCTCGATCATCTTCTTTAGCTTCTCGTCGATTTCCTTGCCTTCTGGAGGCTGCTTGCCGAGGATGAACACGAACTTCTCGTGACAGTCCATCATGCCGAGGTACTGTCCTTCGATGACCTTCAACCGCATCGGGTAGCGGTGGAACTCTGCCAGGTCTAGCTTAGCTGTGACATAGTAATTTATTAATTAGTATTTGTTGTAGTTTACCCTCCCTTTCTACTTTACAATACAATAAAGACAGGTGTAGTCATCATAATGATTGCGCAGTCACCTGCTCAAAATCAACGAAGTTGTATTGTTGTAAAGGAATTCAAAAAACCTGCAACTGGTTATTATGATAGCCACGACTATATACCTACCTTTATAAATATAAGTACGACTTATAACTGTTGACTTGAAAACTATCAGGAACATAGATATAAGGAGACTTTCCATTGCCACGGGATCAGAAACAATTCCGTCTACACAGGACACGCATAAACTTTTTCATAATTATATAAAATGTCGTTGAACTTTATTGTTTCGATTCATACCTGAGGATGGAGGCATCTGCAGGGTCCTGTACGACCCATCCCCTTCAAGTTTCTCCAGGTAATAGTCCCGAGTCTTGTTGGTCTTCAGACTTGCGCACGGAATCTGCATTTTCAGGACAAGGTTCTCCCATTTCAGGTTTTCCACGAATTTTACGAGTAGTTCTTTTAGGTTTGTCCGTTCCTGTTAACACAAATGTAAGATTATTAAGAGAGAAGAATAAAACAATAAAACCAATCCGTCAGCTGATTGAGTCGTGAGCCTATTAAGTAGCTTTGTTACATTACTTCCTAGATCTGTACATAGTCATTCAGGTTGTAATGTTGGTGTTATGACCTGAATGATTATGTACCTACAGCGATTCTGTAAATCTCTCACCGTGTAAATTTTGTTGAAGTGAACATGAAGTGAGCTGTCAATCCATACAAACAAGATGGAATGACAGCTCACTTCGTACTCACTCAACATATGTTTACATGGTGAGAGTTGACAGAATAGACCGACAGATCTAGGGAGTAATGTAATCAAAAGCTTGCTTTTGACAGTACTTTTTTTTACAAGATTTGCCAGTAGAAACATTTAATATACCTATAACTATACAGTCAAGAATGAATCGTCGGGAATGAGTGGGTGAGCTGCGCAGTTATTAGATAAACGATACTACACAAGGACCTCGTAAATACCTACCTTTAATTGGTTGACCTTTGTCGTAACCCGCAGTCAACATTAAAAACAAAAGATCTGTCATAAAATTACTCAGGCCTTTATGATTTATACACCCGATTTGTGTGCTCCAGGCCAGTCTAAAACAGTTTACTGTGGCTGAACCTACGACTCCCTGAGTAAAGTTCAAGGAAAGTATTACTTGAAAATTCGAAACAAGTACTGTTCTTTATAGCCTATGCCAACGTGCCTATCCCGCTTGCTAATTATTGCTCCTTATTTTTTTATTAGCCGTGACTGGTAGGCTGAAATAAGTAAAGTCCACTGTTCGTACCTTATCGTTGACTAAGCTGAACTGAACGCAATGCGAATCTCCTGTTCCATTAGTCTTTTCAGTCCTGTAGTGCAGTAGGTGCCAGGAGCCGATAGCTTGGCTGTCGTTGAAGGACAGGCCGCGGGTGAAGTCCTGGCAATTTGGGTGCTGCTTCTCCGGCTTCTCGTGTCTTTCGCTTTTGTCGTGCGAGTGATGGGCCACAGGCACTGCGTCTACTGCCGCGTTTAACGCTAGCACTAAAATAAAAAAATGTTATAGTATCGGTGTTGAGAATTGTTTTCATTATTTCTGCATCTGTATAGAGAGGATGGATGGAAAATTAGTTGTATTAATAGTAATTGTAATCTGGAATTAATATGCAATCAAACACAACGCATCTTTAAACTGGTAATGTTTGTGTA
The DNA here is from genome assembly GCA_002192655.3 of Mamestra configurata. NCBI lineage: Eukaryota > Metazoa > Arthropoda > Insecta > Lepidoptera > Noctuidae > Mamestra > Mamestra configurata. Next base: position 9,451 of record NDFZ01005012.1, read on the forward strand.
TCAAATGAGTGCAACTAATGAAACTATGTAGATAAAAATTGCTTACAAGATAGAAAGAACTTAAGAAATACTAAGGTCAATGGCAGAATATACCTAAGGTAATTGCCTGCTAGGAAGAGAAAATATTCAGATTCGTAGATATAGCGCTAAATATATTTTAGTGGTTGAAAACTGTAGTTTATGCTACTCGTCTTATTTATATTTTTAAGACGAATCAAAGCATGCAAAAATAAAAATATCAAGGGAGACAGAGTAAAAAAAGAGTTGTGAACCAAATACCTGTGACAATGAACGTGATCGTCGGCGACATGTCGGCAGCTGGGCCGCGTACAGGCTACTGCGGTAATGATCTGAATGACTTGATTGGGACTAACGACGCCGGGATTAACTCCCGTTGCGCAGCTGCGAAGATCAGGACGCGGCGCATATATTCCTTCTTCTTCCAGCGAATTCGCCCGCGTGATAGTTTAAAAATACTTCTGGGATGAAAAGTTTCATTCAAATCCGTTCAGCCTTAATGGCTGATTTGAATGAAACGACGTGAAGAGGTATCAAAAATATACAGACCGACATACAGATGGACATTTGCATTTATGATATTAGATATAGATAGTGTGGTTTGAAAGATATGTATTAAAGGACAAAGACCTATTCTTGCTTAAGGCAGTGAAAGAATAACTGAGTTCACCCCATTTGATCATAAGGACCAAGGTTCCCACAAAATCCCCGACTCGCCACTCCAAGCTTGAGAAGGTATTTTCTCTGAAAATGTAAAGATTAAATTGGTACCATTAGTATAGTCTTATTGAGCCTATACTGGTTTTGTTTCCGTTGACGTTAACTGTTGCACGTATTTTATATGGGGGGCTTTGCCAGCTGCCCTCTCGAGGAAGGGAATCTGCCCTCTCGACGAATGCGTATTTCTAAAGTTCCTGTCTCAAAACCTTATGCACTGATCAGTAGATCCCTCAGACTCATCCACCAATCCTCCGACTCGAGCATCCATGTGACGATGACCGCACGGTAAACAGAATAAACAGCCACTTCCCGTCCTCGTCCTCAGCGCGACGAGACACTTCTCCGTAATGTGATAATACTAATCAATCCTCGCCACTTTTAGCAAGAACATGATTTGGTGGAAGATTTGCCCATCTATCCTGTTATTTTGAGAGGATTAACAGATAGCATGAGAATCAAGAAAAGTGGAAAATTATAGGCATTAGTTTTAAATTTTAGGAAAGTGATTGTTTTTTTTTTTTCATTTTACAATTTAGACCAATTTTGGTAGGCACAGCTTTTTTTGGACAATACGACATAGCACACTTTTTATCTTCTTAAAATTTCCACTACTCCTCCGTCCATTTCATCACTATGATTCATATCAATTTACGACGTATTTAAATGCATTGATTCGTATTAGGTAGGTATCTTATGAATCTTTTCTCGCTAGTAACATCGTATGCGCACATGGATTTGAAATAATTTCAAGAAAGAAGAAAGAAATAGAGTTTATTTGCGACAAACACGACGCATACAAAAAAAAAAAAAAACTAAATTACAAAAGTTATGCAAGTTGGAAAGATATGCATCTAAACGGCCATCGAGAAGAAAGAGTTTTCAGCACACACGCTACCAACTCTACCGAAGAAATTATCAACGAATGATACAATTATCTTAACATAGATGCTATTTACTAACAATAGTATGGCTACAATCAATCTCCTTTCTCTTTCCTTTCATTTAAAATGATGTTAAGGTAAATACGATTATAGCATTGCAATGCAAAGCATCATAAGTGTTGTGTTACCGTTGGACCACAAGCTTTTCGAATCCTGTGTGGTTAAAGACAAAGACAAGCGCGTGTCCTTTGTTTTGCGTTTATCCATCAACTGCTTGCAAATTGTTACCATTTCCAGTCATACTCAAAATTAAACCTTATTTTCACGAAGTAGGGAACCTTTTCCCATGGATATAGTAAGGATTCGCATGGGGTTGCGGTTAGGTGCGCACGCGCTTCTTGTATCGAACATTTGATTACCATCCTTTGTTGCGTTGCACGAAGTGTGACATCTGTCGTTTCTTTTGATTTCAAGAAAGTCGTATTAATTAGGTAACCATTGTTTTATGTTTACTTTAAACAGAATTCATGAAGTGCATATAACACTAGTCAGTACTTCAGTAGATCATAGATATCTGGTTCAGAGGATTCATATCTAGTAAAGTCCAGAAATACTTCAAGGCTACTTTTTTACACAGGAAGTTACGAGCGCTATGTCTTTGTCTAGTATTTTTACACTAGGCCTTTGCCAGCATAGGCACTAGTCGTACGTAGCGCAGCGTACGCCCGTATTGCGCTACGAAAGCGTAGCATAGACGCAGCGTAGGTTTGCGTAGCTTCCATGAAAGTGTAGCATAGACGCAGCGTAAGTCTGCGTAGTTTCAACGAAAGTGTAGCACAGACACAGCGTAGGTCTGCGTAGTCTCTATGAAAGCGTAGTGCAGACGCAGCGTAGGTTTGCGTAGTGGCTATGAAAGGGTAGCGTAGACGCAGCGTAGGTCTGCGCAGTCGCTATGAAAGACGCAGCATAGATCTGCGTAGTCTCTATGAAAGCGGAGCATAGACGCAGCATAGGTCTGCGTAGAAGCTATGAAAGGGTAGCGCAGACGCAGCGTAGGTCTGCGTAGTCGCTATGAAAGACGCAGCGTAGGTCCACGTAGTCTCTGTGAAAGCGTAGCGCAGACGCAGCGTAGGTCTGCGTAGTCGCTATGAAAGACGCAGCATAGGTCAGAGTAGGCGTAGTTCTACCTTGGCATGCGAACTCGGGTAGGCATAGCAAGATTACGTAGCTGTTACTGCAATAGCGTGGCGTAGACGCAGAACGTTTTGGTGCGTTTTTATTTATATATAGAATACAGTATACCTATTCAAGTGTGTTTCTTTTTATTTACCGATGGGAAGACAGACTGGGACAGACTTACTGACTAAAACCCATCCATGTTCCTCGAAATGCCCTTTGCGTTCCAGGGCCGCAGTGACCCTTTCGGTGTGTACCTAATTCAGTAAAAGTAGTACGTGTTCCATCGATCTAAGTTATGAAGGTATAAAGGAATCAGTGACAATCGACTATTTAACGCGAATTAGCAAATGACACTGGAGATACCTATTGATTTTAAAATGGTTTGGACTTCGTCTTAATAGAAGATGTGATTATTGATTCATTACTACCAAGTTGCGTTCTCCGAGTGAACTGCACCTCTGGGAAATAGAGCCTGGCAGGAATTAGTAACACTCAACAAGGCACGCATAACCAATTACATGAGCGTTTCGTTACTCCATTGCCAATTTATATTGGACAATAAATCATCGCTGGACGTCGAGTGCGCTCATTAAATCTATTATTAGGTGCTACATTCATTTACCTACATACATACGCGTGTCTAATTTATAAAATGTGGCTAATAACTGTGTCATCAATCAACCAATTTATTGACACACATACACTGGAACTTTCTAAAAGTGACTGAATTCAAATTAGATGTAACATGACGGCGTTGTTTCGTGTAGTTTTGGATGATTGTTTTATTAATTTGGGAATATTGAATGTAACTAGGTTACTAATATTACCAATTTATGTAATTTTATTACGTTAAAATGGTTCTACTATTTTTCACAGGATGTCAGTATCCGGTAGGTATAGGTTAATAGGATGGTCGGTAGATAAGGACATACCTACGTACTTTACTTAGGTACATTGAATATATATTTTTGACACTCAAGACATAAATTATCTAAATTACTTACCAAGAATTTATTGAACACCTTATATGAAGACTACAACAGATAATTGGACCAGTACTATTTTAAGTAGGTACTATATAAAAAGTCCATTTAAAGAAACTTTCTCGACTCATACTAGATTCGAACTCAATTGAATTCTTACTTTTAGAAATAGTTTTAACACCACTTACGAGTCATCAAAACACGATACCTACTCTATCCAGAATATAAAAAGCAGTATTAAATGTTCCAGTACCTACCTCGCAGTACATTCAGTTAGGTGCGTCAGCGCAGCTTTGCCGCTAGTTTATGTGGCTCGGTTATCTTCGGAGATTAGATCGCGCCTCGTCGGGACTTCACGCCCACCGTGGCCCACCAGGGGATCAGCACAACACGACGTATGAATATACTTGTAGGACTAAAGAAAGCTCGTGATAATGTTGTTTATATGAAATTGTAATGGGTTATGGTTTGGCCTGTTCTGAATGGAGAGTTGCGATTTGTTTTTTTATGTACATAAATGTACATAAATTCGTTACTGAAGATTTTGCATGTGCCTTGGGGGTTACCAATTACCTAATGCAACAATTAGAAACAACTTTTTTTAAAACTTTGGCAAAGAAATTTTCTTTATGCTGAATCCATTAAAATAGATCCTGACATTTCAGCAGTACTAATGACTTGCTGAGAAACAAAAATCCCCCAAATATTAAGATTTTTTGTTTAAGGGTGCTCCCATAGACATTAGTAAACATTTTCTAAACAAACATTTGACCACAATATTAAGTCTTTACATTTACTCACTACTTTTACGTTTCATTTTACGTTACATTATGTTACGTTACTTTACGTTTGTAAAAGTGACGTAAAATAAAGTGGTAAATTTATTAGTGTTAGAGAATGTTTGTAAACATTTTTAACAGCAGAGTGGGCACCATTATAAATTTAATTATATCATACGAGAATTATGAAAATAACCAGCAATTGCAAAATAAAGACTATAAAAGAATGGTTACCTAATGAAAGATTATTTACATATCTTTGGAACACTAGACTGTTTGTAAACGCACACTACTTAGTCGTATCTACTTAATTATTACCTACCTTTAGGTATAATTTCTGCTACTAGCTCTTACTTACTTAATCTGATTTAATACCTATTGGCTGGCAGCAATTTCTTCAAATAAAAGTAATGTAAGAGCTATAAAATTAATGAAAAGTAAAATGTCGTTTTTTATAAACTTTTATAGCGTTTTCTATTTGCCTTTTAAATGTCTCTCACGGCCCGTGGGCAACAATAAATTTAGCGCAGATACAATCAAATAATTACTTGTTAATACTTCTAATATCGCAAAGAAGCCATCAGAGCAATTACGTACAAATAGGAAAAGGTTTTCTTTTAACGATTTATATCTTTATGAAGTTAACGAGCAATAGAATTATGTCTCACATTAAAATGTTTTTATTATTATTTATAGATTGAGATAGATTCGCATGAGATAGGCTACGTACAAAACATGTGCATTTATAACAGAAGTTTATTAGTAGTTCTTATCATATTTTCACAGTTACTTAATTATATCTTAGTTTAGCTGTGTTTATGGCTCGTTTGAAGGTGGCTTGGCTATCGTAAGCAGCATAAGGCATAAAACGTTGTGTTTCCCTGTTTTAGCTGCATTCTACAAAAACAGGTGATAATAATCGAATCGAAGGCGAAGGCACCTGCATTAGCGAAATCATTTTTCTCCCGCTTCCATTAAAACTGATTTAATTGATGTTGCCTAAACCACAGCCTTTTGTTCATCGGATCCGCGGACATCCCGGCGTGGTTTTAATTACTGCCGGCCAAATGCGTTAATGTAATCAAAGCTCAATACATCATACTCGCGCTATCGCCCCGCCTCGGTTTGATTAATAATTCTAATGAGCGGCGGTGCCAAACGAGTTAATTAAGCGTCGTTTTTTACCGGCCGGTGCCACCGCGGCTGGTAAACGGCGCATCAATCACCGCTTTGTGTCTGCCGCCGAACTTCATAATGATTGAAATGATGCCAGACGAGGCTGCGCTGCCCTCTGACCGCCGGGTCTGCGCCCGCGCAGCCCAGGGTGCAAGGAGCGGGTGCTAAGCGAGCGATTATGTGCTGCAAGGTGGCTTCCACATAGGTATTAGAAATTAAATATAATAAAAAGAAGAGCTCAGATAAAAAATACGATACCCTAATGTAATATCTAGACCGGTAGCTACAAGATTTTGGTACATATATTTTGTATTTTAGCCTGAGGCTCCATCTGGCTACCGGTCAACTTCTCTAACAACATTTTAACATTTACATAAAATAACATTAAATAGTCTTTCCACCAATCAGTGCATTGCCTTCCATATACCATGTATTTATTACTTTTTTGAAAATATAACTTATGTTACATAATACAAATCCAGTTTTTAACGCTAGTAAAGCTGTATGGTATAGTTAAGTCGAACTGTTTTTGTAGGAGTAAAACACGTATTTTATGTTTTTTGCTGCGGGCTTTAGGCGTTCTGAATACCAAAATTTAATTTTCATCATTTATAAACCGACAAATCATAATATCTTTGCCCGGGGATGATCTACGAGACAAATGGCAAACATTAATATGAATCAAAACAGTTTATTCTGTAAAACTAGTGGGACCGGTGTTCGTCAAACATTATCAATCATTTTCGCTTCGGCCGCGGGCAGAATAGCTTTAATTTGATAAAACGCAATTAGCTACCAAAAAGAAATCTAATCTCAAGAGGCGGCTCCAACTTTTTTGGCCGCCATCTTTTTGGGTTCCACATTGACGCCTCGAATAAATAGGATGAATTACAAAAGTTAACTATAGCGAATGGTTAATAGAAACAAAGCATTAACTAATTAAGAAGACGGATTTTATATAATGAAACCTAATCGAATAACACATTGAAATTGTAACTTACTTCTTATTGCGTCTGCATATAAAATGATTGCAGAAGAGTTCTATGATATTTTAACAAAGAGCGGTCTAAATGAATAATTTTATTTTGTTATATTGTAAACGCGTGTTTTCTACGATTGAATGGTCCTTCAATTTAGTGGCGAGTCATTCCAGTGGCAGTATCAAGTGGAACGCGCCGCGGGGTTTAATGTCTAATTCACCGCGCTACCAACAGGTGGCGGCTGCGCGGCTTTTCAAATCTGACAGACGCCATTGCCTTTACGTCAGAAAGCCGCGAATAAAATTAATGATGTTCGCGCCTTAATGACGTTTCACGACGCCGCTCCATTGTGTCCGTAATACAACAATTATTGAGATCATTTATTAAGTTTATTGATCTTTTAACTTAATCTTTTATTTCGTAATTTAGCTTCGTGCGAGAGCGCGAACTCTAAAAAAATATCTCATATGCGGAGGTATTTTTTGGACTATTTTTGTCATTATACGGCGTGATGTGAGCGGGGTCTTTGAATATAGAGGCAATTACTGCCCCGCATGTGGTTTGATTATGTGCGACGGTTCCATTCCATCTACCGATGAGGCTATAAAACGCTAGTAAAAACATTACTAAAACCTTAGCAAGCCGTAGTTTTTGAGCTTCCGTTGCTAAATTGATGCTGATGTTAAGAGCTATTGTTATGATTTTGTGAATGTTAGAGAGTGACTGTCTGGTTTTTGTACGTTCTAAAGTAGATTAAGTTTTCAAATGGCTTCGGGTTTTGATAGTTTGCGGTGTGTGGAGTGTGTATGTGTGTGTGCACTTTGTGCAGTCTGTGGGAAGTGGATACCGCCAGTGGAGACGCAGTTAATTAGCAGTTAGTTGACAGTTAGGTTCCTTTGAGGCCGGGTAATGTCGAAGCTTTGCCGTCGTAGTGCTATTAAGTCTGAGCTCGACCGGCATGCTAATGCCTCTCCGCTTGTTGCAAATTAACCAACGCCTTGAACTTCTCCCAAGTTAACGCATTCCTGATTAGGATTTTCTGTAAAAAATACGTACAACATTGAGTCTTGTCCTTTGAGTTGATTTTTTTACGTCTCCAAAAAAACCCGTTTGGCTGGCAGCACTTATTACAAAGATTTGCTTAATATTTCGCAAACGGATCCTTGGATGGAAAAATGGTTTTTGCACACCCTCCATATTTTTAAACACACACTGTGGAATTAACGATAAAATAAAAAATCGCCACTTAAGTGTAGGGGACTCGTATAATTTTTTTTTCAAGATTTTATTTTATCACTTTGTTGGCGTGATTAACATATGGGTGTATATATTAATCACTCCGACAAAGTGGTAAAAATTCCAACTCTCTAGTGCTAAGCGTCTCTGAGCTAAACCGTGGACAGACAGCCGGACAGACGGACATGGCGAAACAATAAGGGTTTCTTGTTGGCTAGGGAACCCTAAAAAAGAATGTCATGAAGGTAAAGGGAATAGTATGAAAATCCATTTCAGTAATAAAATAACGTATGAAATGCACTTACAAGGTGGAGGAAGGAAGGTGAATATGAAGAATATGAAGAAAAAAATGCCATGACTGAAAATAGGCCCTTGCTTCGCCATATTCACCGTATGGAGTATTATTATTAATAATAATAATAATTCTTTATTATCAGGCAACAAAAAATAAACTAATACATTTTAATCTTACTTAATTAACTTATAAACTAAGACACACAAAGTGACGGCGTCGAGTTACGCTACGAGGTGTCGCGTAGCCTGCCGCGAAAACGGCACCCTTTGGCCATAACTCTTACTTTTGGAACGTGTCGAGATTTTGTGTCGGAACCCGCACCACAAACGACTTGAAGTTGATGTTGTGACACTTTTCCAACTTCTCGACCCTCAAGGTCCAGTTGGTCTTCACCTTCATTGCGAGAACTAGGCTTCTTCTTCTTCTTCTTCTGTACTTTGGTGAAGCCATCCTCATGACACTCTTGCTTCGCTGGTCAGCGCTGTATCGGATTCCTCGGAAGGGTTTCACAGCGACGGTTCTGCTTTCCCCCTTTCTGCTGCTTAGGTTGTGACGTAGCTGGTTACAGCTAGTACCTCTACAGAGAGCATTTCGAGTGGATAAACCTAGGCATCATAGTCTATTAGTGTGTTCATATAATATACATGACATTTGCATAAAATATGGTACCAAAGGCATCAGACTGCTTGAAAAGTAATATTTTTTTGCAAACTTTTTATTTTTTTTAGGCAATGCCGCGATATAATAATAATTGTAAGGGGATAAAACTGTTGCGGAATTTGTTCGAAAAAGTCACCGCGGCCCTGGAACGCAAAGGGCTTTAAAAGGAACACGGATGGGTTTTAGCCAGTAAGTTCCTCCCAGAGCGGAAGAAATCATTTGATGATATCCCAACTTTAAAAAAAACGGGGGATAAAACTGGACATAAGGTAATATGAATCTGGCTTTAGCTGCAATCATGCAAGGTGTAATGAAGGTATATACCGATTCTAAACACTACAATCTGACAAGTTTGAAGTTTAAAACCCCAAAGAACTTGTTTGAATATTGTAAGTTGATTGTGATAATAATGACTTATTGTGATATATATCAGGCTAAATTAAAAATGTAATAAAAACGCATATTTTATTTTAATTCATATCGTTTCATTAATTTCATACCAGTAATTTTTCATACAGTAATTATGGCCACATCCATGAACATATTTACTTAACCGGCTGGAAATATCGGCATTTTCCATTTTTTTTAAGTGTCAAATTATTTCACTAAAAGAAAGCGATATTATCGCTGAGTCATCATCTCTCTAGCCTTTTCCCAACTTGACGGGGTCGGTTTCCAGTGGAACCGGATTCAACTGAATACCAGTATTATATATATCATCGCTGAGTGTCAAAGTTTAATATTTAAAATTTAAAAATTGAACGGTTTCTTTGCGATAGGTCACGGGATCCAAGCAGCGCGGAATAGTTAGCAATTATTTATAAGGTACTAGTAACAGTACTGGCCAAATAGAAATACCACTAAAATCCCATTATAAATTCATCCGTGTACAAGTTTACTTATCGAGTATAAAAAGACAGCTTGACTTAATTTAATATCTAATATCCATGCCCCTTTCTTTTCTAACCTATGTGGGTATAGTGGATAAATAAATTCAAAATTATGTATACGAACGTTTTACTGATTACGGTGTTTTCAAAAACATTTGAAGTTAAAATGAGGATGCGTGACCCATCAGTTGGTTTGATTATTCACATTCTAGAAAAGGCAAACGGAATTCTGCATTCAAGTGTTACTATTAATTTCAAATTCCAGATTCCTTTACCCTTATACAAGCGAGCATCGAATTAACGCGGAGGAAATCGCCTGAACCAATTTCAGCGCTGTTATTACTCTGTAACATTCTGTAAGAGCACTTCGCACCAGTGAGCTACAGGTATTTGTTGCCTGCAAACGAAGGCCAGGGAAACACGTACCGCAAAATGATATCTAATAAGGCAGCGTTAAGATTATCGACGCGATACGCTTCCCTCAACGAGCTCCGATTTCCCAATAACATTCCGTATCGTACCTACTATAATTTCAAAGAGCCTTCATGTAGGTACCTACGTAGATAATCCGTAATTCCTTGTCTTCGGTCCACGATCGTCGGAAACCAGCGCAATTAGATGCAATCGTGTCGGAATTATTGTAATAACCAAAAATAATCGATGATCTAACGATGGGCGATCGCTGCGCGGCCATTGGCGCGGCACTCACCAATGCGCGCGCGCACGACTCGCGTTGTTAGCCGATCTACACGAGATAAGCTAATTATACAACAGCGGACGTTGATTGTTATTCTACTTTCCTCCTTTATTTTTCAGATGTTAAGATTTCGAAGTATATCTTAATCGTTGTACGCATACATAAAGCTCAAAGTGGTTATTAAAATATCGATCGGAAAGCGAAACACGTTATTATTGTACGAATCGTCTAATCATTAACGATTGAATGGACCACCGACGATAGCCATTACGGAAATTAAAACGGGGCCCACATGTACTTACTACCTACTACTAGTGACTTTACCTACGAACAAACGTAATGGATACCTCCATTACGTTTGTTCGTCTTGAACCAACATTGTATTAAATTGATATTTAGGAATATGTTTTTTTATCATTTAGCTTTGTCAACTTAATATATTTTAGGGATATTTTGCTGTTCATATTTTAACATTTTAATTGCCTATCATTGTTTATGGTGTACTACACTACCTATACTGTAATACACGTAAATATTCATACTATTTGTTATTATAATCTCGTGCACATAGGTATTTCATTTACCAAAAATATTTCCTCTTCATCAGTAACGGGATTATTATTGGCTACTCTAAATGTGGCGTTACTACCTACTTGATACTTCAGATATCATTTTGTAACAAGGAAAACTGTGGGGAATGCCACTGAATTAGGAACACACTGAAACTGATTATCGCTAGTAAGATTAACGAAGTTCAGTCCCCTATTCTTTAATTAGCAAACTAGAAATGAAGCTTGCAAAGTGGTTGGTAAGAATATGAATTTTCCACCTCCTAGGGCTCCTCTGTATTGCCATAGGAATATTGTTTTCTAGTCCACCCTATTTGGTGTTGAATACTGGGATGTCGGTAGTAAACAAGTACCTATAATATTTGAGGAAGTAAAACTACCGAAATCTAAACAGAACGCTGTTAGATTTCGGTATTGTTTGTTATTTTCGATATTATGCCGACGGTAACGATTTTATCCAGACTAGACTGGGTTAGACTCTATTATTCTGAATTATGCATCATGGTAATCATAATATTGCAAAATAGCTTCGGACGGTTAAAATCTGACTACAAATTATATATTTTCCAGACAAAGTTTGCCACCGGCAACAGCACACACCGGCACAGTTTGTTTGGAGAAAAAGGTTCCTCTTTAATAATAACACATATTTTATTTCAGAACACGGATCTTGTCATTGTTTTGAAATTATGTTGTTAGTAAAAGTTTTAACCTAATGTTAGTAAAAACCACACTCTATGTACAAAATTGATTGAATTGATACGACTGACTTTTGTTCTGAATTTTGTTACTCTAGATAACGGGAGTATTATTTATGGACACATCTGGCACGGTAGTGTAAAATTCCTTGCCTGCCTTGAATGCCAATTATTCACATTTTTTTTGCATTGTAACTGAGTCCCTGAGTGACCGCGCAGTCTTCAGTGAAGACTCTTCACACATCTTAACAAGACGCCTGAGTGCGCTTATTGATGAACTCAGCAGCACCATGGCGTCAGCGTCATTTATATTGTAACGCAGACTCCGTCAACGTGACAGCCTATCCGGGTACTGCTGAGTTCAAGAATCAGCTGATGAATGTAAAGATTAAAGAGACGAGATAAGGTAATACCCCCCTGTCTCACCCCGCACTTCAACTCATACTCATCAGACAGAATTCCACCCCACCTGACATAGTTCGTTTTGATGCTCGTACAAAATATTAATAAAGAAATAACAGTACAGTCAACGCTGCTTTCCTTTCGCAGCTTTTTCCACAAGATATCGTATGACATCAGATCAAAAGCCCTCGATAAGTCCAGAAAACATCCATTGACCGGTGTTTTCCTATCAGCATAATATTTAACTATTTTAAGGTTACTTAAGCTTACTTTAAGGTTGGAATTTCCGAAAATGCTGTGATTAGTAGTTTATTGATTATTTATTTAAAAGAACACTATTTAATATTAAGTTTCCAAGTAAATCTCATCACACACTATTGTTCCATACAAATATTGCCACCCTTTTTCATCTTTATTCCTTATATGTATGTATATGTCACCAGAAAATGGCAAACGCCGTAAGATTGTAAAATATCGCGTGAAATTTTCAACTATTTTTTCTAAATAAGACACGGATATATTTTTTCATAATATGTATATCGATAAATTATAATCTTATCAAGATTTATTACAATCTTACAGCGTTTGCAATTTTCCGGTGACATTTATAAAACTTAAGTCTATTCTAAAACATTAGTCTGGGCGTTGATGAGTCAATGAGGGATTCAGGACTTCTTTCATAGATTTCCAAAGTTGAATTGAAGACTGGCCAGCAATTAGCTCGCGTAATAATTTCAAATTAAACTAATATGGGATACCTACTTGGTTAAAGTAAAGCTTGGCGTAGCTTGCTTGATTTGGCTTGGTTAAGCTAATGGTTTACGTAGGCTCACTGTTTACCGTCAACTTGCTCAGCTACATTAGCAGGCCATCAATTTTAGTGAAGCCTTCAAGTACACCGGTATTGGTGAAACCTAGGTACAAAATTTTATTTTTGTCTTTTGTTTTGAATAATAAAAATATTTTTTCACCTCCGAATGACCTACCTTTAGAGCGGTTCTGCACTGCATCCGATCCGAATCCGTGAAAATACGTTCCGAAGTAGTCATAGAACTATTTGTATGGTAGTGTAGGTACGCACTAGATCCGACTTCTGTCATCCGATTTTTCTCCGTCATCCGTGAGTCTCCAATTCGGAAGAAATATTAATGGACCGAAGTAGCCGTAGGTAGTACTGTTTGTATGAACGCTTTCGCATAACCTTGGATTCAAATCGGACACATACAAAGATGGCCCCTGAATAGCTTGTTTTTGGATTAGAGATAGGATTATTGCGAAAGCTATATTCGAATTCGGTCCGAGTTTTTAATACTCTAGACCCGTATTTTTACAAATTCGAATCGGATGCAGTGCAAAAAGCAATATCCGAATTCGTTCCGAGTTTTTTATATCCGTATTTCCACGGATTCGGATGCAGTGCGTAACCGCTTATAAGGTTTTCTTTTTGTTCAGACTGTCACGAGATTAAATGTATGTTTTTCATAAACTTTTTATAGCAGATAGATTGTTTTAAAATCTCGGGTACATCTTCACATGCCGTTATCAACTAATTTTTTCTATACATTTTAAGTTAATAAAGCTGAAACATATGTTTAACATTACTGAGCGGCATTGAGTTTACAATTTTGTGATATTAAGGCGACATTTACACGTATTAATTCGTCGCACTAGCATATTTTGTAATATGTCTGTCTTGAGGCTAGGGTTGCTAGTTGTTACGATTGTCACTGAAAATCGATGAATAAGAATAAATAAATAGATTGCAGTTCCACTCCGAAGAAATAAAATTTTCCAAGGTTCTATATGAAACACATAAATATTTCACCATACAATTCCTAGATATTGGTTTGATTTTTGTTTTTTTTTTTTGGTTTTGTTATTTGCGCTCACCTATTTTAAAATAAAAAGTTCTATCTTGTCTGTTGGTATGCTCTGTTTTGTTTTCGTGCTAATTCATAAAGCCCATTGTGATTGAATTCTGGGCATAAACATGAGCCTAAAGCGTACGAAGCTAAAGAAAAAAAAAAAAAAACACGATCCTGTTGGTTTACGAAATTTTAGCTGGCTGTACCTATGAAATGAAAACGATTTTGAAAAGGGAATAAAGAAAAAACTCTTGTTTTGAATTAGTGTATCTATATAATTTCCGTGGTTGACCCATAAACTGAGAAAACGAGTACAAATATTAGGCAATTCTGTGAGAACTGCAAAGAACAGAAACTGAAAAAAAAAAAATGGTGGGTTAGGTTTCACTTAAGAAAAAACTAGTTGAAACCGCCTATAGAAAATGTTTATAGGTAGGTCAGGTCCGTTTTGCCTGACAACCATGGTGGGGCCTAGTATTATCCTGGATCGTAGGCTCGCGGTCACGTCCCGGCGCAATCGCTCTCTTCATTGAGCAGACGTGCGCGAGCGGCTCGCGCATGCGTCCTGAGCGCGCATTAAACGCGCCATGTGTGCGCGCAGCCATTATGTGAACTTCGTACATAATCGCTATGTGCTCGTGTCAATTGATTTGCTTAAAGCGAAGGAGGTTTTACTAAAGTTCGTTGAAATTCATTCTTAAAAGTTTAAAAAACTCTTTCTCTGAATAATTATATTTCAATTTGGCAATTAATGAATTATGGACTCATTATTTCACTGCAGAAATATGACTAAAAAGTTAATTTGGTGCTACTAAACTGGTCACAGCTATAATCAAACCTAGCGAGAGGAATTGTCTTATTGAATCAAGTTGATGCAAGGGCTTTGCCATCCATTATCACGCTTGCTCGATACAAACTAATATGATGTTGTCACAGACACATCAGGCTAAGTAGAATTTTATTAAATTAATGACGGATTTCCCTAACGTAGCCTCACTAGCGTACGAGCTGTTTCGTGACAAGCGAGTGAAACGATGTACGAGATCAACAAGGCTTACTCCAGCGACTAGCGAGCTAAGCAAGCCATCTAAAAGAGAGTACAGCAACTCCATTTTCCAAATGAGCACACGAGGCGAGCCAACCAACTCCGAGAGTGAGCTGAGCGCGCTGTCATACCGAGCGAAGCGAGTCATCTTTACAAGATAAGCAAAAGGGAAGCGAGCTTTATTGCATCAGGAGCGAGCGAAGCGCGATAACCAATGAGATTTTTGCTTCAATTTTTTATGAAGAGGCTCGCTTTGCTCGCTCGTCTTATGTGTAAACGTTGTGGACTCATCATCTTGAAGGTGGGTTCGTTTTGCTCGCTCATGTTGATAGCTTCCTCATTTTGTGAGTAAGAGCTCTCCCTTCTCTATATCATAATGGCGCTCGCTTTGTTCGTTCGTGTCGTGAGTAAATGTGCATCACTTTTTCAGCTCCTAAGAAGTGGTCATAGTTAACGTACCTTGGGAGGAAGTTAAGAATAAGCGAGTTGTAATAATCGGTTAGCTATCCACCAGTTGCGGTATACTCGCTTCGCCCGCTCAGATCAAGCGCTGTGGTTACAGTTCCTTAACTATGTAGAGAGATTGCTTCATTAGTTTTCTGCCGTTGGACTTGAGCCATTTGACTTGTATTATTGTGTTATATTAACGTATATTTTATTTTCACTAATGATGACATGACGATTTTCGATGATTATAATTATAATTTAAAAGTTAGTTTCCGGTGCTGCTCTTAATTTTGTTTTCGCTCATAATAAGATTTTTTCACCAGAGAATGGGAAGCAGCATTCTCTGTACACTGCAACAGCTACACTGCGATCGCCAACCCGCCTACCAAGCGTGGCGATAATGGCAACACCCCGCCTATGGCCAGCAGTGGACGTTTTTGGCTGATATGATGATGATGAAGATTTTTTTGACATGTCGAACTTCTTACAATGTAAACTTTCTTCAATTGTAGTTGGAGTAGATTTACTGCTGATTTGAGGCAAATTGTGTATTGAAAATTTGAACAGATTTACTTACGGCCAGTTATGGTCTCAAGGCAATGAGCATGAAAGCACTTCGTACGCAGTATTATTCCTGTTTACCAGAGATTTTTTTGAGCCCTCTCCTCTCCCTCTGTTGTGTTACTTTGTCGATGCTGAAAATTAGATTTTCCAACCTCATCCTGTTAATCCACCAGGTAGTCTATTACTTACAATGCCTTTCAATGCCTGAAAAACGCTGAGAGTCCCTGTAGTTGATTGGCTGGGTACGCAGCCATGAAAATAATATAACTAACACAAAATTAAAAAAGAAAATTACTAAATGTTGAACAAGTAGTGAAGCCTAATGTGAGAAAATTGTGTCATTTTCAGATAGGCTGAGGAAACACTGGTACGAGACTATCTGTTCTATTTTCGTGATAGAGCAAAAAAAACGGCAGAATTTCGCTCATTAGACAAAAATATTAACTTTTTTCTTTTTATGGGATATTGACTGATGTTAATTTTATAACCTTAGTCATTGCCCTCTAGTTGATGAATGCCACCTTTACACCTCCTCCATGCTTATTTCAAACAAAAAAATGATATTGATTTTAGCTCTAGAACCACCTGGCCTAATTTAACGTTATCGACTCCCAATTAAAGCTAACTGCCACCAAATGGCAGAACATTGCCAGTGTTTTAACAAGAGCGACTTCACTCGACCGCATGTCATTTTATTGCTCCCCCATAACACGTAATTGTTTGCGGTTAAACCCACCCTTAAATACTTAAGCGAAACGTGCGCACTTCGGCACTACGCATCGCAAATAATTCCACAAACAAGCCGTAATCATACGTATACATAATTTGTATAATTATTTGTCATTTGTAAGTAAATTGCTTTGAATTTTTTTAATGTCATCTTCCGTAGCTTCGGGCCCTTAATGTTACGAGTCACGCCTGTTTTCATTGTATACAACATGTGTTACAATAAAAATAAATATTTTTTTCTTAACTGTCATGTTCGTGTTTGTTTTTTTGTCCTCCGAACAATGACTCAAGCTTTTCTTTCCTTTTCTCAAGGTTCATTTAGCAAAGAATTACAAAAATCAAATAACATATTCTCTTCTTATTACATAAAAAAAAAAAAAAACCACTTTTGGGTGATGGTACCCCACAACTAAGTGACATTATTCCCATAATGAGTGGTTGTACATTTTGCCGTAATTTCAGCAATCCCGGGAGATTTGCTATCATTTATTGAAGAGTTCCGTTGCCTATCTCCAAAATCCTTTATCAGATCTTCACCAAATTGAAATGGGGCTAGTTTGGAAAAATACTCTTCCAAACAAAAAAAGAATCATCCAACGCTGTCGACAATTGTCGCAAATATCGCTGAACAAACATTTTTCCTGGGAGCCCAGCATCAGATCCTAACTTATACTTTCCACCAGCAGCTCAGCAAGATGCGTTAGAAAGTATATGAAAAACATTGTATATGTATGTCTTTAAAATTTGAGGGTTGCCCTCGATTTTCTTAAGATCCCATCATCAGATTCTGACTAAAACAATATTCATCAAAATCAATTCATAATTGACGGAATGATCGCATAACAAACATACAAAAAAAAATCGAATTGAGAACCTCCTCCTTTTTGGAATTCGTTTAAATAGCCAAAAGACGGCTCGAGGCTAAAGCCAAGTGACATTCTGTCAGCAGTAAAGGGTGAAGGCGATTGTCAAAAATGTAAGGGATCATCATGTGATCAATCCCTAATATTTTGTAATTCCGACAATCGGCATCGCTAACACTTTGTCTAGAGCTTATATAAGTTTTAAATAATTAATTGTTTATTATGAAATCTTAAAGCTTTGGAATTGTGGATATAAAAAGTGTGGCGAGTGCGACATACTCGGAGCGCGAGCTTGGCGCGCGTGGGCGGCGACATGTTCAACACATTTGTTCCGATGACGACCGCCGCGATTTTATTATAATTCATTTACCGTGTTTTAAACAGATACAGTATTCGGCGATCGCATTCCCCTCTCAATTGTTAAGATATCAGGCCACATGAGCAGATCGACATTTCAATTCATAAAGATAGTGAAGATTGAGGCTTGGCTATCTAAATATAAAATATTTGTTATCTAAACTACCAAACGCCTAGACATTTTATTACCTTGAGATGGTTACAGTTACAATAAAGAGGGTGAAGAAATATGACTGTCTTTAGTGCCTATAAAAAGAGCTTTTCTATAACACTTCAATTTCACTTATGATGATAGAAAATTGCCGAACAGTCTCCGCAATTCATTACAACAATTGCTAACATTTAATCATGGAGTTATACGGCTCCAAACTACCTCCTTTACAACTAGTAAATTAAATCGAAATGGACTTGACTTGAGACACAAAAATTGGTAAAAAACACTGTTGTCTTCGGCTTGCTCACCCACGGGAAATAATTGGCGTATGAAAAAATACAGGAAGTCATTAGTGGCAAAGCGAGCGAGCGGCATCTATTTCACGAGAATGGTCGCGCCAGTACCGTGGCCGCGTGTCACACCGGATTCCAAGGTGTCAATAGGATTTATAAATACATATGTATCCAGCAATAGGCAATTTTTTGTCTAGAATTTCTTCTGTAACATTCTTAATAATAACTTTTGCAATATCACAAATAGTTAATTTTTATTTTAAAAAGTGATGTCGGAATATGCACGTTAATTTCATTTTTAAATGGGAAATTATTAACCGGGCGAATAAAAAGTTCATTTTAAGCTTGGGTATAACAATTTTCGATAATTCGGTTAAAATAATATATTAAAACCATTCAATTATGATATAATCCAGCACTCTTGAAATTATAAATCGAATATAAATCGAATGTTAACATTATGTAAGCTACAAAACTATAAAAAAACACTAAAATAGAAAAAAAATCGCTCAACAATTATTAAACTGATCTGAACTGAAATAAAATTTAAAGCATTCAAATAAATAAAAATCAAAACAATCAATAAATTAAATTATTGAATAACTAACACATTTTTTTATTTTCAAGTCGCTGTTTTGAACATTTGTACTAGCCCACTGTTTGTCACCCACTTAGTATTTTAGTCAGGCCTCATATTCAGTATTTTTGACACCTTTAATTTGGATTTATTTTCGCTCGTTTAATCCTTTTCAAATTACGCTTCGGTCTCATAGGAGGCGAACAACATTCGTCACTAATAAGCCTTGTGTCCTCGCAATTTGACATTTCAGACATTTTAATTCACTTTTAATTCGACTTATGAATAGCTCTTTTACGCGGTTTGTACATCATTTTATATTCATTAATATGATACTAATGTGTCTCGTTATATGTGGCCAGTGTAGTGGGACGGCACGGTGGCCGTTAGCGATCTGTGTCACCCATTGTCGACTATTCCTACGATCATTTCGGCAACAAATCTTTTGTTCGCCAGTTGTTATAGTGGCTGTACGGAAAACGGTTACAAGAGTAATTTGTAGCAATAAACGGTATTTAGAGCGTATCTAATTTCATATTTTAAACATTATCTTTATCAATTTCTCGAATCGTAGATGCAGTAATTCATGTCTTCTGGAATTTTTTTGAGTCTCTGATGTTAATGTATCTTATTATGGGCAATTATTTATGCAAAGATAATAGCTCACGGCAATAATTTTTAATTACACATCGTTAATTTATGTAACACATTCAGAATTTAATGATTTTGTAAGCTGAGTTTAAATATGATAATGTTACAAAGTGGTAGTCGGATAAACGAACACTGAGTTTTGAAATGTTAACTGCGACGGCGACGGCCGAAAGCTTTTTGCGTATAGAGCCTACCTACGAGACAATAATGCGTAGGTGCATGCCCCTAATAACAGAATATTTTATTATTAAATAATAAAATGTCTAATTCAGGTTCATACTTCTACCAGCTTAGATTGAGAAATGTTTTAGTGATAGTTTTATAGTCTGTTTATACAACAAATGCGCTATTGCGTCGGGGCTCGGGGTGGAGAGTCGAGAGCCAGCACTGCGTCATAAAGCGAGTCTTCAGAAACGACACCCATAAAACCTTTATGATTAGTCAAACCGCTGGCGAGGACGATTCATTATGGGCCATTATGCGTCGTGTTTATCGACTTACTCTATACAAGCCAATAAAATAACGAACGACCAAGATAAGAGGTGGACAGTCCTCTAATCTCCGGAACAAGGGACACTAATTCGATTGTGGTTTTGGTCGAGCCTTTTTTGGGGTTTACGGCACAAATTGAAGTGTTAAAAAAACTACAAATTGGCTTTTTCGAGGGCCATTCATTAGTTCCACGCTGAATGGCGTTCGTTGTGTCGTTTTCGCTCAATTAGTTAAACGGAAATTCGAGCTTCGGACGCACACGGCGTGCGCCTCCCGTGAAATATTACGACGTTTTAAGTGTGTTGCCATCAGCATTACGATTATACTGAAATGGAATAAACTATTTGTCGCCTCATAAATGTAAAATTTTTATCAGCTGGTTTAGATACCCATAAGCTGAGTGCAGACAATACCTCATTGAATTAAGCATTCTGTTAAAGCTATCTTAATTTACATTTGCATTAGTGTTATTTGGTAATCTATTCATAATAAATGTAGTTAATGTCTTTGATTTCTAGGAAATCTAGTAACAAACAACTGTGTTAGGTATACAAGTTATGAAATTAAAAATAGCTTTTATTTGGGAAATAATAAATTTCATCGTGCTCAATGGTTAAGAATGTTATTTAAAAATTAATTAGATACTCAAGTTGAGTCAAGAGTTCTGGTTTGTCACGGGCATGTCTGCCAATGCCGTTAATTAAGTGATTCATTGAATAAATTAGTAACTTGTTCCTCACAGTCAATCAGGCTCTATTATTGTATCGGTGATAGATTGCTGACAAAGTTATTCGAAATATTTAACTTTCTATCTACCTACATACATGTATGGAGTGGTTATGAATTTATTATTTTTGAAATTATAAATGAAATTATTATTCGCAATAATATGCATAGCTAATGCTACTTTCACAGTCTCGTTGAATATTTCTAAAAGGTTTGACAGGCAAACATTTGAATATTATAATAGCGACAAATTGACTTCCTATTCGACGGAGGGTGAAAGCTTTCGCGACCAAGTGAATACCTACATAATATGTGCTAAAACACCAATACTAGGTATAGAAATATAGATAAATAAAATGAAGTCCCTTTGCTATGTTGTAAATGTCATAATGAAGTAATAAAAAAAACATAAAATTAAAACACGATTGAGATAAGAGGTGCCCTACGATTTCTGGTGAAGTACAAATTGGAAAGCTCATGACAAAAGAACAGCAAGATCGAGATACATGTCGAATGATCAGTTTTTAGTGAAAGTTCACTCGATGAAAATTAATCTCTCTGTAGTTTTGTTTGCATTTTACTTCTAATCTGTGTTTTAAAAGGTATTTTAAAACTCTTTAATCATAGTGTACCACTTTGTCTACAAATATTTATGTTTATGATTATGATATACCAATTTTGTATTCAAATAGGTAGATAGGCACATATTAATTTGGTTGTTGTTCGTAGAAGTTGAAGACTTTCATTGAGGGTAACGAAAAAAAACAAAGATGAGTAAGTAGGACTATTTTAAACTATAATAGTCAGCTGTCTTTTATGCCTATATAGTCATCTTAATCCGTTGAAATTGTTCTATATATATCTTGATATATTTTGTGAAAGTTTCAGCTGCTAGTTTTAAGTTACCTACTAACCTTGTGCAATGTTTTATTAAGAATCTTATCGTTAATGGAAAAATAAAGGTAATATATTTTAACGTCTGCATTCAAATTAACATTTAAATATTCACGAATAAAAATCAATAAGATTCCATTTGTTACCCGTTTCATTTCATTTAGCCCACGCCTCACATCCGCGCAGGTGACCCATACACTTACACATTCTTTTACCTTAAAAACACACACAATAAGTTGATTTTAACACATTTAGCGTATCGTCCGTATAGTTAAAAGCTGTATAATAGCGTTATCTTAGGGCCGGCACTAAATTGGGATGTCTCGGGCGAGCGTGGCGGGACCTTATCAGTTTTGTCGTGTTCATCTTGAGTTGTGTTAGGCTTTACTCGGGATATTTATGTCGCCCCACGTCGGGGTGGCGAGTTCTGCCCGCGAGCCTACACGCGACAATGTCGAAAACTTATTGTTGACGTCGCGCAAGGAATGTAGAATTCTATTCTGTTTTCATACAGAAATTGTATTGATATTTACAAGAGAATGGCGTAGGCTGGAGATTTACCTATATCTTACGCTGATTTTGATGTGTGCACCTAACTTTACTGCTGTATCAGGTCCAAAGGCATCATTCTGACTAATGATTGAACTAGTGACAACAATACGTCGTAATTTAAACAAAGATGTCGTTTATGCTCGTGGGCGCATTATAAGGTGACAGTAACGGACGGATAACCGTCGGCGTCGATAGCGCGACAACCCTTGCCGGACGCATCGGTTTGATGAAGCGCTTTTTTGATACTCTTTCACATTTTTTTTCACCTTATTGTCCGTGGTCCATTGATAAACGGACAGGTATACGTACTCAGACAGGCGCCAACATTCCTCGCTCCGACCTCACACTTACTCGTTGCCTTATAAAAACGGGCACACTTTTTTATATTAGCACTTTTTGGACTTATTTGCCTCCCTTTGTGTTCGTCGCTGTTGTTTGTTTTGGTTATTAGAGCGGCTGTAGGAAGTGGACGCGATAAACCTATTGGGCCTAAGCGTTTTATTGTACCAATTTTGGATATCCGTTTTCATTTCACTTAGAGATATCTATTGAGAGTCCCGATGTCCGTTCGTAGTCGCTTATTTATTCGTGTGAGCCAAATGATATCCATTAACACCTCGCTGTGAACGTAGTTAGGTAATAAATGTATGAGAATGTCATAAAAACCACAGGGTAATGTTGTTAGTTGTCGCGTTCCAAGACGTATATTCATTAGCATAATGTGTTCATATTAAATGTTTTTGCCAGGTGTTAATTATAAAATTAATGGCACAAGCTGAACAGGTTGGTGGGTTTGTCGCTCTGGGCAATAAATTTAGTAAAAACAATGCGGAACTAATCGCATTAGCATTTTATGAATGGGTTGTAGCGTGTGATAAACATTTGAAAGTTGTGATGTCGCTGGCCCTGGCGGCCGCGTGACCGGAGTGTGGTCATCTGATACTGACAGCTAGGGTCACTGACATCCTCGGACTAAGACCTAAATTAATTAGGAAATTACCTATACCTAAAACATAAATTTTACGACTCCGGATATTAAAGTCCCTTGTTTCCCTGACCATCAGACTTAACGTATCTTTACGTATTTATTTCGACAGAAAGAAATCTTCTTTCTTCTTTTATTGATTGATTTAAGTACCTATTGTTAATATTTTAATGTTCACAATTTGTTTTGTTCATTTCATGAGAGTTTCATGCAAAGCTCGATATGTCCGCAATAGATTGCCTAGACTGGCCTAGAGGCTAGATCAACCATCTTATTTAGGTGAAATAAGTTGTATCAACGACACTGCCTCAGGCGACGTGAGCCCCCATAGCAGCCCACGGCCTCAGAATCTCGTGTGATATCACCAATTAGGCACAATTAGAGCGGTGGGAGCCACCCCTGGGTTCTCGAGAAATTAATAAATAGGCCGCAGAGTGCGCAGCGTCACGAGTCCTTTGCAAGCGCCGCCTAATCGCTGCGTTTACGTTCCTAGTGCAATTTTGATTTATTTGCCAAACGGGTCATTTCCGGCACTAAATGACCATTTGGGATTGTTTAGAGTTCATTCATGGGTTTTTATGTTTCGACTAATTTGGAAATGAAATGTGGGCAAGTTATTACGACGGCTTTTTTGTCTTTTTGATAATTTGTTTATGTTTCCAGTTTTATGTTGAATGGCAGGTACGTTCATTCATTTCCAAACCTGATTTGATTTCAGTTTTTTAGATTACTACGGTCTCTGTGGGAACTGATGCTGCGGCCTTGCATCTGTCGCTACTCAGATGATTTACTAACACATAGGTAATTTGCAATGTACTCACATAGATAAATAGATACTCTGCCATGAATAATTACCACATTTTATAAATTGCAAGCAATCTAATGTTGTTTGTAATGATTTCTCATGATTGCATTGGCCTTAGAATCTATTATTTGTTATTAGGAACGAAGTCAACCACAACTTGTAGAATAACTAAGAAGTAATTTTCCATATCGAAATCATTTTTGATTCGTGATTATGATTACGTGTAAGGTAATACGTCTAGTTGGTACTTATTGTCTTCTGCTTAGTGTTGTTATTATCCTGTTTATATCTAATCTAAAGCTTGGAATGCGTAATGCGGGATTTTCCTATATTTTTATCGAACTAGGATTATTTTAATTTAATTTATTAATTTCTTTTAAATCAATAAAGCAGTTATACGTAAGCAGTGTATTTTTTTTACATGTGAGCATTCCTATGTGACTATATTAATTATTTATTTCTTTTTAATGACTACATGGAGCTTCCAATGATTTTATTTTTTAATTGCATGATTAACAACTATTTTTCACAAAATTAGAATCCGCGTCAACTTTTGAAACCGGACTTTTGTTTAGTTAGGTTTAAAATCGAATTTCACAGTAAGATGCTGATATAATCTTTGACCGTCAGTTCTGACACCTTACTTTCACACTTTTCTTAAAGCCCGGCTTTGAGAAAAAAATGGAGGCTTAATAGCATCTATCAAACATAACAATAATCTGCTTCATGATAACAGACCGACTGATTATTCTGCAGATGAAGTCCCTACGATAGCAAATTTTAATCTAAATTCGATTCTCGATTGCTCCAAACCAGTACGGATAGCACATCCCTGAGGGCGCCTGCATATCGATTATATTGACGTTAACTGTTGATATAGGACAATGTGCCTGTTTGATTAGCCTGGCCGAACAAACACGACATTAGTATTGTTTTGCTGACGATCAATCGGTAGGGTCGGTGTATTTGCACGGGATCGCTTCGACGTAACTTTGACACTTGGCCGCAGAATTTAGAGGTTTTGAAGTTTTTATGGATTTAAATGAAATGACAAATATTTTGGAGATAGAGGCAAGTTCTCTTGTATCTCTGGGTTCTGATAATGACTGCCTAGTAGATTTCAGGGGTCATTGATCGAGGTTTTTCGGGAAGAATGTGGGTTGAAAACATTTTAACCTATTCCCCGTTGCTGTGGTCCAATCATGCAATTACAAGTTCGCATACACACCTACAGGGCATTTCGGTTTCTGGCAATGAATATAGGAAGGTTCTCTCTATGCCCTTTTGAGGACAGTTATCTTTTTCGTAGCTGCAGCACCGCTTTCCACTCACAACAAAACAAGTACATTGAGAAATACCTTTTAAAAGGACAAGTAAACGTTATACACATCGATTAAATCAATGAAAACCACCGCTCAAACGTTGTGCCATCGAAATCCTTGGTACCTATTGAATTATTCTTATCTCCCCACTTACAATACTGCGTGTGATGTCATCAGGCCCGAGCAGGTATCATTAAGTACCTTTAACTTGATCAACTTTCTTTTACACTCACTGAAAAAAGCCTTCAGTCTTATGACTACTGAATAAAGTTCAAAATTCAAGTGGAAAGAGTTCAGTTACGCTGAATAAGGTTGTATTTGTTATCTGTATCCCGACTTGTGACACCTCGGCCGGACCGGACGGATGGTGAAGTGTCCGACTGGGGGACTCCAATAACTTTTAATAAAATTACATAATTATTGACATGTTTCATTGTATTTATGAGCTTTCGAAAAGCTTGGAAAATGTAAGTCTCATGTTTATTTTCTCTCTATTGATAAAGTTAAGCAAGTAGGTACCCTACAGCCTAGCCAAATGGTTTCCAATAGAACTTCAATCAGATACTATTTTTTAAAAAGATCACACGGTAAATATTTGAAATGTAAATATGAACTAACTACTACCTAATGTAGGAATTTAATCATCCAAGAGAACATCCAAGTTGGGTGCTTCGCGATCAATCCTTGCAATGATAAATATGTGTAAAAGGAAATTGCCCGTGGCAATACTGGCTTCACCAAAAAAGTTATTGGCGATTTGCTGATGCTCTTTGGTTACTGAAACATACAATAAACATTAAAAGAAAAATCTGTAGGTAGCCCAGTTTGAACAGGGACGTGCGTAAGAGGCGCCAAGCAGATTAGATGCCGCGCTCGCTTCAAATTAATTTGTTTTAAGACTCATAAACAGACTAATTAACCAATTAACATTATATTCAAGTGTGAGTGCGATAATACTTCTCGATTTTACATCCAATGAGTAAACAAATCGGATTTAAATCGGTCCCGAGAGGCATCGATATGCATCAGGTTACGGTACCATTTTTATTCACACTAAAGATAAGTCTCTGACGATTAATTTTATTCGAGACCTTATGTTACTTATGTTTATTTAATTGGTGAATGGTGCTTCCTTATTTATGTGAAAGCATTAATTCTTCAATCAACCCGTCGATTAACCTTCGAAAAACTATTAATCAATGTACTACTTCAGTCTTATGGCACTAATAACATTAAATATTATTTTCAAGACATTGAAAATCGATATCAATAAAACATTAGTCGAAAGTTTGAATGATATTCACAATGTCTAATGATATGTTAACGAAAAATTGATTCAGCTTCCAAAGAATAGCGGACCATAGATCGTAATGGTTGAATACGATCATAAACCTTCAGTTATTAAAGTTTTAATAGTCAAATCCATCATAACAGAACATCAAAAGCCGGAGCAATTTATTCGTTCAATGGTTTCGCTACTCACTTTTTATTAATCCACGGTACATTCCGACGCGTAGGCGAACTCAAAAATTCTCACAGAAACGAACATTTAATAATACGAATGAATATAATGCGATTGAAACGATTTATTTTCCGTGTAAGCACATCACGTACGAACTAAATCATCGGTCAGAGAGCCGAAAAATATACCAGAATCGCTCCTATTAGCTTACGATGGGATCATTCGATACAAATCGTATGAAATCGATTCGTATCGAGACTAAACACTACAATCAGCAGCGACTCGTTGCAGCTGTTAGCTATGCGATCGGCGATCGGCGTCATCCACTAAAATAATATGACACAGCCATTTCTGTATCTCCTTCGTGCACCCAAAAAGGAAAACTATTGATATAGCCATAATTAAGTGTCGTGGTGTAGCGATCGCAGAAAAAATTCTTAATCGCCAATTAAATAAGTGATGAAGCCATAATTTTGAGCATTATTGTTGCTATGTGTGTTGTTCAGTAATAAGCAAATATGTTTTTAACATTATATGTAGCCCTGAGTAAAAATCATGGGTAAATAACACAAGATTAGACTGCTACTATCTAAGTATATTTTAGTAGTTAACTTAACGAAAATAAATAATGCAGACAAGTATTAAAAGATTTGGAAAAACTTTTTTTTTAAATAATTTCTATAAGTACCGAATCGCCTCAATTCTTGATTAAATCACAACCTATTTATTCCTTTTTAACATTCAATAATACAATTAACTACAAATACTTACAAATCAGTACAAGGACGTAGCCTTAACATGTTGACGCTACTCAGGGATCAACGGCAGACATTTTAAGTGGTTACCCATGCTTTCAGAGCCTATAATTTGACAATATTTTGTGTCATTTGGCCTTTATTATTACTTACGCCATTACACGACTGTGGATATAACGTTAATACACGAACAGCGCCGTCCGGAGGCCCGATTAAGGGCGCTGTAACCACAGGGTCCCCTAATTCAATATTAAAAGCATCCTCCGACGTGATCGCTAACTAATAATAGTTTAATTTGAAGAAATGTCCCTGAGAAAATGACGGAATGTCAACCTTTTTCTAATGTTTTTTTGAAAGTCAAAATGAAATGGCTCGTTTCGAAATTTTTGATCGGAATTACAGTGTTTACAGGCATGATTTTTTTGTAATAATGTCAGTTCTATTGCAGTTAAATTGGATATTATCGTCGGTTATGATCTATCATTAAGCCTTTAATGTGTTTCAAACATGTGTAATGTGTTCCCTTTTTCGGAAAATAACGAAAAACGAGATCTCTCAGTGAAGCATTTAATTATTTACATTACTCTTCCACATGTCCGTGTGGGGTCCGACTTAGACAATGAAGTGCATGCCTGTAGGTACTAAAAGGCTGTGTTGGTCAATTAACTTCTTGGAGATCTTATCCTAAATGCGAACGAAGACAAAAAAGCGTTATGCACACGATCACATTAGGAAGAATGCTCGCAAAATAAAAAAAATAAATAAAGGAATGTCATATACTCAATATTTAATTTAATTTTTTTTGCTGTTTATGATTTTATTTTTATAGTATCAATGCCTATTTGTACTTGAAGCTAATCTCAGTAAGGTAAACTTACATATGCTCCTATTAGTTATACATATGAAAGAATTAGATAAGTACCTAAATGAAAATCAAACACTTCTAAAAAATTAAATTTTTGTTTTGACCCTGTACAAATGAAAAAGTTAAAATTTTCCCAATTAACCATAAACCTAATACTTTGGCGATAAAGTTGATAATCTATTTAAGAAATTTGACAGATTGTTGTAACTTGATGTGCTGGCGTCTATAACTTTAGATAATTAAATGCAATTCCCAGCAACATCTCTATCTACAGACAATAAAACTAAACTAAAACAAAACAGAATCGCTATGCCACGTAATAAAATCTAAATTGAGTCGGTCTGCATTCAAGGGTGCGCCGCGCGCCGGGTGCTGGGTAGCTGAATCTAGTTAGGTGTAAATGGAAGCATCGTTTATGTACGGAGCGGCGTAATGCAGTAGGGCGCAGGGCTCCCAACCCATGCATACTAACGCGCTGGGTAATAAGTAGACTGATTTCATGTTTACCCCTCATCTCTAGCTGGCCTTCCCCGACGCCGGCGTCAACCGCTCAATATACTGCGAATTTGAATGTAAACGGAAAATTTCGCTTGTGACTGCTTTTGATTGTGCGTCATTGGAATTGTTTTTGAGTGCATTTGTCGGATTTGGTCTCTTGGAAATTGCGGTTTAATTGGTCAAGTGTATAAAACATTAAAGGAAAAGTCGGTATTAGAGAGTAAAAAGAAAATGATTGTTTTTCCACTAAATATCAACGCAATGTGAAGTTGAGCATTTTTGCAGTCTCCGCATTTAATGAGCTTTTTGAAATTTTTCGTTTAATGAGATTTTTGTACGTTAATATTCTTGAAGAAACCGTTTTTGAAAAGATAACAAATCTACTTATTATATTATATGAATAAGGAACATAAGGCTATAACGACCAGCCTTCGATAGTATGTGATGCAGACAAAGTCATTAATGCAAAAAGTGTTACCTCACAGCCAGGCCATGGGCAGTCATGGTTTATTACGACCTAAATGTAATAATACTGTGCGAGTTAGTGTTATTATACTATATAATAACTATGATAATATGACTAGGAAAATTGTTGCATAGTCTTGTCTTGCTTTGTAAGCAAAAAAGTTTGTAACACACGAATTCAGGCGCGATGATGACTTTAACTGTATCATGAAAACCTATTCTGGGGCAATAAAACATTTATAATGGACAAAAAACGATGTAGGTACTTTTTTCTGAAATCCATTACGCACTCTTTACGAGTCTCGTAATACTAACACATAAAGTACCCAAATAAATCAATCACGCTATGTCTATCTGGACACTTGAGCGGCTCTACGGCAAAACCTAGTTAACAACAAGTGGTTATTTAAGAGGGGAAGTAACCAACTGGCGGTAATCACAATAAATACAATTATGCAATGAACACTTTTTAACAATAGAACATAAATCGACGCCAGAACGCGACGCGGATGTACGACATGACACTCTAATGCAGAAATAAATATTGTCATTAAAAAAATAACAAAACGCTTATTACAAACGTGGTTTTTACCGATAAAATGACATTTAATGTCTGTTTGATGCTGAATTAAATTCTTATTGTGGTTGCCAGCCATTATTTTATTAATAGCATTATAAATGGAGGCGAATTGTCATAGAGCGGATAATGAGGAGAGTTTTTGTCATGTGTCCTTTGCCATCACCGGCTATTAAGTGCGACCCTGCGGCTGCGCCCGCGCCGCCGCCGTCGCTCGCTCCCAAGCACGTATCACTTACCACTACGAGACGTTATTTGGGGGATAATGGTCGAAAACAGTCGCATGTAGACGAGGCTTTTTTGCTTTATCAATACTTAGATGTGTTCAAACAGTTTTTATAAAACGGTCACATTTTTCCGTTCTGAGACTCGTAATGGGAATTCTGTTTTTAAATTGTACGACAAACTGTAATAGTCCAAATGACTTTAGAACACGGCAACCCGCGGCGACGCGCTGGGTGCCCGGCGCACGCGCACCGTTGCGTAAAAAGCACTGCAAACGGCGAGCGGTGCTTAATGCAGATAATGAGACCATCATCGTTTACAGAAGTAAGTTTAATTAACGTAAAAAGCGCGTTTACTCTAACCGCCGCGTTATCGCGACCATCTCGCCACTTATAATGACTTTTGTTCATTATTTAGTTGCGCGGTACGTGTCTGAGCCGTTTCCGGCGCGCACTGCTTCTAAACACCAATTTTATGCTCATGTGGCTGTTTGATTTCATATGTGCGCTCATTTTAGTTTCAATTTGAGAATCTGTTTAATTAATTTCAGCCATAAAGCATAGTCTGTTAGATAACATCGCTGTGGAAAGTAGGATTTAGGCACGTATAGGTATAATTAGTGTAATTGCTAACTGTTCTCATAAGTATAGAGCCGAGTGATCTCGGCTTTGTTAGAAATGAGATATTATTAGTTATTAGTATTTCATAAAAATAATGTATTTTTATTTATTTAGATGTAATTCCTAAAAATAGGCATTACGTAGCGATTTTCAGTGCCTTTTCAGTAAAGAGAAACAATGCGGTATAGTTTAGACTTTTTTAGCTGGTTTCCTATTCGTATAAGGAAACATTGATGTTTTTACCCAATCATTTTAACGTACTCGTGTAAAATTCAATTCAGTTTAGAATAAACGTTAAACGTACAAGCCGCGTGTTAAACATTTATTCTAAACTAAATTTAATTTTGTGTTTCAAATATTTACTAAAAGTAGGAAGGTACTTTTACTTTAAGGCACAATTCTAAATACAAAAAGTACTATATAATGTTGTATGTGTATAATTACTACTTACTTAATGTTATTTATTGACGCTAAATAAATATAATGTAGATTACGATTTTTGTATTACTACGGTTATAGTTACCTATACAAAACACCATATGAGTTAAATCTGTTTATAAAACAATACAAATTCTACTTCTACTAGAAGTACCTACCTAGTTATTCTAAATGTGAACGTTTGTCAAATAATCACACCTCAACGGCTAAACAGATATGGATGAACCTTGGCACATGGATAGCATATATGATACCGTGACTAAATTAGGACACGTATTATCCCACTATTAGGTTCCCTTGGGATGTATTATTTACTGATCAAAACAGACACCACAAAAATAACAAGACAAATAAAGAAAACCTGTAAAATAATCAAGTGACCTAAGTTTTTCACCATCCATGTACACTAAAGAAGGTACAAAATTAATGGTCGTGCACACATGCCATTACATTTTCACGCTCCGCAGCGTACATTGCTCAACACAAGTTTCGGACTAACGTTCATGGTGATCTCTTACATAACTAGTACACATTATGTGACCGACTGTACATAACGTTACCGCTATTCGTTTTATCATGCGGTCAATTGTTTTTAATGTCTATATTTAGGTTTTATGTGTGTGTTACGGGTCCCTGAAATATGGCCCATTGCCGTAAGCGACGTAACAATATGATCAGCAGTGGTAGGTATGAGGATGGGGCGCTGACAAGCTGAAATATAATGTTGCTTTCAGTTCATGCAAAATTGATGAATGAATTGACGTTTCAGAGAGCTAATTCTACTAATTTTAAAGCACCGTTCGCATTTAAATGTTAGTCGCAATCTGTCAAAAATGTATGGAAATTATCATCGAAATTGAGGCTTTTTTTACAGTTGCGACTGAGATGCGAATGCAAGCGGTCTTTAAACATGTGTAGAATTGGCCCTCAGGACTAATTTTCGCTATACTTTATTGAATACTAGCGGACGTCACGCGGTTTCACCCGCGTAGTTCCCGTTCCCGTAGGAGTACGGGGATAAAATATAGCCTATGTTACTCGCTGATAATGTAGCTTTCCAATGGTGAAAGAATTTTTGAAATCGGCACAGTAGTTTTTGAGTTTTTACATTACAAACATACAAATTTTTCCTCTTTATAATATTAGTGTAGATCTGGGAAGTATGTATGTATGTTTGTTTGGTCAAAAAATTTGTCAAAAAACAATTTTACTTAAACTAGATCCATTTCTAGTCTTAATATTTTAATTATGGTGTTCACAATAGTTTGTTATATATAGTAGATTAAACTAATTTATTGAGATCTTGTATTGTTGTGTTTATTAAAAAATCTCTAACAAGTCTACTAACTAGCGATCACAGACAACGAACACACTCGAAGCTAGCCAAACGACGACGCATGACATTGAGGAACACTGAGTTTCGGGGGGGCCGAAGGTTCGGTCAGTTTTTGGCCGAAACTAGATTTTTGGGCCGAAACTGGCCGAAAGCGGCCGAAACCGAAACCGAATCTTCGTCGGTCTTCAGTCTGTATCTTTAACGTATGATAAAGTATGTTCTGCCTATCTTCCTATTCTTTAGTAAGCCTGTCTTCTGTGTTAAGGTACATCCAAATTATAAGACGAGCTAAAAGAACCAGCCAAGTGCGTGTCAGATTCGCGCGCAAAGTGTCTCGCACGAATCGTATTTTTTAAACAAGTAACCTACTCTAAAACCATAGATTTCTCATAGGTTTTTCTGTATTTCAGTAAAGAAATATAATCTGCATATTTTTTAGGGTTCCGAACATCCGTAAGAAAAAGAACCCTTATAGGATCACTCGGGTGTCTGTCTGTCCGTCCGTCACACCCAATTTTCTCCGAATCTACAGAACTGATTATGTTGAAATTTGGCACACATATGAACTTCTGTGACCCAAATACGGACGCGTTACGTAAACATAACATAATTCTGTATATAATAATTTTAAGTACGGGGGTCACTTTTGGAGGACAAACAAGAAAATTACAAAAAAAAGTTTTTCAAACTGTACTGTGTGACATATCAATGAAAGGGCTTATTGTTTGGGATTTAAATATATTTTTTTACATAATTTCAAAAATTACAGTTTTTAAGTTATTTAAGAAATTAGACGAAAAATTACCATTCCCCTCCCTTATCTCCGAAACAACTGAGCTTAAAATTTTAAAAGACATGCAGATTATTTACCTCAAGATTACAGAAAAACCTAAAAGTAGATTATAGTGTTAAAATAGCATGTAACAAAAATTTCATTCATTCGGAACCCTTTGATCGCGAGTCCGACTTGCACTTGTCCAGTTTTTTTATTTTATTTAAGGCGATGAGGAGGAGAAAGGTAAATTTTCAGCGATTTTCATCAAATAACTTCAAACTATTTAAGACTCTCAAGAAATATTTAGGACTCTCACAATAAGCCATTTTATTTGTTTCAAGGCACAATTTGAAAAATTTGTTTTAAGAAATTCTTATTTGTTTTTCAAAAGTGATTGATGACAGGAGTTCATATGTATACCAAATTTCAACAAATCGTTCTAATAGATACGGAACAATCTGGCTGTGACAGACAGGCAGACTGCGACAGACACACGTGTGATTCTTTTAAGGGTTTCGTTTTTTCGTGGACGTTTGGAACCCTAATAAAACATAATTACGTACTAATTTCAGTTAAATATGAAGTTATTTATAAAATATTCTATTTACTGTAAAAAGATAAACTTTGTTTTTCGCAGACTTTAATGACGTAGTTAATTAGTTTAAATGCGGAATTACAACCAATTATTTAGTACACGTGTCCTGATTATATCGCTTAGGTATGTTATCATACATGTCAAATGTACCTAATGTGTTTTCAAGCACACCTACTAAGTTATCTACTACTAAACATACTTTAAGATATAGATATTTAGATGGGTATTTTGGTAAGTTGAATCTAAATTTTGGCTTCAAGTCTCGTGTGAATTGATAAGGAAAATTCTTCTAGACACCATCGTCGACATGACCTTCGGTTAGTATCACGTCGGATACACACAACGTGTAACGGAATATACGCAATACCTCGTAAGGGGTCATTGTACTCATCATTATGAACAACCTTTACTATGGGACCAACCCCAAAATCGCGAAAACAAAGTCAGCTGTTCAGTACATTTTGTCGAGTTATGCGCACATAAATGTATGGGGCAGTCGATTTTTTTTCGATTTCAGTGTTGGTCCCATAGTGAAAGTTGTTCATAATAATGAGTGAAATGACCCCTTAAGAGGTATTGCGTTTTTTCTGTTACACGTTGTATAAAAAAAACATCGGTCCATCCGATGTTGTAAGAATTTTAATGATAAACATAAAACAGACAGCCTATGTAATATTACCAATATCATAAATAATTCTGTCATATATTCAATTTCTTGAATAGTGACAATAACGCTATTACTCTGTTAATAGATTATTATATGACTGGGCTAAAGGTTTACAGCGTCAAATAAAATAAAAATAAATAAATTAATTAACCGAAATAGACCTATCTATGAAAAGCATAAATTAGTGCCAACAGCTACACGAAGCTGAAGATATCATAATGGAAATAACATCGGAGCAATTAAAGGTATAAATGGTTTAAAGGTATAAATGGCACGTAACCTGCATGTGTTTTACAATTGAAATTATGTTTTTCGAATAACGATTGTCTCGCCTGTCTAAGTACTCGAGCAGTTGCACCACACTCCACATGTCCTTTTGTAGAATATTATTTTATTCCCAATTCAACTTAACTGACCGCAACAATAATAGGAAAGATCAAAACGGACTACACATACATTCTGAAACGTACAAAAAAAAATAATATGAGCAAGTATCAAACAGTTTTACATTTGCAAGTGAACAGCTATCATTAATGTGGGTTACACAGTCTATTAAACTGTCAGGGAAATAGTCAATAGGTGCGTAAAAAGAAATTAGTGCCGTGGTTACCTAACAGTGCCTTTATAACTAAGTTAGTGGATTTACAAGACGGCGATATTGTCAGCGAATCACTTCTAGACACAACAAAGAATACCTGATTAAGGGTACGCGAGCACGCAAACTGTCTCGCATAGTCGCATGCGCAATACAGCGTCAACTTTTTACTCGTCTCAAGATTGCTTGCACAACGATCAAAACTGTGTGATGCCAGTATACTGTATAACCGTGTTACGTCACCAACCTAATAATGTTGGTGGAACAAAGACGAGCAATTAAATAAGTATTTGTTAAGCTTGCTGAAGTAAAAACTCTAAATTAATGTGCCAAGCTTCCTGATAATGAGTAATTATTGCAATTAGAGTACGGTCAGCGAGTTAGCTGTCAGGTATTTTATTTGTGCTCGCTTGTTTAATTAATTATTATAATATTTAATTAACGCATGTCATGCTGCTGATCTTTAGGTAGGGATCGTTTTAAATGGATAAATTAGTTTATACTAATTTGGTGTTTTTTGTAAACGACACTGAGTGAATGAATGAAAGCTGTCCTAATGTCTACTGACTGCTCAATATGTCATGAAGCGTCAGAGATATTGTATTTTCCGCTGAGTTCAATGAGACAATCACTTAATTAGAAAAAAAAATGTTCTGAAAACGTAGTCAAGTAGGTACTAATTTCAAATCTCTGAAACATGTCCAATGAGTTTGCAGTTTTACATGGATTCGGAAATATAGGTAAGTCTAGTTTTTATTTTATTCAGAACATCATAAAAAAAAAATAGATATATGCGTATGCTGCTGCTGACGCTACTGAGTGGAGAAGAGCGGGGTGCGGTGCGTGGGCGCAACCCGCGACACAATTATGTCATTCGATCACAACAATTACGTGGGAATACATTAGATCTCTACACAATTATTGATTTTGTTAGCTGCGCCCACGGTGATTATAACTTGCATGTGAAATGATAATAATCTGCAAGACAATCCTATGATTACGGATAACTTGCGCTTTTCTTTCAGGCTGATTTTTGTGAAAGGAAAACATTTAAATGGAATGTGAAGATTAAAGTCCTAAATATTGAAAAGTTCAACTAACTAACTAAGTGAGACTGTGGAGATGTAACATTTATAACAATCCTAGAACCCAAAAATCACAAAGCACATTGATTTTCTAGCCAGGATCCAATAGTAGATAAAATTAAAAAAAAAAATGGACGAGTTCGACACTTAAACTGAAAAGACTGGCCCGTACTAGCAAAGGACACAGTTGTGTGGACAAGGAAGACGCAGGCCTTTGTCCAGCAGTGAGACAAAATAGGCTAGATTGACTTTGCTGTGGTCGAACTATTCAGCAAAGCTTGAAACGTCTAGAAGGATGAGCAAGAAGCGATCTCTGAAATTAGAGCAATGTCGTCACCTAGGATATATGCAGTTTTCTAATACGGAGCTCTTTATATCTATCTAGATAAAAAAAAATAGCTTTTCTGAATAGGTCGACTACAAACGAAGTCAACAGTCTAAATGTTCGGAATCAACTGGTACCTATATAAGGTAGACTTCGTATTAAAAAAACGAATAAGTGTCGTAGCCACCATAGGTAGGTAACAAGGTGCTCTTCATCTTATATGTACATATGTGGTGTGATCCGTCAAAAATACAACTTTATCAAGCAATGACACATTGTTTTCGACAACTTCTTATTCTTAAACATAACACACTTGAAGTGCCATTGAAAGTATCGGCTGTGGAACAAAAAGTCGCCACACGGTCTACAAATTGTATCATTTGTAGACCGTGTGGTTTAGTTAATGAACTACTAGAATAATAATTTCCTTACTTATGAATGAAGTAGAAATTGCCATTATATCAAGAAACCGTGACTGATTGGCTACACGTTTGATAACGTTTCCGGAGCCACATCCGATGACGTACCTAACCTTGTGTATTTTTGGAAGACATCATTAACAAAGAGCACATGAAAGACCAGCCGCACCGGAAAAGTGCAGAAACGTTACAATTGTAATTAAAAGCAACGATTCCTTGGAAATCGATAGCAAAAAAAAAAACAACTGTAACGCGACTCGATACCGAGA
This sequence comes from Mamestra configurata, assembly GCA_002192655.3. Lineage (NCBI taxonomy): Eukaryota > Metazoa > Arthropoda > Insecta > Lepidoptera > Noctuidae > Mamestra > Mamestra configurata. The sequence continues at coordinate 46,906 of NDFZ01005012.1, forward strand.
ACGGAAACGCTCGATAAACGCTCTAGTTTGCCGAGTACGAGCGGCTAATAAATTTATTATCATTTAAAATTATCATATTTGTAATATAAATTGCGAGTAGGAGCCATAAAAGTGGTGTGATTAGAGTTTTTCAGGTGGTGGCGGGCGGCGGGAAGCGTGAAATTACTGCCGACGCATACTCGCCTAGCTGCGCTCGCTGGAGGTGCTTTGCGATGCCGAGCGACGCTAGGCTATGCCACTGGAGTCAAAATATGTTGATGCTGTAACTGATAAAACTGAAAAAACTGTATTTGTAAAAATCAGTAAGCCCTAGAGTAGTAGAAGTCACTTACATAACGCATCCGACCTCACCCACTTCTACGAAACATTTTGTTCGACACGATGTTGACCATTCACCCCGTGTTGCCATAACCTTAAACTTGAACAAACAACACTCGATTCCATCGCAAACATATCTTATGTACCGCATACCCAACTTCTTGACGTAAAGAAGGCACCAGTGTGAGTGTGCACACACCCGTGTTACTTTCAATAAACGCTTAGAGCATTTGTACTATTAAATAGCCTTACATGCGATTAAAGGTTCACGCGAGCGTGAAATGAAAATTCTAAATGCAGTATACAGATGGAATTCGCTGGAAGTGGTTTTTTTACTTCATATAACTCATTTAATGGTTCTCTTGACCCACGTATTGTATTAATGGAAGCGTCAAGTATGAGGGATATTATCGATTGCTTCATTAACAGCTTGTCGTGTACACTTGTGTTATAAATTTTCATCGGCGTAAGCTATGATGTGATAAAACAGTTTTAGGTACGTTCCTCAGGCGATGTGGATGATCTAGTAGCCGTTACCGTAAGGTTCAAATGTGTTGAATGGCGCTTTTATATGATAATGTAAAGCTTTTTTGTGCACCAGTTAGGGAGAACTCGAGGGGCGCTATGTTTGGTGCTAAGAATGTTAAGCTACGAGTACCAAAGACAGCAAAAACTTAGTAGAAAAACACACATCAGCACAATTTGATGCCCTTTTGTTTATAAGATGTTAATCGAAAATATTGCCAGCACAAGTATTTCAAGATAAACAAAGATTTAAAAGATCTTTCGTACATCAAAATTCAGTTTTTGTTTCATACAAACTTTTTTCGACTGCATTTCTAATTTGTTTACTGTGCAGCTACATTGATTCATCGTCGGGCTATCTAACCACAGGCTTTACCCAAGTCTTTCTTCAACTTGCTCAAGTTTTTCCCCTCAATCTTCTTTACCAGAGAATACTGAGTCACCTTACCTTCTTCATGACATAACTACACGTACCTATTGTTAAAGATATTGTATTCGTGTGTGTAGTTTTAATTGTGTATATAATCGCTGGCTGCGCCTGAGTCGCTCTACTGTGACCTAACAGTAATTGCAGCACTTTGCCGTTTTTTCCTTCGGCCATTAGTGCTCTTTACGAGTTGCACTGAGCATGCACGAATTGCACGATATAAGCATTAAAATTTATATTAGCGTATTCGTTATTTCGTCTGCTAATGTGGAAACAACCTATTAGTTTCCGTGTTGTTATCTAATAGTAAACTATTTATTAGTTGTGTAAGTGTTTCATGGGTTTGAGTTATTTGTTTAAATAGAACAGAATTTATGACTGTTGTTAGTCTAATAAACGGATCACGTTACGGATGCCTATAGTTCTTTGAAGTTGTTTTTCTTTGATACGGTGAGAATGTAAGTTCTCTAAATATATTAGATAGGATTTGGGACTTTTTGACTTTTCACATAGACTAATGGTTGAAATATGTAGATAATCTGGGTCTAATCCTCTGGTTGGGCAGTGTGATTATGTTTTTCCGTTAGAATGTTCTGAATACCAGCCTAGTTGGTAGACTCACAGGTTTACATGGAACTTAAAAAAAACGGTTGTTTGTAAAGTCGGTTTATGGACGATAGTTTAACGTGACGTCATAACAAAACATTGATGAAATGAGCGTAACGTTACATTGATCGTAACGTTACAATGAGTCATCCTTTTTCGTGCGTGCAGCCGGCGTTAATTGATTTATTAGACGTTGTCAAGTCAAAATAACTGCGAAAAATGTGGGTGTCATGTTGTGTAGGTATTACTTGTTTACAGAAGACGCTAAAAGGAAACTGTTAAAGTTTTCCTAAAAGAGAGTGATGACGCAGTGGCATCGGCCATCACCGCGACTTGGTTGCGGGTTCGAGCCTAAGCAGGTCATTTACTTTAAATAATTTCTTTTGTTGTCATCTTTTTCAAAATGGAGAAGCAAAACATCGTGAGGAAAGTGTCATGTCCCAGAACCAAACAATCTAAGTCGTATGATATCCACCAAACCATACTGCGCTCGAGTTTTGGATTATGGTGCACTTCTCACAGTGAGAAGATCTGTGTCCCAGCAATGAAAACGTTGTAGGCTGCATATTTGTATGCTTCTGTAAGTTGACATTGAAACTTGTTAGGTGTCTTTTTACAGCTCAGATAAACTCGTAAAAGAAAATGTATGTCAATAATTAGGCATTGCGTTGTTAAGATTTTCTGTAAAATTTTCACAGAAGCAGCCCGGAGTCTGTCTTTGTACACAGAAGATGGTCGATGGCGATTAGCAAAATGTAAGTGGACTTTGTTCTCTCGGTTTCTTCTAGAAATAATTACGGATTTTCAGTGTTTCCTGAAGCATTGATAGGTCAGTCAAAAAATATTAGTTCTACGTTGAAGCAGACAGGGTGGCGGTCCTGCTTTGAAGATTTTTTCAAGAATTATAACAATACTATGTGTAACACGCTATCGAAAGAGTAAAGGGCTTGAAAACCTTTGCCCTCTGATAAAAAATATAGTTTAAATACAACATTTATATTTGGTTTCATTTTTAAGAAATCGTGATAAGGAGACTTCATTCACATTTCAAAGTCAAAGTTAATTCATTTATTTGAACTAGACCATTAAAAGGCACTTTTGAACGTCAAATTAACAGTTTGAAAATAAAAGATTATTGTGACTCTAGTTGTCCATTCGCAAAAAGCAGATTCTTATAGAGAAGAACGGACAAGAAACTCCATAGTTAACATAACTCTTTACAAATATAAGTTTTTCAATATTTTGTAAACATACATTGATCAATTGATTTTATGTGAGCACAATGCACCCAACATAACACTAAAATACGACACACACTTATATACTCATAGGTACAACAGAGTAATACCAGCAGAGGTAAAATTAAGGTTGCTAGTAAGGGACATGGTACTCACATATTTACAAATTTTGCAACCTTTGATTTATAATTAACAACAATGGATCTGTGTGTTAAATTACATAAAAAAACAGAAAGTATACCAGTATATAAATAGTAAATAAATCAACACATACAAATCAACAAGTTTGACTTTGTCTACTACACCCTAGATTGTCCTATGGAGCAGGACCAGCATGTTTCCAAGCATTCTTAACTTTAATATAATCATCTAATTTGTAATATGCTTGTTTACAAAGTGTGGTTTTAATATAAGTTTTAAATTTTCTTTCATTTAATTTTAATGTGTCACAAGGCGTTTGTTGTAACATTTAACGCAGTACCCCAAGAAAGATGTTCGTATTTAGGCTAATCTATAAAATATTTGATCAAATTTATTTCTATTTCTAGTATTAAAATGATGTCTATCACTAATTTTGCTACAGAGATGTCGATTTTTTCTTACATACATAATATTCTCATAAAATAATTGACAAGAGACCGTCATAATATTAATCTTTTTAAAAAGTTTCCTAAGAGAATAGCGGCGACGAAGATTATAAATGGCTCTGAACGCACGCTTTTGCAAAATAAATACAGATTCAATGTCAGCAGCTTGACCCCACAGCAAAATACCGTAAGACATAATGCTGTGAAAGTAACTAAAATAGATCAAGCGCGCGGTTTCTACACCTGTTAACTGTCTTAACTAACTTTTGAATTTACACCAATATTCACTTATGTAAACTTAACGAACTTTTGAATTTGTTTAAACCTTTTAGATTGAAAGTAGGATTAATTTTAATGAAATGATGAATGATCTTAAATAGCTACCTAAAAGGTTAAAAACTACTCTGCAGCAGTTTTGACTAAAATTAGAATTTGCAAACACTTTTCTTTTACTTTTTTGCTTCTTTTAAAAGTTTAAAACCTTTTAATCTTGTAAGTGCAGGTTCATAGATTGTCTCAGAAAAATCGATTTAATAACATGTATAAAATTTTTCCTCATGACTATTCTACAAGTATCTATATTACTAGCCATATTTTCAGGCTTTTGTAGAATAACTGCACATGTACCAAATAATAAAGTGTAAATCAAACATCAGCCGTTGGTTCTCCTTTTAAACGCCATAAAAACGAATACAAAGAATTTAAATTTAATTGAGTCAATTATTGTAGTTTACAGCCGATAAGTCATTGTTGTACGTACTATTAGCTTCCAGGGACATGTGAACTTTACACCATAGTAGCTACTAGCTGGAAAGTGAACACGACTACCTGACTACTATATTTAATGTGATTTAACGAGAACCATTTCTTTCAAGAAATATTGTTCGTTTTTCGTTATAAGAACTGGAATGGAACATGAATTAAAAACGAGAATTTTTGGATAATGAAGTAATTGGTGACCGGATTTCGGTAATTGTGGCCAATATTTCAACGCAATCACAGATGCACTCTTTCTTCCTTCACTCTTATAGTCCGATGGAACCTCAATCCGTCACGACCAGGGAGAGATCAGGTGCAGCAGGAACAGTTGAACGATCTTTCCGAGGCATACTGTGCCTCGGAAAGACCATTGAGCTGTTCCAATAACGCCATTGCCCATTTAAAACCTCCGAGATGGCATTGAGGAATTCCTGATGGATCTAAACGGATGTATTCATTTTATTTTGTTCGAATTTTAGAATTTTACGGAAAAATATACTACCTAGATGTAACCTGAATACACTGTTGAAGGTTTTCAGGATTGCAAAACATGTACACAGTAAATGTACCTAATTGGTGATTCAAAGCAAAGGTTTGAAAAGTAGGTTCTTTGACAGACTGTAAAAAAGTTCAAAATGCTATAATTAATTGACAATAGTTGCTACGTTGTAGTACTTTTAAACTGAAAAAAAAAACAAATATGAAACGTGTGATGTTTATGGGGAAATCCTACAAATAGAAGTCAAGGAAAAATGTTTTTGGACTTTGTGCTCTTTTGATTTTTTTTATTTCATTTGATGATCTAGCGAACATTCACTGGACCTATTATATAGCTCGATTCCATTCATTGGTAGGTGTTTACCCTGCGTAACATCTTTATCTTCTTGAGTTTTTTACAATTTTGGTATATGTACTTAAAATAAAGTACCTATTTATATTCTAGCAGGTATCACCAGTACGTCTAAAAGAAAAAAAAATATACTATGCTGAAGTACTCACGAGTACATATCTAAGTCAAAGTGGTGGTTACACTGATCAGTAGTGATCAGTGGCGGTTCTACACGCATTACTCAAAAGTTTAGTGCTGATTTTTCACCCGTAGTGGCATCAGCAACAGTAGGAATTAGGTTTAGCCAACGGCCTTCTTCATTCCCGTGGTCTCCCATCAAGAAGCGGGATAAAAATTAGCCTATGCCTTTCAACTATTCAGATAAAAAAAACAATCACTTCATACACTCGCATCAACACTTAAGAGCGGCTACACATATCTTTTGTTTCTATATTTTATTAACTTTATTTTATTACTTACTCCAATAATTGCTTCTAACCCGTTGTATCTCCGAATAAAAAAATATAATTAGGTTATGGACACAAGTTTAAGGGGAACGCCCATTAAATGTCTGATATAGACATCCTAAATTCTATTAAAAATATGAAATGTCTGTCGCAGCCAAGTGTATAATCAGCCGGTTTGTAAACGGCCTGAATTACATCCAGCCAATAAGTCTAATACAGCATTTAATGACGGGCTGGCAGATGCTTATGCCGTTCATAGAATAGAGTAACCATGTGACGAAAGTATGTGAAATATTTGAAACGTTCGTTCACAGACTTATCTATGTCGAAGCCATATCGTTAAATTTCGGGATGTCAATTAGGCCGCTGAGTTATTGGCGCTGTTCAATTAAATGGCTAGGCCGCTAATTAAACGTCTGATTAAGCTTTATTTATTACACGGCTGCGACATTTCTAATAAAGTAATTTTAGAGTTGGATTCACTAGGGTGTAAAATATAACGATTTATAATAACATTTAAGTTGATATCCGTCAAATTCATTCATATTTTTATTATTAGTGATTATTTGACATGATTAGGTGACATTCAGCCAAACAGGAAAGTCAAATAATTCTTAAACACTGTTTTATAGAATTAGTGCACATTTATCATTAATTTAATATAATTCGACCAATATGTAATGTAAAAGTAATAAAATATAGGCATGTCAATATTATTAAAATCAAATAATTTTCAAAATAAGAAACATAATTATCGTAGGCTGTATGAATTACACGTCCTTTGCCTTACCTACTAACAGTTTGACTTTGCCACATTTCGTTTTGCGTTGTGTAGCATACTAATTCCTAACATTGATATAAACTTTATTTTACAAAAAAATAAATGAAAAAAGCTTCTACCTAGTGTTTGGGTGTGGATAATAATTATTGAAATTGCAAGTGGTTTCCCACGACTTGAAGTAGGTACAACCTGGCTTATATTTCATTTTGGTCCATTTCAGGCATTTTTTTTGTTTGGGTGCCCTAAGTCAAAATCTGTGATTTATACACTTCTGGACACATCTATTGGCCCACCTTAGAGTTTAGGTTTCGATGGCCCCTACCGAAATATGATTGCTAGATTGAACAAAAACTGTTGATGCAGTTTTAAACCTGATACATTTTACCATCTTTTTCGATCGTATTGTTTTAAATTTGAATTCAGAATACCATACGACATGGAGCTACGCCTAACAAGTCGGATATGCGCCTTTAAAAACATGTTTTATCAAATAAAGGTTTAATTTAATAACGCGTGTTGCCTCCATGGGCAGCTACCACAGCTCTCATACGATTAGGCATAGAGTTTATCAACCGCTCTATGCAATTTTGAGGGATCATCTCCCATTCCTCTTCTATGGCAGTTTTCAACTCCTGCATCGTCTGGGCAACTGGCTGACGAGCCCTAACACGTCTTTTTAGCTCGTCCCACATGTGCTCAATGGGGTTCATGTCTGGGCTTCTGGCTGGCCAGTCCATAACTGTGATGTTCACATCCCGAAGATATTCCCTGACGATGCCGGCCGCATGGGCTCTTGCATTATCATGCATAAAAAGGAAATTTGGGCCCACATAGTCCGCGTATGGTATCACGTGAGGTTCTAAGCACTCACGAATGTACCTTTCAGCATTTAATGTTGGCAGCCGTGGTCCTGTAACAACCTCAAGTTGAGTTTTGCCGCTCGCGGATATACCGCCCCAGACAGTCCATGAGCCACCGCCATAAGCAACCCTCTCTTCAAAGCAGCATTGTGCGAAACGCTCTCC
>NDFZ01005012.1:60739-251259 GCA_002192655.3 Mamestra configurata
GTGACTTTTGGAAAAAGGAGGACTAATCGTTGGTGTGCCGGCAATGCGAGTTCGGAAACACTGTTGATCAAGTGCCGCTACAGTTGCATATTCTGTTGGTATTATTTTGGACTGTGATGGTACGGTGAGTGGCGAGCTGGGGGCGATCGAGCTGTGCGTGGGGCGGGGGTGGCCCGCGCTGGATGCGCTAGGGGCGGCTCCGGGCGGCGGCGGCGGCCCCGCCGGCGGCGCGCTGGCGATGACGGTGCAGCGCGACGAGCGCGAGCGCGCGCCGCGCACCCGTTTCATGATCACGGACATCCTGGACGCGCCCCCCCGGGACCTCAGCGCGCACCGGGACTCCGACTCCGACAGATCCGCCACTGACTCTCCAGGTTTGTTGCTCGCTTGTTTATTTGTATGTGCGGTTGAAGCCGGTTATTTACTCTTGAGAACAGGAAAGATAGGCAAACACAAGTGCCTACCTATTTCAGTTATTATGAAGGACGTGTTTAGGACTTCAAAGTTATGCTAATATTTCGATAAGGTTGATATTTTTAAATTTTATGGCAAAATATATCGTGGAAACTTAGTGTTTAAGTTATGTGCTTAATTAAGAAAAAAAAATCTGATTAAACAGTTTAGGTAGGTACTGTATAATGTCATTGTGGCCGAGGGTTTTTGATCACAACATTTGTTTAATCGTAGGCTATAATAGCACCATGAAAATAACAGCTACGACTGGTGGTGGTGTTGTTCAACAATTGATTACATTACTTAAATCTACCTTAGTTATGTATTTATTCGCTAAGTGAACAATGTATGTTCTTTTAGAATAAATAAAGAATCTTAAAACCCAAATCCACAGTCATGTATATAAAATTAATGACATAGTCGTGTCAAAATATCTAACAACAAAAAACATGGGAATAGATAGGTAAATATGAAACATTTTAAACTAGTTTTATTGTTTTAAATTTATAAACATTCTAATAAAAATAAGACAACAGGGACCTATATATATTAACATCAGATTTTTCCAGTGATAAGCTTTATGAATAATTTGTGACATTGGAACGGGTCACACACCCATTAGTTATCATAAATCTATCTTGTTGTGTGTCTTGTCTTGTTATAAGAAGTAGAGTGGAATATATGCAGAATATACCTAATAACACGAAAACTGATATTTTTTTTAAATTTGTGTATCAATAATAAACAAATAAAACAACACGTAAGTAAAACTAACAAACAAAAACAACAAGAAAACTAAAACCAAATCTAAAAAATAACAAACAAAGATCAATCTCAAGGGTTGCTACGAAAAAGCAAAAATTCGCCTACAGGAGCGCTACGACGTAGCACTTAAGATTTAAGAAAAGACATCAACGCGACAATGCACTCATTACGCCTTATCTTTCCCGGAGACGATGCTAAACGTTTTCCTGCAGGCTCATAATACTAGCACAGTGTGCGTTTCTCATTATGAAACCAGCAACCCGGTGAGCACGGTATTATAATTTGATCTACTTCGATTGCTGGGAACCGCGATAAAGTGCCGCGCACAGTCACGCGACGACTCAGGGTGTCTATTAGGAGACTTTACTCCGAAACGATTGTGATAAACACGTTAACTTATGTAATGTGTTTACGTGTTAAGTGTACTTCAAGTGACTGGCGGTGGTATGTTTATTAGTTGTTATGAGGGAGTTAAGTTAATAAAATATAGTATAGTCTTTATAACCCAAAGGTTGGCTGGTAGAGAATGCCTTGATGCATTAAGTCCGCCCATGTACCACTATTGTATATAAAGTTTAAATAAATAAATAAATAAATAAATATGCGACAAAAAAAAATCTAGGTCTTATACTCGAAATTCTTATTGCAATTTTTTAACTTTTTTTTTCATTTGTCAGTTATTGCGACATAAGGTAGTTTTTTTTTACTTTTTGTATATAACATAGGTTTGCTATATAAGATGATACGCTTCATTTTGTTCTGAGTTACTAAATTACTTGTTGCTTAGAACCCTTTGGTTGCGGGCAATGAGGCAAATCATTTAAATCAATTCTTAGTACAGAACTGTCAGTGGAACAGCCTACCTGGCACTGTCGGACCTAGTTATTAGCTATACGCAAAGTTGCCTAAAATTAAAACCTGCGGCTACACTTCCTACTTCCTATTGTAATATTATAATCTAGCTTTTGCCCGCGACTCCGTCCGCGTGGAATACTTACTTTGGGCAGCCGATTTTATTTTTAAGATAAAAATTCAAAAACGCTTGTTTATTTATGTTTTATAAAATTTTGTATTTATAAAAAAATTATAAACAAGCAGTTTTTTCGGTTCATATTTTTATCTTCAATAATGACGGACTCCCATACAAACTTCCATCCCCAGCTTCAAGCCCTTTTCTCACGACATAAGGTAGCCCATGTCCTTTTCAAAGGTCTAATCTATCTCTGTACCAAATTTTATCAAAATCGTTTCAGCGGTTTAGGTGTGAAAGCGTAACAGACAGACAGACAGAATTGCTTTCGCATTTATAATATTAGTATAGTATAGGATGGATGGATGGAGATTTGTTACTTTTTCTCAAAAAAACTTCTGGACAGATTGGGATTGGTATACATATTGGTTATATATATTGGTTTGTAACCACATCATTTTTATTTCGGAAATCCTTTCGAGATGATTTCCGACTTCCACGTTGGCGGAGCCGCGGTCGGCAACAAATACCTTTTATAAATGAGTAGAAAATTCGATACTAGGAATTTAGGGACAGAGATTTCAACTCTGTTTAGTTTATCTAATCTTGGATCCAAGCACTGATTCGATGATGAAAACAATGTCATATTTTTATCATGCAAAATGCACTGTTCTCCAACTCCTGAGCGAGGATGCTGGAAAATGCTGGTCCAAAAATAAAATCGAGTAGGTAGGCTATCTAGGTGGGTGGCTCGCCGTCCGATCAGAACCTGGAGGGCTACTCTCTTAACCCGAAATCCATAGTTTCGGGCTTAGTTGCGAGCGTATTCTACTCCGTATCACCTACGGACTTACGATTAGTTCCAAACCCGAACTAAGAATTAATGACAACATGTTTTCACAGTAACTGTCAAATCGTTTTGTCATTCATTCTTAGTGGTTAGGTGATACGGACTAGAATACGCGCGCAACTAAGCCCGAAACTACGGACTTCGGGCTTAGAGAGTAGCCCCCCAGGTAAAGGTCGACGACGCGTTGTGTTCCACGCGTGCCTTATAGATAGATATGTTAGCATAGAAGACAGGGCCTGCTTGGGCCAAAGCCTGCCAGGGTTGCGAAAGAGACCGCGGCCCTGGAACGCAAAGAGTATTAGGAGGAACACGGATGGGTTTTAATGGGTCAGTAAGAGTCTGACAGATGATGATTTTTGATTGATAATTTCCCATAATTAAAAAAAGGCTTTCTAGGTGTTTTATCAGCATCGTCAAAATTCTTGGTTGTACTTCTGTATGAGTTCTTAGTAAAGTAAGAAGTATCAGAAGTAATGCGATATCACAAGTTGCATTTTGAATTTAATAACTGCAAAGGTAGATGTTCCTATTTTATTATTCTTTCGTTTCGTCAAAAGTCAAATCGGCGTTGTTTGCGTTTCGTAATAAACTTTGGAGGAAAATTTCCTTAAATCAAATTGTTGTTGCAGGCCTTTTCTTCAATATTTCATGACATTCATTAGTTACAAGTAGGTGAAGCTATTGTTCTAAAGCTGATGAAGATTTTGGAAGACAGTCGTATGCAATTGCGACACTACAAAATATCACACATTATAGTCTATATAACACATCAAAGTTTTGTATCACTCCTATTTTGAATTAACTAGATTGAACACCTTATTTTGTCCCACCCACAGATTTATTGTCTCTTCTATTTTAAGTAAGTTAAACTGAACACTCTATTTCCAAAGAATTGTGGCCAACATCTTAATTTTCTATAAAGATATGCGAAGAATTGCTAAATTAGTTTGCTTTAGTTTTAAGTTCAGTATTTTAGGTATAGGTTATCTTTTAGCCCACCACAATATCTTCCCCTCCAAAAAAAAGCAATATGTAGGAGTTATCTTAAGTTCTTAATTAAAGTCGACTTTACAAATTGTTATTTTATTAAAACAAACTTAATCCGATTGAAATAATGTCTTTAAGATGTTATTTTTCGACCTTGTTAGGGTCAAACGTCACGCAGGTGCATATGAGATACCTCTGGACCCCCCCGTGTCTGTGGTGCGGGGCGGGGGATGCAATCCGATCCGGAGGCTTTTGTCACAACCGACCTCTTCCGATGCCGGCCGACCGACCGAGCGGCACTAATGCTGTGTGACTCCCAATTTTATTGTTTTGATTGAACTTTGAATATCGAAGATTTGGATTTATATCCTTTTTATAAAAGAAAGATCTTCGAATAACTTGATACAAAACTTTGAATAGTACTTGTAAATTCTATTATATACCTACTAATATATTTTACAGTCCCTTAAACTAATGGCTCCCGTAAGCTAAATGGTACAAATAAAAGAGTTAGTCGGTTTGAAAACCACCACCTTAGAATGCGGAAGTTAGGTACAGTTGGCAATTAATTTTACTAAACAAAAGACATTCTCACTATGTGAACTCACAACGATTAAATACAGAATTTAGGACGTAGGCAAAAAAGGAAGACAATAAATGAAAAACCAGATACACGGCTGGCTTCAAATAGACCAACTCACACAGTTCAAACTAAAGTTTGTAGTAGAAAAACTAGTTTTATTAAATTATATTAAAAAAAAAAACAATGACCCAGCGCTAAGTGTATCTAAACTTAATAAATATTACGGAAACTTTAATGTGTATATACCTAATTAGAACTTAAACTATTCAAAGTTTTTACGACTAAACGAAGGCTTATTAGCAAACATTATTTAATTAAGTGTTCTTAAAAGTTATTACTACATAATTAATTATTATATTTTTTCAAATAATAATGACATGCGAAAAAATTGCGCTCCGTAACGCGGAACCAAAGCTATGTCTATAATTCTCATTATTTGTTCCTGCTAGCTAAGCTAGACCTACACAATTCACGCGTGTCTGTGTTTTATTTGATTAAAATGTTCCCAAAAATAGAGTTTGAAATTCGAATAAAAAAGAAAGATTTGATTCGTTCTCTTTTCAAACGCCACAAATATTTTGGCAATTTATGTATTATTATTGTTTATTCAATCTATTTACACAATGCAAGGCGGCTGTAACACGTTTTACAATAGAACAACTTTATTAAAAACGTTTCGATCACAAAGCTTTTAAGTATAACATTGGAAAGTTACATTCAATAAACTAGTGGGCACTTAAGGCGGCGTATTAAGGGCACTGCATATGATTATTATAATTTATTAATTTAAAGCTCCGACCGTGTAATCCCAGCTTCATTATAATTCCTCATTAATGTTTAATACGGCAAGGCTTCAAACTAATTAATGTACACTAAGACAAATGCTTGTTATCAAGATTTTATATTTACAACATGCGCTATTTGCATAAAATCTTTTAAATTGCCATAAATTAAAATTTATTAATACGATCCTATTTTATCATCCGAACAGCTAATAAAATCAACTCTTCTTTATCGTTTATGTCTCCAACAACATTTCCATTAGATACCACTAATATCCCAATCTACCAAACCATTTTTAATCACAAACGAGCTGTTAGAAAGTTCAATATAAATAAATTAATAAAACAATAAAACAACACATATAAGACTAAGTAATGTTTGAGTTTAGATCGCATTATCCCATCGACGATTTAATAGTCAAGCGGCTAAAGTCGACGCGTTAAATAAATTAAATAATAAAATGTATAATGGGTTGCGATAAATACAACCCGTTCCTAACACTCGGCTTCGAGATAAGTAAGCCCTTATAAAACGGACCAAATTAATCCTGGCTCAAAGGACTCTCGGTGTCAGACGGGGGAAAAAGAAAAAAACTGACGTCATAATCAGCTTTTGTCAAATGTCAAGCTACGTTCGCTTTTTAAATTTTAAAATAGCTCACCGAAATCCAACTGATCTGTATGAGCTCGGTACAGTCGAGTACAACTATATTTTGTGTACCTACATTTATTTTCGTGTTTCCATCAAGTTATTTTGTACGTAGGCAACGTCAAGACACCCCATGCTTATTATATTTCTTAACTTATACGTTATCTCACGAATTTACCTCCCAATTACTGTATTTAACATCCGTTGGAGGCAATTAAACGTTTCATGCAACTGTAAATACAAAACCTCTGGCATCGTAATTTGAAAAAAACCCACTTACCGAGAACGTGAAAAAAACACAACGTTTACAGCAATTAGTGACCATACAAGCCAAGACGATTTAACTAAGTAATTAATCTATGAGTAATGACAGGGTACTCAGTCGCACGATCAAATTGAATGTTTGGTTTCTACGAATTGAGAAAAAAAACTGCAATGAAATAAACATATTACGACGCATATTCGAATTTTACTGCAGAAATATCGTGTTTTCCTTGACATTACTAAATGAGTATCTTATCTGAACTGAGTGAGCAAAGCGAATAGTTTTCATTGCAAAACTTATTTATTATCAGTGATCACGTGAACTGAACACTGCATAATATTTTGCAAAGGTTTATTTTGTGCCATTAGTCGTTGTGAAATATATTTTCGCGCATATCAAATAGCAAGGTGTTTTATGTTTAACAGGTGTTTATTTCCCACCCAGTTTCCTTAGTCACGATTACATTACTATAATTTAATTTATTGTCAAAAGCTATTTGTCGTTGGCAGTACTTATAGTGCACAATCGATGCCACCGTCTCGTCACTCACTCCAAACGTCAGGCAAGCCTCACCTCGAGTCCGCACCATCACATCACTAAGCTGCTTAGCATACCTTCCATGAAATTATCATCAAGCTAATATTATTCTTATTTACCAAACAATAACGTCTAAAGTAACTTAAAGATTGGAGTATAACGTGACTTTTGGCATCGCGATAAGGATGAGAGGAAGGTGACGATTCTTTCATCACTGCGAGTTGATAACATCAAAAGTTTTTATTGTGACAATAAATAGATTATCATTGATATAAATAGGGTCAGTTTGAGTTCTCTCATAATACGGCTGCGTTTGGCTTTGTGTCACATTTGACAGGCGATGCGAGCTGTGAAATTGGGTTCGATTTAAAATATAAAGGTTCGTCTCAAGACTTTGTGAACGCTTTTTTCCAGAGGGGATTATTTAAAGTTTGTTTAGTTGTAGTAGTGTTACAACTGTCAACCATATGCTTTGATAACTTTAATGAGAAATTGAATCTGATTTTAATATATTTGTATTTAATTTTTAAATAGTTTGTTTGTTATGTTAATAAAAACATGAAAGTAAATAAGAACGTCTATTTAGTTCATCTTCTTAGACGTGAGTGTAGACTGCCCGCAGATGAATAAGCTCAACGAAGTGTTAAGTAGTAGAAATTATACCGAGATAATCTTAAACAGACAGTGACTAATATTTATTTTTCTAGATCTTAAGATTCCGCTATAATTTACAACAGTAGGTACTCCACTCGGACTTTATATGCGAATTCTGAAATTAGATACATTTTACAACGTAAAGTTTTTAATGGATTAGTTTACTTAGCAAGCAACTGTAAGCGCTAAGGCAATATAATGTTCAGTAAACTATCTATCTACATATATAAATAAATATGGGTGTTATATAACATAACTACTTCAATTTTAATATAAGTTCGACACTTACCGCGCGTTCATATACACCAATAAATTAAATGGTGTGAGACCGTTTACAAATAGAGCATTAGTAAATTATATCAATATTTACAGTTCAAAGAAGTTTTTTGTAATAATAACTAAGTATTTTGGTTTTTCCTACTAATAACGCAACACTCGGAAACATAATTTTCCGAGAATCTAAACGAGTCAATCACATTAATTCATTCTAATGAATAGTATGAATTAATGTTATTGACTCCTTTACTAATATTATAAATGTGAAAGTAACTCTGTCGGTCAGTCTGTCAGTCTTTTTAACACCTCTTCACGCCTAAACGGCTGAACAGATTTGGATGAGCCTTAGCACACACGTAGACCATGTCCTGGAATAGGACATAGCAATTTTAATCCCGGAAGTTTCTTCCCGGTGTAGATACCTATATGTAAATCCGAGACTCCACCAAGTTTTCATCCATATTTAACAATTACTAAAAACTATTTCAAAATAGATCAAAAGCATGATCAGTACGTCAAACCATCTTAGATCTCTGGAAACAAAAGATATAGAGCAAGAACGACGTAAGACGTAAGTTAAGTAGGTATTTACGATTGCTTATCGAACCTTATCTCATAGGTACTTACGTAGATATTAGCGTGGCCCATGCTCACGTAACTTGTGTGAACACACCGTGTAATGGCCTCTCAGAGTCCACTTGAACGGTAGCTAGAAAAGCTATCGGAAAATGCATAATTTTTCATTCGATTTCACATCGACAGGCCCGAATATGTCGCGAAACGATATAGCTTTGATACGTCGTTATTTTGTATTCGATACATTTGATATCGATATTTTTTCATGATGAAGCGTTACGTCCCTTTTTGAGGTTTAAAATAGTTCGATGTTTAATCATGCAGAGTTGATGTGAAGTTGGATGTTTTGATGTCCAGTTATGTTCATAAACTGAATGATTTGTAACTACGAGTAATTTTAGCTCTTAATTGTTACGAAATTAGATGTGAAATGGCTTAACAAATATTTTTTTCTATTCTTAGGTGCTACATCAAAATCCATAATTTTCACGCTTTCGCATTCAATTATGTTTGGTCATAAAAGTAGGTGAAATAATGACATTTCCGGATTCAATTGGACTAGGCAGTCTTAATACCTTTCTTTAGCAGGGAAAATATATTAAAATGCATGTTGTAAGCGAACAATTACATTAATCACAATTGCACGTAATTGGTGCTAGCGCAAAATCACCGCATTGTTAAGCAGCATGTATTGACTTACGTGAACGATTAAATTAACGTACCTTACAACTGTTAAATTTGTTCGTAGTTAACGTTCTTGCCTCGTTTTTCTAGCAAAATCATCATTGTATGGTATTATATCTTTAGCTATGGGTATTTCTATTCCACTTGCCTTTTCGAATTAATTTTCGTATCCATGTTACTTGGCAGTTTTTCGGCAGGTCAAGTTAACATAAATACGGACTCTTGTTTTTCTCCCTTTTAATCGGTACCCGCCATTTCCATTCATCTACCTATATCGGCAATATTAGCACGATGTTAACTTCTAAATCACAAGTACTAACATGCTCAATTTATCAAACAATCCATTATTTCGTATGTCTCAGTCTATCTGGAAATTCGTCAGTTTTCTTCGACTTGTGTGATGCTGTCAAATGCTTTCCGATTCCTACAATAACTCTCGATTTTCAGTCAAAAATCTTTAGAAAGGAACCAGTCAGACTCTGGAGTTATCTACCTTGCAAACGTTTAAAACTGGTTCCATTAAATGATTTACACAGAAACATTACTTTCAACATGTTAATGGTTCTACGAGGCACTTAAACTAGTAACTAGATAATATTGTTCAACTGCATTGAAGGGGGAAATCGCTGTAAATTGAATTTATTGAAAAAGTAAACTTTTGTTGTGGTAGAGGTAGAATCGTCCAAATAAATAAAGACTTAGGTACAATCAATCGGTCGAGCTCTTTCCCAACATTTGGTCGACCTTCCGTCCAACCATGCAGCGTAGTACCAGTATTGTACATCGAGCTACCGCACATCCAATCTGACGACACGGTTGGAGCGATTGGCTGCTGGCTGCGGTGTCGCACGGGCGGGAATCGAACCCGCGACAATACAAAATATTAACAAAACAAAACAAACAGCAAACAAAACACAACAACAGTAACAAAATATTTGTATGGCCTACAGAGGCTACAGATAGTTGTTTCGGATCTGGCTGTTTGTGTATGTAATTGTAAATACACCCGTACAGGAGAAATTTCTAGTTTGGGGCAAAGTTTAAAAAAATATATCTCCAAGACCCAGCAACTGCAAGATTTGGGTCCAATTGTCTAGCTTCGTATTCTGACCACCTTAACGACGGTCAAAGATCTACAAATGTCAGCTAAAACAAACGGTTTAACGTGCTTTCCGAGGAGCGGACGAGTTTCGGTATAAAATTAAGGACGCTCATTCATCCACGGGCCGAACTCTAAAAGCATTGCTTAACCTTTTGAACGACAGCGCATAAACTAATCGGCGTGCCCCTGACGCCAAGCCACAAATTCGCCTTACTTTTTGTGACATATTTGTGACGTTTGGCGTACAGGCCGCGCGCTTGCTTGTCACGTATTTGTGACAATTGGCGTTCCAAAGGTTAAAACTGAAGATCGACCCGTTTGCTTATTAATGCTCCATTACCTTTTGCTTGTTAATACCAGCTCCTCTTGAGAATTATGAAGGAAAATGAAAGGTTGACTGGTAGAGAATGCCTTGATGCATTAAGTCCGCGCATGTACCACTGTTGTACATTAAGTTTAAATAAATAAATAAAATCTGAAAAAGGTATCCTACTATCTGACTTCCTAAGCTTGGTTTCTCATTGCGGTGTCGTGTCGCTTTCTGGCACAATGTTAGCCAATCAAAACACTTTATGATAGGATGATCCTCAGATCAGATCTCGGTTTATTGGTTAATCTTGCATACCTAACGATAACACACGTCAGACTAGTCAACTAGTGGGAATCAGGCTTAAGAGGTGAAAAAGATTAGCCTGGCTATCAAATAAATACTTAAAATCAGCCACTTTTTAACGCAAACTCTGGAAGTTTCTGAATTGAGAGTGAAATTGTGTAGGTCTTTGTTAGTTTAAATTAAAAACTTGTTATTTTTTGCGATAGTGTAAGGCCATTAAGCATCAAGTTGCTTTAAAATAAGCCGTGATATCTACGACCGTTATAAAAAAAAAAATAAGAGAGGCCCGCAGAAAAAATAAAAATTGAGCTCTATGCTGAATGATGTTGAGCATGGGTTGTTTGGCTATGATTGCGCGTGTTATGCCACAGTCGTGACATAACGTGCATGCGCGGTGCATTGTGCAGCGTCCGCGCCGCTCACACGCCGCCTGCGCCCGCGCGCCCATTGTGCATCAATTCATTAAGGGTTAGCGCACGCTGCATAAGGCAGCGATTTGAGAATCTAAATTGCGTCCAAAAACGTTCGCATTTTCGGTAATGGTCTGACTGCTAATGACCATTGTATGTTCAGAAATATATTTGTTTGTCAAGTTAAATAGATTGTTGGGTTTTTTATCAGTTCCATATTTGATTCGATTACGCAAGTTCCATTCAGAAAGGATAAGTCTTCCATACCTATGAATAGAAAACTGGTAAAACTGCGGTTTACTCATATATTCCCATAGCTAGCTAATCATCTAAAACTCGTTAAGACCGAAAATAAATAAGGCAAAAACTAAGTAAATGAATAGAGAATAGAAAACTGGAAAAACTGCGGTTTACTCGTATGTTCCCATAGCTAGCTAATTATCTAAAATGTGTTTAGACCGAAAAGAAATAAGGCAAAATTTGAATATAGGTAAGGGAAATGTGAGGTGACCCGCAGTCGCTATCGCTCATCGCGTGTGTCTGCTACATTATTCTTGCATCGCCGCTCTGGAAAGCAAGCGTTACAGTAATTAGGCAAATTGTATAAACGGCATATGGACTATTATTTAGTTGCTCGCTACCGGTTTAGATTTTAATTGCCATTAGATTAGATATCTTTTACACAGAAATGCTACTGACGTTCTAACTTTATGTAATGCTGCCCAAAATTAATATTTTGCAATCCGTCTCTTTTGTAATTTGATTAATTATTTCCTTTGTTTCAAGAATGTCGTCGTTAAGAACCAAGAGGTTATCTAAGCAGTTATTATACTTATTATAAAAAGGTTTAACTTTACTTCAGCTATCGTAACCGTAATTCATGTTTGATTAACGTCCCCACAGAGCAATGAATAGAGAATAATTCCCACTAATCGAACAATTATATTAATTACGTAGTTAAGAGTGGGAGTACCTATATAGTAATTAAAACAATCTATTGTTAAATGAATTTCCTACAGGGGATAACAGTTAATTAAACGGCAGACAAGCCTATAAATCTACGTTCTTCTTTCTAGGTTAAGTCATCATTGTATTGTGATCGATGTGCCTATTCAGTTGTTGGCAATTTTCTCCTTTCGGGTACGTCTGACGACAGAGGTAATGGTTAGAACACAATATTCCATGATGATCAGTCATTTAATTTGAATAAAGTCCGTAAATTATTGCTTCGTCGTTACCTTGT
The DNA here is from genome assembly GCA_002192655.3 of Mamestra configurata. NCBI lineage: Eukaryota > Metazoa > Arthropoda > Insecta > Lepidoptera > Noctuidae > Mamestra > Mamestra configurata. The sequence goes on from NDFZ01005012.1 coordinate 73,139, forward strand.
CATTGTTTATTAAGTGTTACACTTGTTATCTGAGAAGCAATAGGCAGAGCCGCAGAATGCTCTTTACGCCCACTCGGAACCATAACGACATTTTAGGCGCCAGCACCAGATTGATACTTCCATTTAGGGTATCATTTTATCGCATCATATCGAGCGCGCCCTATCCCTGCCCCATCCGAAATGTCTATCCTTCTCTATCTTGATATCTCGTAACTATTTCATTGTATTATGTTGTTAGAATCTAGAAATAATTCAGTCACTTCGAGGTACCAAGCCTTGCATAAATTCAGATGATCTTATCGCCAGCTGTCAGTCTCATTAATCTAGGTTGTCATTGAAATTCAATGTCTCGGGACACACCTGCCTTAATACTTTTAATTACTTAATTACAACCACTTGATATAAGTTACAACCATTGAATAGCAATGTGAATGTTGAAAATCTAATTAAAATAGTTTTTGTCAGTCGATTCTACGTTTACTTAGAGTAATCGTAAGAAAGATTAAAGATAATATTTTAGCTAATTTACGTCAAATTCAATTAAAATGAATGACAGAATTGCGATACAGCACACAATATCTTTGATTGATATAATTATTCAAATGCATATTTTAACCCAAGAATAGGTGATTTAATACTGCATGTGTAAGTATAAGTGGCCACTAAACAAAGCTTTTAGCGTGACGTTCCGTTTGACAAGTACTAATACACTAATACAACGGCCTTCACTATCAGATTTGTTAATCGAGCTATCGCTATAATTATCGAATAATTAAAACTAGTTTGAAACCAACCGCGCGCACTTAACTAACTTAATATTCAATTAGCGCCTAAACTTGTGTAGATACTCGTACGTAGGTAAGTACTGGAGTGTCCTCTAAGAGTTATTGCGCGGATAGACAGACGGACGAGGCCGTTTAGTGCCGGCTCTATAGATACATCGGCCCGAAGCGACATACGTCCGCATTAATTAGCATCCATTGCTGTGTCACAAACTTCTTTTACCAACCTCTTGTACGCAGATCCTGCAGTGGACGTCACTCAAGTCCGTGAGTGCCGACGTGTAGTGCCAGCATAAGTCATAATTTCAATTATAAAGCCATTAGCTAGTCGCTCCTACGCATATTGTTTCATATTCACGTTTAACAGAGGTCGAACCAGTGATTATTTTGTCCACGACAAAAAACACAATTATAGTCAGTTATTGAACGGGTTTGTTTTAGCGGATTCAAAGGTGTTATTAAATAAAGTAGACTTAATAATACCTATGATTTTAAGGCATACGGAATAACTTGGACTGTTTGTCGGCGAGGGGACACCAGGAGGAAATTGCTTCTGTTGAAGTTATATAGTGGGGTGCCGTGTGGTGGATCACTAGTGTAACATGGCTACGTGATAAATAAGTCGTATTATACACCGATTTGACGTCAAACAGGAGGAACATTTTAGGTAATCAGGCCATTATTAAAATTATCAGCCTACATTATTTACATTGTTATACCAAACGGTATATATGGAATTCCCAGTAGTTAGATGAATTCAATAAATTCGTAACAACATGGGCCGTAACGGATTGAATTCCATTCGGTACAGTTTTCAATGATCTCGGTATGATCACCAACAGCGAGTGTTGCGCCAGACCGCCGCGCCCGGTCGACCGGCCCGCCGCGGCGCTGGGATCGTGTGTCCGTGCTCCGCTGCCAACTGAACCATTTAGCATTTGCGTCACGTCATCATATCGATTTCTCAATTAGTCGATTCGAAATCCGTGTTCATGTAGATTGTGGACTGGATAATAATATGCAAAGCGCTTTCAGCCGCTGTGGAATCGATGAGAACAAATCGATCGAAAGTCTCATTCGATAGCCGCAGCTAAATGAGTTTCTCATTCAGTTCTGCCTGTTTATAGAATTTTCGTATCTCCGGAAACGACCCACGGATTACTGTACAACAATATGAAGGAAAATGATACACAATACCTATATCAGCGGCTATTTCAAGTGCCATATATTTGTACAAGCCTTAGGAGCAGTCCTGCTATGGGTAGTAGCTTAATGTGTGCATTGTGTGGTACATTACTGTGCACTAATGATAATAATTTTCACGGTCGAGTAAGTGCAGTCGGCAGTTGGACCTTATTATAATAAATTAACGGCGGTGTACCCTAATGGCCTGCCTGTACATAATTATACTCAATATTACAAACGGCTAAAGGGTCGCTGGTAAAAAATCAGCTCGAACCACCAACGAGCAATTTATATCCAAGGTTGTTTATTACGGAAAACGTTTATGTGTAAACATTTTAACCGCTTGTAATTGAAAACAAAGTCGTTTTTGATCTGCAAATTGATTGCGGTACATTTTTCTAATAAAAAGATTTTTATTTTAAGTACTTGCTAATGACGTAAGTTTTGCTCCTTTGTTCGTTTAATGGAAAAATAATTAGACTTGTTTGCATAGTTTAATAAGTTACGGTAAGAAATAATTTAAATCACGTACCTTGTGACGACTAATTGTTTTAACCAACACAGGCAGGCCAAAGAAACATATGCCAGTCATTATGATTTATTTTACTAAATGTGCTCATCAAAATATGCAATAATAAGGTTAAAATAATGTTCATATCAATTAAGTGCATCATTAAATCAGATCACTAGATAACTCTATATTGAAAGCCGAAATAAAATCAGTGTTTAACCTTCAACGCTCGCCTGAAACACTGTTGGAAATCCAACGGTGCAATTAAATTCAGGCGTTCATTGAGTGAGTCTTAATAGATATATGGAAAACATAACGATAACCTATATATTTTATCAAATCATCGAATAGTTAACGTAAACGTGACGGTTTACGTTACAGCCGGGCCCGGGTGACCGCGTACTTGGGTGGCAAGCCACAACGCCGCAAGTCGCGACCGCAACCACCGCTCCACTGCGCTAATTCCTCGCGCATTATACACTTAATCCTTTGTCTTCTCACTGAGTTTAACACGTATTATATTATGTTGACTTTAAGGATATTACTTGCTTGGAGATAAGGAGCTTTTCTTTTGAGGTCAGGAAAATGAACCGTGCCCGGGCGTGAATGTGGCACATCTGAGTTTCAAAAAAATGTTTGCTTTCGTAGATAGTCGTCATAACAAAGTGATATTCTATCAGCAATAGCGAATATCGTCAAAAACTGTCAATCGTATGGAATTGACAAAATGTGGTTTGACTTTTCGACAATCGTTATTGGTGATAATGACAGTTTGTGTAGGGCCTATTGTGACAGTTTCTTTCAAAGCTTGACGTGTTATTCTTACAGCCGTATCTTTACACTTTTTCCAGTTGGAACCTATTCAGAGTTACATCAGCTCCGGTGATGTGTCTTGTATTTTCGATTACTATTCAATTAAGAAGCTCTAACTCGTTTCACAGGTACTGTTATAAACCTTTACATCAAACGAGCATCCGCTCAATAAAGTCCTAATACACCAACTTTTTTATGGGTCGTATAACTTACAATAAGCAAAGGAAACAACTATAAATATTTACCGTGAACCGCGAATTTATAAGTCATAAAAGGCCAAATACACAAGCATTTAATATCGCATTATCAAAACTTTTCGGCACGTAATAAGTTTTATTAGAAGGCGATTAAGAACGAAGAATACAATCAAATATTTTCTTTTTCAAACTTCTGCATTTAGATTGTTGGCATTAATCCCGCTTCACATAGTGCGCGTAGCGAAGCGTAGCCACTTTGAGCTACGTCGTATCGTAGTCTCGTAGACCGTACACACAACTACAACTATGATAACATTTGTTCAAGATGAATTTATTTGAACACACTCAAGTCTACTATGCAACCACAAGTGCGCTATGTGTAGGTTATCGTATGGTGTGATACACCACACGGTATACATATGTGTGTGTGTTGTTGGTGCACAGGCTCTGTTTTTAGTAGAAAGGCGTCAAAAAAGTTACGCACAAGTATTAGCTCCTGACGAAGTAAAAACTATTTTCTAATATATTATTAGTATTTGAAGAGCTGTACTAGACCTTTTTCCCATACAAGTAAACGTAGTCATAATTAATAGCAGAAAAAATAAATAAATCATGTATTCTATCGAAATCACAACCTCGTGATAAAGGCCGAACATGTTAGGTAGAGTGTACATCGAAGACAAGTGTCGTGAAGGAAGCGACCGAGGCCCAGTGACCGCAAGAAGCCCTACCGTGACTCCGAGAGGAAGGCTTCTGTGGTGACTGAGTGACTGCTGACCGAGGACAAGCACTCTCTAATGAGAAACACGTTTCATGAGGTCGATGACTGAGGCTTCCCTCGAGGACTAAATATGATTATCGTAGTGGACTTTACATATAAATTAAGTAGCCGATAGACAACAAAAAAGTATCTTTCCTATTATAATTGATCCCATAATGGGATCAATTATAATGGGAAAGATACTTTTTTTAAACGGTCTCTTAAATTTTGTGATGTATGAAGCGGTTGTTTTGCTTTTCTGGTGGGAAAATTGTGTAGAAAAGTTTGTATTTATGTAAGTCGGTTTCTTCTTTTATCGAACATTACCTATTTACTCACAACCGAACCACCAAACATTTCATGACATTTAATTATAGACCAGTAGGCCCAAATCTCAGAAATTATTGAGTAAGCTGTTTCTTTCTCTTGGATAAACATATATTGAAGCTGAGTTTTAAAGTTTCTTAAAGCAAATTGATAAAAAAGTATATTCTTCTCCAACAGGTGCTAAGGATGATTCAGATGATGTATCAAGCAAAAGCTGTGGGGGAGACTCATCGGGACTGGTGAAGAAACAAAGGAAGGCACGGACAGCCTTCACGGACCACCAGCTGCAGACCCTGGAGAAGTCGTTCGAGAGACAGAAGTACCTCAGCGTACAGGACAGGATGGAACTGGCTGCCAAACTAGGACTCACGGATACGCAGGTCAAGACCTGGTATCAGAATAGGAGGTCAGTTTTTTTTGCAGTTTTTTTTTGTTTTGTGCCTCGAGTAATACTCAACTGAATATAGTCTCTCCAATAGTGACGAGAGAGTACAACGGGACACGAAGGACTGGTATAGGGCCGCTCTGTGTCAAGAGTAACTTTGATTTGAAGCTTAAATAGAGACGAATAAACAAACGGGTTTTGAGTCAAGACTTTAATGAAAATACAGTTCCGTAATAGTCGTAAAATAGTGAAAAAACTTTGTCGTTATCATCACAGTTTATTATTAAAATTTTAATATCTAAGAGGAAAAACATCTTTGGCTTTGTATTACCTACGCAGCCCTTCTCGACGAACCAGTTCTTCTGAATTAAAATATTTGTGATTGCCAAAACAATTCAATAATTTTGTCGGAAACATTCGAGAAAAAAATATCTACGTTTAGAAGTTAACGTAGTCTATAGTCGATTGGGTATTTGTTCGCGTTTATTATTTTTAAAATACATACGTTAGAGTATATTTTCAATAAAATAATCTGTACACTACACAGGCACGTCTTTTACAGTCGATTTTAGCAATATACGTAGGTAAACTATGTGTGTGCGTGTTTAGTAATGTTAATAACGCGATAAATTACAAGGAAATTAACCAAATACGTGTTGTTGTTTCGGTCCTAGTGAGCTTGATTAGGTTACTAACAGAAGTTTCTGTTTCGGTAGCTAGCTCCCTCTGTTGGTCTTCAAATATATTACGTAAATACCAAAAGAAAACTCTTTTACTAATTAATATATTTAATGATAGTAGGTGAAGTCAACTAGTATGTGGACTAGTTACACTAAAATTTGAACCTAAGTACTTAGGTAGACTTCAATTAAGACCGGTAATACATGCTTCTTGCACCCTATCTCCTCGACTAAACTGCAGGATGAAATTGATAATACTCGTACGTAACATAGAAGTAGAGTGAAGAAAACAATTAACTAACAATTTATTTTTACCCGACTGCGGCGATGGCTAAGAGAAGGGTAATGTTTTCAAAGCAAGTGGTACAAATCACAGGAACTAGGCGGTATGTGTATACTCGAAAGCGGCTCTAGACTTACTCAGACCAAAAAGTTAATGTGATGACAATTATTTTGATTTGTGGTTAAAATGAATGTCGTCATATTAAATTGACATGCAAAGGTCCTTCAGGACATGTTACCTACATATATTTTGAACGATTCCTTTATGTTCACAAGTTGAGTGACTTTTAGGGGCTGAACACACCGCCAACGCGGTCTGCGGTCTGCGTTCTGCGGTCGAGTTCTGCGTTCCTCGTTCACACAAACTCACACAGCAAACGGTCTAGAAATTTGAAATTAAGTAATATTTAGCAGTTATAACACGTTACACGATTACTCACTAATTCTATAAACTTTTCGATCTCGTCGGAAATCGTGAGCTTTTACAAAAAATGGAACTCCGACAGAACGCGACTTCACGTTGGTCGTCGCGGTCTGATAGCGTTTGTGTGTGCAGGATTCTTAGCCACCGCATAGATAACAGTGAACGCGGAACGCTGAACTCGGAACTCTGACCGCTAGAACGCGCTTCTTTTTCTAGGACTTGTATGTTGCGGTTATGTGGTCATGTTTTAGCACCTGGAACAGGTCTGAAGTTTCATCCTTACAAAAGATTGGATTGGTTAGGTGGATTCAACGTTACATCCTTAATAAATTGTATAAATTAGGCCATTCAATTTTCAAAGACCAGCACTATAATAGTTCATATTCCTGTCGCTATACGCTTTTAACTTGGGACATTCACCGACAGTGGTCGTGAGATAGTCGGCGTTCTTCACAGAGCAATGCTGAGTCAGCGGGACCGTCGACATGTTACTGCAACTGCCCGAAACTGGGCTCAGTCTCCATTTATATAATTAAATACGAATTAAACGTTTACTTCCTAAAAGTTCATGTAATTGTTTACAGAGCCATTTTTAGGGTTCTACACCCAAAAGGATAACCAAAGAAACTCTTTTACTAAGCCTACCCAGTCCGTCCGTCCGTCTGTCATCGGGCTGTTTCTAAGAACCATAATAGGTAGACAGTTAAAATGTTGACAGGGTGTATATTTCTATTGCCGCTATAACAACAAATAGTACAAATTAAAGGGGGCTCCCATACACGAAACGTGTTTTTTTCGTTTAAGACCCTTCGTATGTGAGAGTCCGTCTCGCACTTGGCCGTTTTTTTACTCAACATTGTTTCCCAACAAGTTAAAAATAAATAATGACGAATTAAAAAATACAACCATTATCCATTTTTTACAAACTCGTTTCATTTCAAGTTCGCAATAAAGTCATAAAAATAATATAACCTTATAAACAGAATTATAGCTTCAATTAATTGCCTATTCTTTACATAATTAACATTCTAAAGTGCGAATATATTTTATAAGAAAAAAAAACCGTGGTACAAAAGAGTTTTGTGGACGACAGTACGGCGGCTATTTCAAAAACAAACGTTTGTAATTAGGGTCTGATCGCCGCCTCCGATGCGTCCTTTACAAAAAACTACGGTAGCTAATAACAAACTATACTAATTTTCTATTGATTGAATACCATCTTTTTAATCACGATTGTGCTGTGTTAAAAACTGTCTAAGTAGTAGTAATAGTGTATCAGGTTTTGTGCGTACGCTACGTTCAGAAAAAATGTACAGGTGTAAGCTCTACGTACCATTCTATTGATTCCAGTGGAATTTGAATCGGTAGCCCAAAGTTGCTTCGTGCTATTGGGTACTATTGTTTCAAGCTTATACATATGTGTTCGTTTATAGTCCTGCATCCCAGATGATTGCAAGTACTGTGACAGCATAGTGTCAAGTCTTGCGCAGGCGCCGCGCAGGGCGTCCACGCCCCCGCCCCCGCCTCCGCCGCCGCGTCTCGTCTGCACCTTTTTGTGGCACTTTTTGTTGATTTTCTATAATTTCGGTTAAACTAATGTTTGGTCTTCGATTTTTCGGTTCGTGAAAGGGTGTGAAATCGAAGTTAATTGAAGGATGTAATGGGCTTTTGTGTGCGCTCACTTTCCTTTGGTTTTTGTAGCGGCTGCCCAAATAGAACACTGCCACTAATAATAGGCACCGATTTTCTGGTTCCCGGATACAGAATAAATTATACTAATATATGGATTATTTTTGAACAATGGTTACTCCTAATTTGGAAAAACACAAAGCTTTTTAATAACGACCCAAAGTGAAACAATTAATTTTAATTACCTATAAGACACGCCGTTTGCTTTTTGCTTAATTATAAATAATTACATAGCTACATAACTTCTTGCCTACTTGCTTAGTGATTTTCTACAAACTATTTAAATGAAAAACATTATCATTTTCATTATTAGCAACGATCCGATTTAATTGGTATTAGATAATTTATTTCACACATTCGCCAATTTTGTAATTAGTGAGAGAGTGGTCGTTTCATTTTGAATTGCATTGCATTTTTCGCAATTAGATCAGTAATTTGTAGTGTTGTTACGTCGATATGAGCTTGATGGCAACATTATCAACATAAGTGTCCCAGCTGCTGACATTCCCACGCGACAGGTGTAAGAGCCGAGGAGAATTACTTGCCACAATGTAATGCTTTTCAGGTTAAATAAAGTCTGTTCGTTTTATCACTGCACTTACTAAGCTGAAGAGTTCAATTTCCAAGAAAAGTATTAGATCGCAGGTTAGCAATGCTTTATATTAAATTTTTGAAGAAATAAAGCTTTGAACTTGAAATAAATTACCAGTTTATAATACAGCCGCAACTTAACTAACTTGAAGGTTACTTGCTTACTTTAATTTAGTACCTGAAAAGTTTATCTCAGTAGTACAAACGTATATTACAATGTAGCTGTAGTATGAGCCCATCCTCGCAGCAGCGTGTGACCGTCGGCACTCGCTCTCATCACAAAGGCTGCAAGTCACCGGCCGAGCGGCGCCGGCGCAGCTCCACACCTCTTATTAATCGCCACACCGCCGACAATCTGCCTCTTCGGCCACTGCCGTGTGTTTACTTAATTGTTTTCAAATAGCTTCCTTATTTAGTGAGCTGAATGTGTCATGTCGAAATTAAAACTGAAAATATGGGTTAGGTATGTTCTTTTAGCTAAAAAATAAAGTTAGAAACGATAGAATCATTGTAGAATCAAATGATGTACCTAGACCTTAATTAATGTGTTTGAGGAGGAAACTGACTCTCAGTTTGGTTTTGCTCGTAACATTGTAATTAAGTAACAGCTAAAATTAGTGGCACCCGGTAAAATAGAACTGCATTCATCCAGGAAAATGCTCTTTTTATCGCTTAATTCCTTCGTGTGAAAACCCTTTAAATATTTTCCTCCATAACTGCGTTGCCAAGCCTTAATTTGAAAATAACGTTATGATCGAGGCAAACGAACCTAGATATCAAACTTCCATCCACTGATTCATAGCATGATTCATCAATAGTTATAATATTTTGTTGGAGCGATCGTGAATTCACAATAAGCCGGGGGCCGCGAACAAAATGTCGTTTATCGGCGTTTAGTCGTCGAAACGTGTAATCCATCGCGATTACCTAATGACGTATTCTGTAATGACGCTCGTAACAACACCTACCTGCGACTAGTTCGGCCGCATGACTATGTCTGTTATTAAGTCGACTCATAATGTTCGAGGGAATTGTTGTAGCTCTCGATTTTATAGTTTTAGAAGTGCGAAATTGAGTGTTATGTTTAAGGGAAAGTAGATTTCGTTGTGTACTTCGCCATCTAAACGCCAGGCTAGACAGGCAGCTGCTTTGATATATTATGTAAAAGCTTTAAAGACTAAATCATTTCAGTGCTTAGATTGAACAGTTGTAAAGAAACGAACAAAGAACTCGCTTTCCTTGAAAAATAGTTTGAAAACCTAAACGACCAAATACGAAATAACTCATAAGTTTCCACGTGAAAAGTATCAAAAACGAAATCTAGTATGTTTTTGCGAAAATGTATCACGCTAACATACATATATCGAACACAGACGACACGACCAATAATTTTCCCATATGGAAACTGAAACGTACGCGTTAGTGCGAATAATTCTAAGAGACTAAACAGTAAAGGTTTCTCGTAAATTCGTATCATTTGTATAAATGCCGCCAATCACCCAGCTACGAGGAGCCTCGGTTCACACCACATGAAACACAGGATACGCATGACTGCTGATTTTGTTCGAAATTCTGGTTTCGTTTAGTGTGAGGCGATGATATTGCTCACATGGGTAGAACTAGGTGCTCTACATTCTCTAAATGTCAAAAAGATGGTACCATTTTTATGCAGTACCAGCGGGAACCGATCACTTTTCCGATTTTAGTTTTAGTATTAATACGTTATGTTAAGTATGTGTGGGTAGGGCTACAAATTGTAACAGAGTAAATTGGACAATCATTTGCCAGTCGGAATATACTTGTAACCGTGACCAGCTGTTTTATTCCCTTGCTCCGTATCCCGGTATTCCTGCACTTTCAAGTGCAGCCCCGCAACGCCGGAGCCATGCCAGAAATAATACTTGCTGCATGTTGCATGCCTGCTTGCATGTTGCATGCTTGTTTGCACGCTACATGCTTGCTTGCAAGCCGCATGCCTGCATGCCTGCTTACATGCTGCATGTTTAAAACAAGCATCCTTGTTTGCATGCTTCTTACTGGGAACACTTAAAACCACTTTTGTTCATAATCAACTGTTTTACTAAGTGCCATTACATTTAAATAATTAAATAAACAAAATAGTAGGTTAAACTAATCTGAAATTAGTTCCTGTTGCCTTAATACGCCAGTGTAATTATTACATTAGTTTTGAAAGCTTTTTCAAATTTTTAATTTCACTCAAATTGTCTTTAATTTCCAGTAGGTAGTTTTTTTTTAAATTTTTGTTTCTTTAATGACATATTTTTTCTTGTGGAGTACCGCCAGTGATGGTGCTGGCCGTCAGGTCAGCCGCCCAGATTGGGGCCCCATACAGGGCCATCGATCGGAAACATAATACTTCGAACAAATGTTATTTCGGCTAAGTTTAACTTCGGTAAAAAGGTTTTCGACCAAATGAAACGTCGGAATAACAAAAAAAAACGAATTGATAATAAGTCAACTGATACAGTGGCAGACGTGACTTCGATGAAGTAAAAAAAAACGAAACGATAATAGTTGAAAAGTTTTGGGTGTAATGAAATTCGGTCAAATATTTTCGAACTTATGATAGGCGAGGTCCCCGCGATAAACGATTGGTAAAGTTTAGGTTTAATAATATGTTTTTTTTTTATAATTTCATAAATAAAACTGAAGTTGACATGTAAATGAATAGCTACGTAGATAATGAACACTGCTATAAATTTACCCACGAAGGACATGTATTTTACTATACAGCAATTTCCTATTATTGCACCATTTAAGTCTCCCTCATCGATTACAAACCGTGGCGTACCTAAAGAATCGCTAACAAGTCGATAAGTCGTAAATTACATCGAACAATCGGAACGGCGCGTGCTTTTAAAACAATAGATTGTTCAATTGATTGATTCTAGCATTCTAAATAGCGGCAGCTTTATTAAAATTCCGTACGTGTGCTTACACATCTCTAATGACATAATGCGCGGGTTCCGCGAGTCCGCGTAGCTACCGAGAACAGACTAATCGGTTATAGCGAACCCTTCCAAATTACACGGCAGAGACACGGGATTCGAAGCAAGGACGCTCAGGTCGCCCGGCTTATCATTTAACCACTAATCATTATACTGCAAATGCCATTTCAGTTTTGGCCGGGTTTTAATAAGCGGATTGCGAGACGGATTATTCGTTCTATAGCAATTTTGCAGTTCTAAGTCTGGCTCTGATGCAATCTGATATTAGTGAACGTTCGACTTGCAGGAAATGTTTTATTGTATACCTACCTACTTGTTCATTAAAATAAGATTACGTAGTTTAGATATAGCAGACAAATTGCTACATTTGTTATTTCTTCTATTAAATTTGGTTCATGTTTTTTGTGAGTCGCGCTACGGTAGTACTAGTGAATAAGAGCATCAAATAGTTAATCGTTCAGATGACCTTTGCAATGTATAATTTCATAGATTCTTTATAGTCACCCGATACTCATAAATGCCGATAAATAATGTAAAAATAGATTATAACATTATTCACAAAGTTATTTTAATCATTGATCGACTTATTCTCAAAACTGTGATGACGTTTTCATTAGAATCCGGAGTGAAACTTGTATTTATGAAACAAGATAAGCAGGTAGTCGTCACTGTTATTTGATGACTGGTCTTTTGTAACGGATGAGATTTAGCTCATCGGCGTCATTGCATATTATTCTGAATTATGTGACAAAATATTTGAGTATTCGTAGCAGTGTCGTAGCGATGTCGTAGCGTCTTGTCGTGTCTTTATTCTAAAACTAGTTGCCGACCACGGCTCCGCCCGCGTGATTGTCGAAAATTATCCCAAGGGAACATACTTCCGGGACTCAAATAATCTCTATACCAAATTTCATCTGAATCGGTCCAGCCGTTTGCGCGTGAAGAAGTAACAAACATACACGCACACGCACAAACTTTCGTCTTTATTAGTGTGATGTGATGTCTCCGCTCCGCCCAGAACGGAGGGGATTGTCAGACTCTTACTGACTAAAACCCATCCGTGTTCCTCCAAATGCCCTTTGCGTTCCAGGGCCGCGGTGACTCTTTCAAACAAATTTCGCAACCCTGGAGCTTTTTTCCCGTGCGAATATAATTAGGTAAGCAGTCAAATATAGTTTGCAATCTGTTTTTTTTTGTGACAAGTCTTTAAATCTAATCAATTAATAAACACGTATCTACCTACTGGTAAGTAGGTACGTGCTTATTTCTAAGAATGTGAACATACAGGTATGAATGCTCACATTCTTAGGTATTTATTTGTAGAGAGACACTGAAAAGTTAACTGTAAACTTGAAAGTTCAGGGTAGATGTTGTAGACGTGTTTAGGTATATGGCAGACATATAAATAGGTAGATAAGTACACAAAATATAGTGTGTTGCCAATGACCTGAAAATAGTGTTTAGACACTTTAAAATCCTTTTTTAAAACGTTAAGCAAGCGAAATATTGATATTGAGTTGTAAAGTTGATATTTGATATTCGAAATTTGATTGATACTAGGTATATTTCAAGTTTGAAAATGGGAATCAGTTTGAACAATCGAGAAGATAGGGAAGGGAGTAGGGAGAGAAGATAGAGACACATGCAAAGTAAGCTTATGGAATTGCTATCAATTAATAAGAAGAGTAAGCACATTTGTTATTATATCTTTGTTTATGTTATTTTGACAGCTAAACGTCACAATAAGAGCTTAAATTTGCAACTTGGACTTACCTATATCTTGTTTCTTATTTAGTTTTTAAAATAAGTAGGTACCTAGAATCATTATCATCACATGAAAAAAGTTTACATTATAAAAACAAGGTTGTAAGTAAAATAAATTATAATGGTTATAAAAATACCCAAGTGCTTTTTAATTTTCAAATTAAAATGCAATTTAGTCCCCAAATAGCTATTGGTAATATTTCAACTTAAAATTTTAAACAGTTTATATGTAACTAATAAATGCAGTACCAAACGATTTTTTCTAGTCAAAGGCTCTAGAGTAGACAAAGTGCCATTTTACTAGCGAATGCGATTACCAAAATATAAGGGATTGATCATGTGACATTCCGACAGTTGTTTATCTCATACAATTTTGAAGTTTTGACAATCGCCATCGCCACGCTACCGCTGCCAGAGTGACAAAATGTCACTTGTCTAGAGCCTCAGGCAATGAGTCTTTTCTCCTTAGCTGAATTCAAGCCTAAAAACCATATATTTAAAATAAGTGGGCAAAAGTGGCACGACTCCAATGAAATTACTGAAGTAGTTTTCCTTAAACCCTACCGAAACCATCTTAAATGCCAGTGCATAGCCGGAGGCTCAGAAATTGTACAGATAGGCATGTGTCATGTTCACAACAATAAAGGTGCTTAAACTTCAAACAATTCCCATAAGAGCGCTCACACAAACATGTTTCTGAAACTTTCTAAGCAGCGTATAAATAACGTTCGATAAAGCTCAAATTGGGCCCGACGATGTGTCGGAGCCTTAAGAGCGTAAGCGGCTGCCGCCACTCGCGCGATCGATGAAAGTGCTCTTTGTTTGCCAGATATACAAGCCGAATTCGCATCACGTCGCCGAAAAACGCAAACTGAGATAAACAACCTCCCCCCCGGAGAGGTCGTAAGCGGGATCGTTTTACCGGACAATTTTCGTCTTTAACGAGAGCAGTTAAGGCCCGTTTTTGGACGGGTCTCCTCCAACAACAATTGAATCAGTTCACGCAGCATCAAATCACTAAACCACTGGGCGGGGCATACTCAGACTCCACCGGGGGACGCGGGACAGGGACGGAGTAGCGCGATCTTGCCGCGCGCCCTCGAGTTAGACAGAGAGCAGCGTATTGTCTGCGGAGAGGTGAGACTTGAGATGGCAGTCCAAAATTAAGTGCGCTCCGAGAGCTTTTTGTTCGTAGCCCGCGGCGGCAATAAAAAGAATAGTGTCACTGAGCAGATTGCCCCTCATTCAGCACTTGACAATTAAATAAGTGCTCTCGAGTGACGTACACTAAGAGCGAGCCGTCATAATATCATGATTAATGAGAGCGCAGCTTTCTATCGATCATTTGTCAGCTACCGATAATTAAAGTGTAGTATTTAAATTAGGATCGAGTTTAATACGGCTTAAAGTGTTAACGTTATATTTGAAACTAAAATGCTTCTATTGTGAGGCTGGATTATGTATTGGGCTCTGCGTTAACTAGACAGATGATAATAGATGGGGTTCCAAAAAACGAAAATAATTAAACGAATGACGAGCATTAAACATGAACTCCCCCTCATTTGCATTTAATAAAATTAAATGATGCATTTATAGAAATTAATTAACGAGGTGGCCAGTGAAGCGTCTGGTAGTGCGGCTAACAATGGCCGCACACTACGCGACTAATAATAGCGATGATAATGCGACGCGACTCCCCACAAATTAATAAAAAGCTCACTCGACGACAATCGACAATAACAACCACTTCGGAACTAATCGAGAACCCACTACGAAATTATATTAAATTTTCAAATAGGGATGCGTTTGTTTGTTCGGTGCGTGCGGAAAATAAATGCGAAATACAGAAATAGAGATCTTTTTCATTTTATTGTATTATTTTTATTGCTTAGTTGCGTTTAATAAATTATTGATGGGGTAATTTATGTAAATAAGTAGTAACTTGAAACTTATAATTTTTTGGATCAAAACATTGAAAAAATCATTAAGCAGAAAAAAGTTTCATACATTGTAAAGTTTTTTTTTTCTAAACAACTTTTATTGAAACTTTCAGCAATTTTCAATGGCAATGCACTGTTGACGATACCAAATTAAACCGTTATCGATGTTCACATTGAAAGTCTCTCTTTAAAAGTCGCATAGAATTGAGATCATCATTCTTTGCAAGTATGCAACCATTAAACTTTTTGCTAAATAGCATTGTGGGACAGAGCAGTTGTAAACTAAAGTAATAACCGTGAGTATTGTAGCGTAATTTATACGCGCTTACCCTTTTCAAATAAATCAAATTAAAGTACTCGACCACGCTCCGGCGACTCCACTAGTGCCCAAGACGTTTTGTCAAATTTATTATTTTATTTACATTTTTTTTATTAGTTTTACAATTGCGGTCTCTCCATTGTGCCTCGAGTACACTGTGACAAATTTGATGACGATTGGGGTCACATCGCGTGATCTATAGCCCTGGGGTCCCTAAACGACAGTTCACAGAATTTTAGAGTCCATTTAAGTTTTGTAATGTGACATAAATCGGTTCTCTGTACTCATAACGATTTATTTCGATTTCAAATGGACTGTGAACTTTTCTTCAATCGTACTTTTTGCTATTGAGTCACATTTTTTATTTCAGTTCTTAATAGTTGGTATTGGGTTGGTTGGTTCTTACCGAGAGATAGTGCTGCATCAAATCTTCACAAGTCGGGCAATGAATGATTCATGCCACTGACACTACATCCATTCCATGACAATACATGACAATGATTAAACACACAAAACCTTTCATTCACAACCTCTTTTCTTTCACCAGGACGAAATGGAAGCGACAGACAGCTGTCGGGCTGGAACTGCTGGCCGAGGCGGGCAACTACGCGGCGTTCCAGCGACTGTACGGCGGGTACTGGCCCGGGGTGCCGGCGTACCCCGCGCAGCCCGCGCCCGCCGCCGCTGACCTCTACTACCGCCAGGTTGCTGCCACCGCTGCGGCGACTGCGTCGGCTAACGCTAACACGCTGCAGAAGCCCTTGCCTTATCGGTGAGTTTGGTACTTGTTAATATTGCCTGCTGTCTGAATCTTGGGGACAATTCTCGGATTTTTAACTTTTTGACTTTAATATAAATTGTCGTGATGATATTGTGACTTGAATTTGATCTCTTTTAAGTACTATTACTTATGCCATTTTTACAACTTTGTTGTTCTTGGTCACCAGATTATACCCCGGTGCGCCACTAGGAGGCGTCCCACCTCTAGGTCTGGGCTTGCCAGGGCCGTCGGCCCACCTGGGCTCGCTGGGTGCGCCGGCGCTGGGCGCGCTGGGCTACTACGCGCATGCGCGACGAACACCCTCGCCCGACCTCGACCCCGGCAGCCCCGCGCCCCCGCACCGCTCGCCCGCCGACACCCCCGCCGACAGGCGCTCCGACGACGAAGACGATGACGAGCCCATACACGTATAATGTGAACAAACCCTTACACATCACAAGTGACAATCTCCATCCAAAGTGACGTTGACTTTACGAAAACAAAAGTGAAATCTAACAAAGTGAAAAACTCTCATAGACGAGTGCTTTTAATATTAGGAAAGAAGCCATTTCCCGTTCAAGTTACGTGTTTGGTTATGGTTTCTCTTGAGTCGGTTTTCGTCCGCTGCACTGTTGTTTTGCACGAGAATTTCTTGTTCGAATATTGCATTTCGAATATTCTTTCCTTGAGACGGACATTGCTTGTCCGAGATATGTGATATTATAAGCCCAGATTTGATATTAAGAACGTGTAAAATATAATTGATGTCGTGTTAACTACTTATTGATAAACTAGTGATTAGACAAAGCTTTGTAAGTTACAATAGAAAATAAATAGGCTGGAATTCAAACATTCCGTAATCGATTAATTTATATTTAAGAAATGTTCCACAAGGTTTGCTTCGGTGTTGCATCTTCGTGATAAAAGGATATTAACCATTGAGTTATAAATAATATCAGTGATCTACGATTGCCAATTCGCGATCTCAACTCAAGGATTCTTCAGCTCCTAGGCGCACGGTCGTGGAGTTTTCCGTCAGATATCACGTGCGTTTTCGCAGGCTAGAGTTGCTACTTTAGTGACTTTAATTCTGTGTTAAATTATTTGTTCAAACTTTGTTGTATTTTCCATGCAGAGAATCCTGTTAGAATGATTAATAATAATAATTTGTCTTTTCATTGATATCGAAGATAATTTCGAGATTATTACCTATCAAAACTTTGCGATAACTTATGTAAATAATAAGAGAAATTGGCAGTCGTTAGTGACAAACAAATGAATCTCATAGTGAGTGATATTGTGACGCGTGTACTACGATGTGGCACTGGAGTGCACCGTGCTGTACTTAGTGAGTCGGAACACCAGTCGACGACATTGTGCAAACATACTGTATATTATAATATAAATATATAACTATTCATGTACGATGTATGTATTGTTAGTATTAAATACACAACTTAAAGTATTAAATGTATGTAATAAAGTACCTAATGCTATAATAGTAATAACACAGCGATGTACTTAAGCAATCCGAGATGTGGCATTTTATGTCCCATAGATTTTGTGGTGTTTTGTAATTAAAATGTTGTCAATTAAAAATAGCAATTGTTTTTCTGTTGTCACACCTTTTACATAGATGTTCGCTTACGATTTTGTATTACAATGACGTTTATATTTGCCAGATATTAATTTTATTTACGAAATTAAAGAAAAATGCACTCTATCAATTGGTTTCAATACTGCACAAGAAGGCGAAATTCTATCATTAATATCTAACAACAACAGTTACATGAACTCATATATCAACTGACAAGTTGAACAGCATAAAAAATATAGTCGCCGATCGACCTATGACATGCAAATTTATTGGTCGAGCAAACAGAGGCAAACGAGGTTAAAGTAAAGATTAATTAGAAGTACTATATAAAGCAAATTTAATACATTCTCCGTGGCACTTTACCAGTTGTAACGAACACCTCGCGGGCAGCCACGCGGCGTGGAGCTAACGCCGCGCTGTCACGCCATCGGCTCAGCCTCGGTTAATAAGCCCGTGTTAAATTGTGTGTGCTATCTCCATTTGCAACTGCTCCATTAGGGCTGTTACGAATATGAGCCTATATACCGAGCTATGTGCAACGTCCTGATTGCACGCTATGTAACTTTATGTCTGCGAATAAAAGTGTTTATGTGTACGCCAATTTATTAGCGTGCTTGCTTAGTTTTTTTGCGGCTAACGCCAACTTTTCACCGACTTTGGACATCCTTATTATGGTACACTTATTTCGTTGTTCGACTTCATTCATCCACGGTACTTTGTTTTAATAATTTGACATTTAACATGATAGGTTCGTCAGAAATTGAAACAATTATAATGTCGTAGAGTACGCAGCACGTCAGGGCACGTCACAGCCGTCACGCCAGATTCGCGTTTTATAAAACAACTTGTCCTCGGTCGCGTTTACACAATCGGCCCTCACGAAAACTTCTCTTTGATTTCCTTCGAAACATTTTTAGCGGGCATAAAACCTATTTAAAAAGCAATCAGTCAGAGGCCGCTGATTGCCCACGGGGCACGCCACCGACCGTGTTCACAAAACGGAGCAATTAACAGCACCCCTCCCCCCACCGCTGCACACCCCTGTGTTTCCTCCTGCACAGATCTAATCGCAAAACGACCGTTTTCTAGAATCGCCTCTACCAAGCATTGCGTGCTTCAGCGCGCTGGCGCTCGCGTTGGGGTAACGCGGTGACCACGATCAACAGCCATGTTACTTTGAAAACACAAACATGTTTACTTGATGCCTTGTCATTATAACTTATTGGAAAATGATAGGCTCGTAGCCACCTGTATTGTGAGGGCAGTAAAGAAATATCCAAGTAGCTATTCACAACGCTTGTGCAACTTATCAGCTTTATTTCTAATTCAGTCGACTGCATTTAACAATCTTCAACATATCATCAATATAAGGCGCTCATAAAATTATAATTTCTAAGTTCAACTGTTTACTCAAAGGCTTTTTTTACATAATCGTTTACAGCAAAAAAGTAGGAGCTGATATAATAACAGGGTATAAATGCAAAGTATATTTATTACACATATTTACGTACGAACAACGCGTTACATAAAAACTAGGCTGGTATCACGCCACGCCACGCCACGCCAATAGCCACTCGTGCCGTATTAATATTTATGTTGTTTAAACGATGTTTAATCACAACAGACACGAATACTTTTTGCTGTCAGTTATAGTGAAATGAGTATTTTCTGATTGAAATCAATACCCTTACCAAAGGCATGAAATCACAGCGTGGAATTTATGACCGGTCAAGTTCGACCTAAAAATAGGCATGACTATTTAGCAAGACACGTCTATTTTCAGTTTTTCTTAAACTTACCAGGTAGGTGCTGACTCAAATCAAACGAACAATTGTAATTAAAATACTGTGTGAATGTTAAAGTTGATAACGTTACGACCCCTGAAAAAAAACGAAAATAATTACAGAAATAAATGTTTATTACCACATAACTTAATTAGAAAACATTGACCGCACCAGAATGTCGTGTAATAAAACATATAATTTAATTGGCATTTAACTCATCCCTTTATCTGTTGTCTACGAATCTGTTATGAGTAGGAAAAAAAAACACGACGCTATGGTCAGTTTACTTAAACGACTTCCTCGCGTTGCATTGTTGCCGTTAAAAGATTGTTTAATTGAGTGAGTTATGGCTGATGCTTCCTCAATTCGCGTAATATTTAACATTTTATTGCTGTTCACCTACTATTGCTTCCTGCGCTTTCGGTAAGTACCCGTTTTAACAAAGCAAAATACGTTTCACTTAAGATGCATTGCGGTCGTTAACTGTAATGCGCGATAATGAACGACCACTACTCATTCTGAGAGCTATATTTGTAGATTAACTCTCAAAATGGCCGTATTGGCCCGGATACATCGGAATTAGTCTGTAAAGTGCCAATTTTGAGTAATCCTCGGTAACCACTAACTGTTACATGTGTTAATAAATGTTTGAAGTTATCTCGCGAGGTTTGAGGAACTATAATAATAATGTAATAATAGGTTTGAGGAACTATATTACATCTAAGTATTCTGTAATAATAGCACATACATTACACAATCGTACCTGTTTTTTTTAAACTCAGACACATATACTTAAATACTGAGTAACCCAAATGCCCTTTTCAGAACGAAAACAAACACAGCTTAATCAAAATACTAAAAATATTTTAGCAAACACTGTTCCATAGACGTTACTTCTGAAGGTAAAGCATTAAAGCATTTAACGAGTGTTTAGCACTAAATCAATGGGCAACAAGCGCGCCGGCGCCCGCGCCGTTGCGTTGTAGATCCCTATCTGCTTCCGTCGCTGCCACCACTCGTAATTACTGATTACAAGCGATTTTAGGCTTTTTGTCCAGCGAGCCGACTACACACAGACATTAAAATGCTATATGAGTCACTAAAAAACTTTGACTTTGATACTTAGGGCTGGAAGCGATCGATCATAAACTGCTTTGTTGAGTCAAGGGCGCAACTGTCATTTGTAGGCAAATATGGATTAATTAAGTTGATAATCCATTATGCAAATGCCACTTTTTTCCAATAGTCCTCCAAATAAAGCTGTTTTAACAACACTTGTGTAAACTTTGCCAAATGATTACATTTCTATGAATTCAAATGATTTCGAATGCCTCTATGAATCGTTGTATTGTGTTTAAAAATGTCGTGTCCAGCTCTTATCGGTACATGGCGAAGTCAAACAGACAACGATTACTGCGGACTAATGCCAGCATTAGTTCGGTGTAACTGTATTTGTGATCGATGTCGGATAAAGGGCTGCAACGTTTTTATTGGGACAGGAAAGCGATAGAGTGTACATACACAAGTTATGTTTGAGCAGCGAAGTGTTCTACATCAACAGTTTTTATGGAAAACAAAGGTGTGATCACACGGGCAACTAAATTGGTTCATGCTTAGCAATATTCGTCAAATTGTTATAGCATCAACTTTCAATTTCCATAGAGCAGTAGGTATTGTTGCTAGAGATACCGCCAGACATATGTAGCTAGTTACAACTTAAAAACTATTCGTAGATTGCTCCAACACCAAAATAGTTGTTGCCGGCAACAGTTGCTAAAAAAATCGCCGGTGAAAGCGGAACTTTAAGTTATATCTAGATGAGCACCCGTTTATTGACAGTGGGAAAATATTTATAGTCTTTATATATTTCCTGCGGAATGCGGATATTTGTTTACGGTGCAACACTTATGTTATCATGTCTATTTAATAGAGCCTGAAGAATTGCACTTGTCTGCTTGTCTGTGTTTTTGTTTTCTCTTCATGAAGAAGTTCTTTATTGGACATTGGTTGGAGGCCTATAAAGATATAATTTTTTTAGTAGGCATTGCTTTGAGTATTCCTGTGCCTTTTTTCTTACCTTCCATGGAATCTAGAACTACATATTTGCTCTTGAAGTCGTGATTTTTTGTGATCAACGTTTGCTGAAGCCGCTCCGTCATTAGTAAGGTCTGCAACTCCCTAGAACCGAAATCTTAGCATTTTATACTTTAACTACTCTTCGCAACCACGCCTAATTACCAGCAAAACCATAAAGTCTAACCGTACTTTTACGCACGGTTTTAAAAACTATGGTGTGATATAAAGAGTAACGACATGTGAAAGTGGCTCCACCACATTTCAGGCACCGCATAGGGATATTAAAATATTAATGTACGATACATTAGCATATTAATCAGGCCGGTAACGTAAACGCAGCTAATGGGACCCATTAAAACAGCAGAGCGGTTCATATTGTATGCACTTAATGCATTGTTACAATGCAGTGTGTGAATTAACACAAGATCTACATAACAGGGATGTAGCTAAATGTGGAGCTAAATATCCTTTGTTAGCTTAAGTTTAATAACAGCACAAAACTAACCTTAGGCAAGAAACATTCTGTCAGCGATGGCTTGGCGAAGGCGATTGTCAAAATGTCTAAAAAGTAGGGGATTTACAAACGCTGTCGAAATGCCACGTGATCAGTCCCTTATATTGGCATTTGGACAACCGCCATCGCTGTTAGAATGGCACTTTATATAGAGCCTCTGAATAGTCTAAATGCATGCAATTTCTTCAATTCGATATTTCTGAACCAACATCGGCGCATATTTATGTCACTTAAATTACTACTCTTTATTTAACAATAAAAACTAATATTAACAAATAAACTCAAAAAAATCGTCCTCATCGCTGTCAGCTGGTAATGAGCCCAAGAGACTGGTGGCATTGCCACGTTGAATGGCCATAGACATTTAGCCTCTGGCCAAAGTAAAAGCCAGCTCTTGGGTCACGGGAAGTGTCAACCAGCCGTTTCGAAATTTCTTTGAAAAGGCTTTAACCGAGGGTTTCAACCCCAAACGGCTCGAAAATATAGTTACCAAGAAGGTTACTATATTAATTAATTACTACTTAGATCAAAAGAGAAATTATCATCAGTTTAGCGTGCCACACAATACTGGGCCGTCCTACACTACGGCTCCCTCGAACACCACACAGTCCATACAAATTAATTCAGGAGTTAAAAGCTAAGCTGTAAAGTAAAATCTTTATTGCAATATAGATGAGCTGAAGCCCGAATCCGCGAACGGTTTGCTATCAACTCAAACTTTTTTTTCATGACACATTCACACCTTTTAGCTTTTCCATAATTCAAAACGTCTGCTATCGATACCTAAGTAGCTTAGCAAGAACATCATAACATGTTTAAGTTTGTATTATTTTTAATTGGTTTTTCAAACACTCTTCGTTCTACTTGTACAAGCACTCTACAGTATTCATTGGATTAATGGAATCGAATCGAATGCAACACCTGTCTCTGTCTGTCGAACAGAAAAAAAACATGCATGCATGAATTGTTGTGTTATATGTACTCGAATGGTAATAACTGCGAATGGAACTGAATAAATAACAACGAAAGACTTAATTATAGACAAGACAAAGAATCTGATAGAGATATCAAACCATGTAGGCCTGGATTTCCCGAAAAGGAACACACCCCAGTGTTTCATTATGGAAAGGTAAATAATATCGTTAAGATATAGAGATATATAAAATAACTAGTGGTCTCGACAGACGTTGTCCTTTCCGAACGTTTGCTTTGTGTTTGACGAAAAATTATAGAAATCGGTTGCAGCGCCACCAATTGTGAATCTAAACCATTCTCGAATCCCCTTGAACACACACAATTTCATCAACATCGGTCCAGCCGTTTAGGAGGAGTTCAGTGACATACACACGTACACAAGAAATATATATATTAAGATTAGATATTAAGACATAGAAAATAAAATATAAATAGCAATGGAATGGCTACCTCTGTGACGGGACACTAATCAATCTGATTAGCCTATTAGCCCAACTGTGCTGGGATCGACTAAACGGATGCAGGAGACCCCAACACCACCATCATTCTCTTCACCAAAGTGGCAAATAAGACCTGAAGTTGTTATGATGAAAACTCAACATGAAAAATATCCATTATACGGAATTTCGGTAAATCGGTGCGTGCAGCCCTACGCACCGTAACGGGTAAGTGATGCATAAACGCTATTATATTATAGCATTAATTGATTATAAAGACATTTTATTTGCACGCAATACTGCTAGTAAGTGGAACAGGAGCGCTCCAGTTAATGATATCTCGCCATTAAGATACGTAATTGCACAGACACCGCGATTTGAATGGCAAAGTGAAGCGATTTTTATTTTATTCCAGGTGATTCTATCGCGTCGTAATTAACCGCAGCATTTAGTCGCGCCGTAAACGATATGGCCGCGCGTTTGCGACACCAATAAAATCACTATGAATAATAAAATATTAGGCATTCCCAAGCACTGTTATACTAATTCATTATTAATTACAATTGTGCGTATCGCGGTGAGTAGCGTTTATAATAACAGTCGTAAGGACGAATGAAAGTTTTCTATTATTCCTTTATGTTTTCCGTTCGATAACTCACGTTCGAGAATTTGCTCGAAATCTTATACCTATGGTTTTTTACTTCTATGTTTACTTTTGTATTTCTGTTTCTTTTGTATTTTATTTACACTTGGCCAAAATATCACACGTTTCTGTCAATGTTTTTTTTTTATTTTTTTTTTTATTTAGCTCTTCAACAATAAGTACACTATAAAATTTACGAGAAATCACTCCAGATATAAGTTTAAGTGCCTCATCACTTAAAGAAGAACACTACATGCACTATATTGTACGCATAAACTGCTATGGAAACAACAAGAAAAACAAATTATAATTAAAATTTACATTAAATAACAAATACTAATAATTATGCAAGTTTGATTCACAGGACGCATGCATGCACACTGCATAGTTATCCATTTATAGTTCATATCTACCTTTATGGGCTTACATTGTTTTTTTAATTGTCAGTCTGTGTTTCCTTTTATTTCAATCAAAATGATTAACAAAGTGTTGTGTTTAAAACCGCCGTGTGGCCGGTGAGGTCGCGGCGGCGCGGTGCGGCGCGGCTGTGCGCGATACGAGATGCTATCGCGCGACCACTGGGTAATTAGTCGTTTCATTTTAGTCGCGTCGCGTTCGTTCGCGATAACTCGCTGCACGCTTTGTATACACTTTTTTGTAATTAATTTCTTTGTATCGATTGATTCACCCCGTATTATTTGTGCCACGCACGTTCCGATTGAGATATAACTGTTTATGCAGCCTTATGCAACCAGAACATACAGTTAAGTCAGTAACTCGTGTTATTACAAGACCAATTAGTTTCGTTACATTTATATATAGAATGCGTACCATTTATGGCCTTTTATTATTGTGATTGGCTAGGTATCGCGTCACGTCATGCGCTCGCGCAACGTTTTTGACAAGCAAATTGGATAATGCGCGGGAAGCGCGGCGTGGCGCATTGTTCTGTCGCGGCGCGATTGTCAGCGCTGTTTTCGAATTTTAATCTGCCATTTTGTGAAATTATGGAAATGAAATGGACGTTTCGCGGTTAGCTGCGTCCGAGCCAGGCCGGCGGCGGCCGCGTGTCATTTTATTGTTACGATATTAAATTGTTTTTAATAAAGGTCGTAATTGATTCGGTAGTTAAACATTGGATGCAGGTACCTACTTGGAATTTATAAACAGCTACTTTTCATACCCAGCTTAATTCGTATGAGCACGGTAGGTACAGTAACTGTTTTTTATGACACCGCACTAAAACTTTTTTTGGTCTAATTAGCACAAAAAACCGTCAGTACATAATAAAGAACGATTTCACTCGATTTCCCTTCTATAATACCTGCTGCTGAATCTCAAATCTTAAACTCCAAGAGCTTGTAAAAGTTGTAATAATTGCGCGTATTACAATATCGGCGATATAAAAGCGAGATGGTCTGTAAATATCCATTATGCGGGTAACCTGTGTTGGTAATGAGCGCGCGATATCGTCCGTTTTGTAGCGCGTAATCGCGATGTTATCGGGGCCCCCTCCTCCTCTACTGCTCGCAGGTCACCCACCCCCTCTCACACCCACCCTCGCCGGACCGTAGCCCCCTAAGGATTTTATCACCGTTTTTAAACCGCTCATTTGCCACTCACTTCTGTTAAATGTGTAATACGAGAATATGTTTAGAAAAGTGTTTTTATTTGTACGTTTATTTATGGTTTAATTGAAAACCACAAATAATGTAGGCTATATTATGGTAATTATATAGGTCGTTAGTAATTCTATTAAATTAATTGACAAAAAGTCTTAACCTTAAAGTTAGATTTTGTGCCCAAATTCATTGTCTACGCAACTACGAACTATAAAATTCGAAATAAAAAATATAACTAACTAATAAATTGAGCCTATTCCAGTAGAGTCTTAAGAGTCGACTTTATCATTGTTTCCCGACTTCACAGTCATGTTCAATCGAGACATGACCGAATAATTTAAAGTTTGTAAAGTAAAGGAACCTGTCAAATTAAATAAAAAGTTCACATTAAAGAACTCATTGTTTCGTTAAGAATCGATTAAAAAAATTAACAAGAACAATGAGTCTCCCATAAAAGGAGGTTTAATTATCATACAAACAGGTTTAGTTTTAACTTCACTTTAACGCAACGAAATTATGAATAATGAACTTTGATTTTAAGCTTCGTTACTTCTTGTCCGACTTGGGGTTGTAAATATCAAATGATGAACGATATTTATCATTTAATTACTTTTACATGTCATTTTATAAAAATTTGGTTAATCTGAAAACTATTCACAAGGGCCTCATTAAACCAACGAATAGTTCAAAATAAATGTATTTTCGGTTACAAATTTACAGTGGGTAACTTTTAAGTTTACACCTCTAACAACCAGAGCTTTTACGTTCCGTTACTTGCTATCTTGCATTTTTTCACGAAGTGACGGCGTCGAGTTACGTTGCGAAACGTCAGTAGACTACACCCTTTGGCCAAAACTCTTCCTTTAGGAACGTGTCGAGATGGTCTGTCGGAATCCGCACCACAAACAACTTGTGTTGTGACGCTGCTCCAACTAGCCGACCTAAAAAAAAAAAGAAGTAACGTAACCTAGGTTACGTAACATTTTTTTTTCTACAGAATTTGGTCTTCCGTAATTTTCATCTAAATCCGTTCAGACGTTTAAATTGTAAAGTGGTAATAAACAGACAGAGCTACTTTGTCATTAAATAAAAGGCATAAATGATCGAGTTTATAACATCGATACTACTCGAGAGGTTTATTATAAAGTCACTGTGTTTGCAATAATCCGGAAACATAGACAATCAGACCCTCCTTATTCAATTTAACAATGTTATTGGTTATCTTAGGAAAATCCTAATTGGTTGCAATCCACCCTTACGCCTCAATCGACCACTTCACCCCAAAGCAGTTACAACGGCACTGCGAAACAATCCTTTTACATAGGAACAAAAAGGTTTTATTTAGATCAAATTACTTTTGTATTCTATGAAATGCAGTTTATTATTCATGTTACCGTTTTTACCGTTGGTGTATATTCATTGGCATTAATGACGAGTTAAAACAAACGAGTAGACCGTGATTTGAGTAAGCATATCGTTTTAATTATGTTCGTGATTTTCTGCTTGATCAAGACTTTTTTAAGGAAAGTTATTTGGGCTAATGATAATCTTATTTAAACCTAGGGTTGGATAAGATTTATATTTCTACTTAGTATAGTAAATGTTGGGAAATTAGAAAAATAGATGTGTTATTGGCAATAGGGATGTTGCCTGGGTTAAAAAAAATTATTATATTTAGTCCGTCAGTTGATTATCGAAAAATTTTGGATAAGTACGTATTTTTTTAATATTTTTTATTTTATCAAATCAATAAAAATGTTCGAAGATAAAACGCATCAAAGATAAGGAGGTGGGGCTTGTAACTTTTTCCAGTAAAAAGTGTACTGGTAAGTGACGTCACACGAGTTTTCAATGCACCGTATCGTCTTTATTTTTTGTTAGCGTGACATAATACGTGTCCAATATTTTTGGAATTCTATTCGTCGGACAAATAATACCAAACGAAAAAACGTAATTGGGTTTTTCCGATTCCCTGGTCAAGCAACCTTGACCAGGTAATCGAACCCCGGTCCTTATGCTCAGCAATGGCACTAGCAACCACTTGACCAACGAGGAAATCACCTTTATCAATAAAGCCGTTTCTGCACGTGCTACAATTCTTACACACCTCTGCTACTCCTCGTTCATCTATCTGACCCTTCTCGAGGACATCACTAATAAGGTCAGCGTAATTAATTAATACTCCTTACTAGACAAACAAACAAAGCTCTAGCAAGTACAGTCAACTGCACGCCAGCCTGATAACATGCTATACTGTAATCATAAACTTTAAGGACTCGACTTAATTGAAATAAATTAAAATATCTGAGTGTAGGTACTCTTCACAATTTTTTTTATTCTAGCGGGTGACCGATCAGGACATTTTGTCGAGTTATACAAACACTAGTTTCTGCAAGTGGCTTTTACCGCGTGAATTTCGGAAATCGTCCTAAGTACATAGTATATATTCATCACTCCCGGGATGAATAGATACTATGTCCCTCCAAGGATATCTCTAGGTTTACTAAAGTTCGTGAACATTGGTACAGCATTTTTTTCAAACGTTAACAACATGCAGAGAGAAAGAGTTATTTTCTGTCTGTCTGGTTGGTGGTATGTTTTTTTCTCATTTCAGGGTTGACCTGATATTACTTTATTTTGAGAATATTGACTTGTAACGACTTGTGAAAGATTTTTTATCCAAGAGTTATTTTTTAGGTATTTCAATTCATCTAGACACGCGGCAGACTGTACACCTAGCATTAGTCGCTAAACAATTAGCTTGGCAGCTTCTTAACACACGTGTAAGTGGGCATATCGGTGCGTGCATGTGTGGTGTGCGGTAATTGCCGCGTCCGCCGGAAGTGGCCGGTTCCGACGGTCTACGGGGTCAGGTGACGCTCGCACCTGTGTGTGTCCAACACACACAAGCACAGTGCTAGGGAGAATGACGTAGTGCTTTCCAGCAGTCCAGCTTCGTCGTAGACAGTGTTTGGGGGAATATGTTTGATGATTTAAAAAAGGTATTTGAGTACGAAGAGCACACACCACCAATTACCAAAATACACGAATCAACAAGATTTGTAAATTAAATTTTGGTAAATCCCCAAAGTTTAACCAAAATTCTTAACACGTGGCACCTCATTACAGCTTTAAAAGTCAAACAGTAAACCCAAGAATTTGGTCCTTTCGTATTTTAATAACAATTCAGTTAGAAAGAGGATTATTAATTAATTCAATTAGGTACCTAAGTCAACATCAACTTTTGTGGCAACGCCAAATTAAAAATCTAGCTAGATTGCCGTAACAAAAAAACCTCATAAAATAGACCACCTTCCCACACATGACAAAACGCGAAACTTAATTTATTCTGATGGATGATATAATAAATTACGGACAAGCATAATATTACGACACAACAGTGCATTTGTGTCCAGTGACCATTGAAAGCGCATGTGTGTGGTGTACACACATGGATACAGAGTCTCTGTGTGTGTGCGACTAATTAGCTATTCGTCGATCGAGCGATAAGGATAACAATTAACTTTTGTTGCTAACATAATAATGTAAAAAAGTAATAACGTTTATGATAAAATTTGAAATGTTCCAGAATACTTTTTGGGTTTGTTTCTATTTCAGTTTATGTGGCATAGCTGTCAAATTTGAAGCTAATTAGTTGTGCAAGAAATAATATGACTTTAGTTGGCCCTTGTTTTACCTTGCCGGTACCTTAAGTTAAATAAAATTAGGTTCATTTTGGACTTTTACAGATACATTATAATGCATCTTTCAAGTTACTCTTTGCCATTTCAAAAGTGCATGTAAATGGTTTCATTGAAACAAATGCTTGAGTTTTAGTTCGAGTACACAACTTACGTCAGTAGTTTTTCCTTAAAACAACGTTCCATCTAATACTTCAATGAGCAGGAAAAACAATGTATCTACAACCAAAATAAATAAATTCAATCACCTAGTTTTTATACGAACCACTCAGTATTCTAGACAGCGTACGACCCAACAAACGGCTAGCTAATGAACGCCGCTAACATCAATCCGACAACAGAACCAACTATTACATTGAAGTAATTAAGCATTTTAGTCATCAAACTCATATTTTAAACACTCATGCATGACTTTCAATTTGCGGAAAAAAATATTACGGTGAAGAAATGTCGTGAGCTAATGTGTCGAACGGCTCAGGGAATGCTCGCCATTCGGTTTTTTTTTCTCTCCTCCCCCATAATTACGTAATTAGTGGCGATGCGAATTGGAAGTGCATTTGTTGTGGGTCCTTTTGTCTGCGCTCGGTGTGCCCGCGCCTGCCCTGCGCCTGCGCACAACCGAACAGCTGTTCCACGGCCCGTTGAGCTGCGACTTTCTCGTTTGACAATTACGAGCTTTTTATAATTGATACGTAGGAATAGAATGAGTTCAGTTGTGGTTAAATACCTTAAACGAAGCATGTATTTTTATTGTGATATGTCTTTAAGTCAATGCACTAGGTACTGTAAGCTCTTTGAAACATATATTTATTTTATTAATTACTTTAAGGAGTTTTAATTGATAACACATACCTACATAAGAACTCCGCGGAGCTGGTTTTTGTGATCTTTAGACAGCTCTCCAGTCAGGATTCGATCATTTTCACACGATATTTTCAAAAGTACACGTGTAGCCTATCCATAACAAATGTCGGCCCATTAATGACCTATCATCACACAATGTGTGTTACCAAAACATGTGAGTACAATGATCACTAGTCGATTGGGTACGGCCGCGACTCGCGAGGGTAGCGACTAGGGCATGTTATTATCCGGCCCATTTTACTCTCCGGATACTACCAAAACGCTATCCAGATAAATCCTGATAATACGGATATTTCGGATCACCTTCAAAAAGCAAGTTAAACGAATATAATCAATTAACATTTTATTTAAATTTCATTCTGTTTTCATAAAATAGTTTATGAAAACATTGTGTCAAGGATATGAATTGTTGAATATTAAAACTAAAGAAAATTAAGATGTTCGAACATGTTAGTAATGGTGGTAGTGACTCATTCAGCCGGTTTTACTTGATCGAGGACCGGCTATATTTACATTCCGATAGCCAATTTTCAATCTTGTTGGTATTCATTTTCGCTATTGAACTTCAATAGGTACGTATGCAATAGTTTTTGTTGAAAATAGGTTGGTTCGGTGTTCTATCACACGGGTCAGCGATGAGACGTTGTACTCAATCGCCCGGTCCAGGGTGCCAGCATGGGTGCTAGTATGGTTTCCATATGCCTGGATGCATTAGCCTGATGGCAGCTTATGCAACCTCCTGCTGAATGTACAAGTGAAGGGGATTCTGCCAGGGTTGCGGAATTTGTTCGAAAGAGTCACCGCCGCGGCCTGGAACGCAAAGAGCTTTAGAAGGAACACGGATGGGTTTTAGTCAGTAAGAGTCTGACACGCCCTTCCGCTCCAACCAAAGCGGAAGAAGTCATTTGATGATTTCCCATCCTTAAAAAAAAAAAAAANTTTTATTTAAATTTCATTCTGTTTTCATAAAATAGTTTATGAAAACATTGTGTCAAGGATATGAATTGTTGAATATTAAAACTAAAGAAAATTAAGATGTTCGAACATGTTAGTAATGGTGGTAGTGACTCATTCAGCCGGTTTTACTTGATCGAGGACCGGCTATATTTACATTCCGATAGCCAATTTTCAATCTTGTTGGTATTCATTTTCGCTATTGAACTTCAATAGGTACGTATGCAATAGTTTTTGTTGAAAATAGGTTGGTTCGGTGTTCTATCACACGGGTCAGCGATGAGACGTTGTACTCAATCGCCCGGTCCAGGGTGCCAGCATGGGTGCTAGTATGGTTTCCATATGCCTGGATGCATTAGCCTGATGGCAGCTTATGCAACCTCCTGCTGAATGTACAAGTGAAGGGGATTCTGCCAGGGTTGCGGAATTTGTTCGAAAGAGTCACCGCCGCGGCCTGGAACGCAAAGAGCTTTAGAAGGAACACGGATGGGTTTTAGTCAGTAAGAGTCTGACACGCCCTTCCGCTCCAACCAAAGCGGAAGAAGTCATTTGATGATTTCCCATCCTTAAAAAAAAAAAAAAGTGAAGGGGATTAAGTTTGTAGTCGACATGACTTTTCCAGAGCAATTTGCTATCAAGGACCTCTCTCAAGTTCTTGGTACTAGTATCTGTTTTATCTGGGTAGTAGTATACATGATATCCGGATACTAAATTTGACGGATATTCGGATAATATGGATATCCAGATAGCATGCCCTAGTAACGACTAGCTGACTAGCCGCGACATTTGGCGCGCGGGCGTTACGTCGTGCCGCGCTGCACGCAATCGATCGCTAATCGATTACTCAGATATAAACCTTTGTTTATGATTATAATATCCAATTGCGAAACACTACAGAAAATGCCAGAAACATTCGTTCAAAGTTATACAAAAGCATCCATAAATACAATGAACGGATTTAGATTACTTAGAATGGGTATTCAAGATTTCAGATAAATCTTCCAAAACTGCAAAAGATTTAGTAGACTTCTCAAGAATAGAACATTGATTTATAACTGTAAATGTGCAATAAATGTATAGAAACTCAAGTACGCCCCAATTTATATTAGATTTATAGCAGGATGTGGTTTGATGATATTCCTTTTCAATTAGCACTCAATGAATGTAACCGAGTGGCGTTCGAGCGGTTGCACGATTGGATACGCAATATCGACGCGAACAACAAGCGATGCTCCATTCATCATTATTATAAATGTGCCACACTCGCTTATTTACGGAAATCGATATTTTTTTCGGTATCGACTTTGAATGCTTGATTTCGACACGTCGATAAACGTAACGCTATTGTGTGGGATGACCCGGGCATTGTGTGCCGACTGCCGCCGGTGTGGTGTAGCGGAGCGGTGGCCCGCTGAGCGATCTGCTCGTCACATGAAAGTAGGAACAGCATCATTAGTTCCGCGTCTACATTATGTTATATTGTAATTATTGATTAACACAGGTCACGGTTATTGCTGAGTAGCGTTTGTAGAACAGACCGACTTAATTAATGATAGGCGCTTCTTTGTACTTATGATTAGTTTAATTATCAATAACAAAAGCGACAAGAGAGCTGTTTCGTGCGTCTAATTTTTCATCTGTCGCGTGTTTCCTATACAATTACTCAATCTATGACATGATAGCGGGACGGGGACGGCGCGGTGGAAATGGTAGCTGCAATATTGATAAACGTCGACAGGCAATCAGTGGCCGGGCAATTTGCGAGCGATTGTCCGTGGTGAGATGCGAACACACGCAAATTGGAAGCGGTGCACGTTCAAACGGAGCTGTTTAGAGCGCACATCATAGTTAGTGCCGGCCGGTTACCGCGGAATGTTACTATTATTTAGTTATGTTTATGTACGGCCTAATTGACTTCATATATGATTTTGATTGACAGATAAGTATTTTGTACCCTTGAGCAACTGCAAAGCAAGTATGATTTATAATATAGGCATGTATACCCATTAACTGAAATACATAAATAATATTTTTTTTAAAATCTTAACCAAACATGCGAAACTTTTCCTAATTTTCCACAACGCATCATATCATCGCTATTGATAAGTCCAATGTGCACATTACTGTATCCATTATTGATAACCAAAGGCGATCGACGACCAAGGAGGAAGAGAAGGGCTCTCACGGGGTCACACATAAATATCTAATGAGAAATACGATTGCGCAAGAAAATGATATCGATATCAATTCGATATTCGTTCCAAAGCTAGCAATCACGAAAACAAATTTGCGTTCATTTCCTTTCCCTCGGAACAAACGTATAGCGAATCCGGCGTAGCAATATCTTTCATAAGGCGGTAGATCGTAATGGAAACCATTTCTCATCAATTTTCTAAATAAAGGCGCACAGAAGCTAGCGGATAAAACAAAGCGCGAGCGCTCACGACATAGATTGAGCTGAATTATCGCTTTACCGCAGAACACAATCTACCCTCGAGTGTACTCGCACCGGACTGCCTGTACGTACCTACGTACTACAGCCAGTACACGTAGCGTGGTATCGGAGCGCCGAGCGCGACCGCCTTGTGCACTCAGCCCGGGCCCAGATAACAAGTGTGAATTATGTTAAATCTAGACAGTTTTTCTCTCTTTTATCAATTTACTACTTCACTAAGTACAACGTTTGGCTCTGATCAAATTTGAACAATAATTTCACCTTTGCAATCGCGCTCGCTAAATTTGAAATTGTAGGAGTTAAAGGCGATCAGCGTGCAAAGCAAAATGCTGTGGTGGGTTTTAGCTGTACGTTCAAATATTAATTGTTTAATACCTTCTGCAGAGACCCATTACGTTGATTACAGACAAGAAGGGTTAGAGAGTCAATGTGTCAAGATTACGGAAACCCAGCTGCTCACATGGCATACAACATTTTTCATACATTAACGTGCGCCTGTCGTAATCAAATTACATTTAATAGCGAATTTTCTGTCATTACAACAACAATATTAATAATTGTAAATAAAAGAATTACAGTAATTTCAGCGACAGGGCAATCAAAACGTCGAGTTACAAAACCACCAGCAAATTGGGTGAAAGTGTGACGTTAATATTCGTACGGATGACAAATGGCCGAATCTTGCGCAGGAGAGCCGGTAATGAGACCAAATCAAATGGAGAACGAAGTAATTCGCGTATTAGTGCAGCCATTGTGGCGTTCGTGCGGGCAGGCATTACCGTCAGACTGTCAACTCGTCACCAAGAATAATGAAATCAAACATATTTGGGTTTTATCTTGTGACCTTCGCCTTTGTGCAACCTTTTACTACGAGGAAATATTATTTAAAGAACATCTGGATGTATGTAAAAATACACGTGTAGTATTGTGGCCTTAACTTATATGTGTGCCGTTTAATTGATTGCCTAGACTTTTGATTAGCCGATTTTTCACCGACCTAAGTGACATGTTTGGTTCAATATCGTTTAATGACTTGCCCATGACACTTATGTCGCTGATTAAAAGCGCAGTTCAATGAAGAGGCTAGGCTTTTAATGAAACGGCTGATTAAGCTAGTTGGCTGCGACATATACATGATATAGGTAGGTCATAAACAGCTTTTGAATGGAGTTACAGATTTTCAGTGGTATGAATTTAAAGAGGTACTTGCTTATTGGTAATTGCTTGAACTTTTATGTAAAGTATAATAAAGTTTAACATCGCTGGCATAATTCCAACTTCGAATGAAATCTTGAAACGTTTAAGGTACAATTTCATGATTAAAAACAACTAACGACAATTGCATGTAGGTAATTGAATTAGACGTATGTTACTTCTACAGTTCTGCTAAACTATACAGTTTTAATGATGAAATTAATATGATAAATGGTGCATTATTCAACAGCCTATTATGTGGCTTGTAGCAATAACTTACACAGTATAGATTACCCCAACGGGATATCATACAACCTTTTTATACAAGAACCAATAAATATTCCCGAGCCACTATCATTATTGACGAATAAGGTTGAACTTACAGACAATTAAATGTGTAAACGTGTGATAAATTGTGGCGTGGCCAGGTTTTATGGCGACCGATAACGGAGCTCTGTTCGTTTTATCGACGCAACTTATTGAACTATTTACTATTAATTTAAACAGACTTCGACTGATTAAACAGACATTTAGTGGGTACGTGCTTTATTGTTCGTACTGATTTATTTTTTTGAGTGTAGGAATGTCGGTGTTCGGGTTTGAAGGATGAATGTATTGAATGCTTAAATCGCTCGATACCTCAACCTTATTTATGCTTTCTACATAAAAACACGAGAGAACTTTGATGAATTCATTAAATAAAAATGGATTGAATGGGAACATGGCTAACCATGTTCTCATTCAAATCCATTTTGTGTCCTAATCCAGGTCTTGGTTTAAAGTAAGACCTGGATTATGACATAGCATACTGTCAATACGGATGGCAAGTACGTTTCCGAGGAATAATTTTTGTCTTTCACTGGCAAAGTCAGAAAAAAATATTAAGACTGCCTATTTACTTTAAGTGGTATCACAACAGCTGCCAACACCATTAAATTCCAGCTATTTCTAACAGCTTTAACTAACAAAAGATAATTGCTTCATTAGAAACAAACGCTTATATTTCCATGGCTTACCATATTTGTATGGGAAAACATTTAAATACATTATACTGTAAAGAATTGTATCTTTCATATTCATGTATGGATAGGGTTGTCAACCTCAAATGTCATTGTAGAGACGTCTTTCTGTCACACATTTTAGTAAGTTTCCAGTACCTAAGCTTTCAGGCAGATACTATGACACTCAAGGGCTTAATAAATTGTATGGGGTTGGTCCCCATACAATTTATTAAGCCCTTGAGTGTCAATACTAAATACCAATGAGGTTTTGTTGACATTTCAAACGAATGAATTTTCTTATGAATCAATATAATTATCATAAAAGGTTAAGAATAAAACTACGGCATAAATATAATAAAGATAGTTTTTCAACTACTTATTCTTTGAGAATGATTTAGCCATTAAACGTCTTAAAAGAAGTGTAGTATGCAACAATTTCTTGTTAAATGAAAAATACTTTAATTAATACAGAGCTTTACACAATCGGCCAACCCTAAAAGTGCCAAGTACCACTGGATGGGTCATTTTACGTAGTGGGCGCGTAACCGGTGGGCGACTCGTAACGCATCGGTTATCTACGCGTCATTTACGTAAGAACTGTTTGATGCACTGCCCTACGATCTACGTGTGTCTACCGGTAGCCGTCGGTAGCTGCTACGAGACATTTATTACCCGTTACTTGTCAAATTATGAGCATTTTAACTGATTTTGAGAGTGCTACGATGATGCTACGACACGTTTATTCTCCTTAGCTTATCAAGTTAAGTATGACTTTTTTTTAATAATTTGGAAGTGTCACTACGCGTTTTCTTCACGTTGCTTGTTGCCAAATTATGACCGTTATAACTGATTTTCAGAGAGCTACGTTATGTTACGTCGCAACGTCGCACTTTTATTCTCGTTTTCTGATCAAATTAAGTGTGTAATTGATTTTGGAAGTAAAAGTTACTATAGTAATGTTTGCACCTTTTTGCTTATCAAATAATGACCAACAAATGAATGATATTATTGGT
This sequence comes from Mamestra configurata, assembly GCA_002192655.3. Classification (NCBI taxonomy): domain Eukaryota; kingdom Metazoa; phylum Arthropoda; class Insecta; order Lepidoptera; family Noctuidae; genus Mamestra; species Mamestra configurata. The sequence continues at coordinate 110,347 of NDFZ01005012.1, forward strand.
AGTTGGATATTCATGTTTTGCTCATTAACCGTGTTATTGGTGTGTGAATATAATCCACGGTTTCTGAAAAAAATATTGACCCCTCAGATTTCTAACGCACGTCAAGTTATGAGATTGGCAATTGACAACTGATTCAACCAATTGCAACTAAATAACGCGCTTTTAACCATTTGCCACAATCATTTTGTGATGGTAAAATCATCCTCTATCAAGATCGGACACTCTACACTCGAAGTTGTAGACGCGTACCAGGGACAAACGGGCCAGTTAGGTAGGGCTAACTTCGAGAAAGAGTCAACCGTCGAATCCGACTCGGCTTGGCGGCGTTCGGGAAGTTGCGTGGTATCTTCTCGTCTACCAGTGCGTGTTGCCAGATGACTTATGAAACCGAAACGTGGTCGCTCACAATCGGCCTCATCAGACGTCAAAGGGCAATGCTCGGAGTTTCCTTGCGTGATCGAATTAGGTACGATGATATCCGCAAGAGAACCAAGGTTACAAGAAGAAGGTAAGGACATAGGAAGGATCGCCAAACTGAAGTGGTAGTGGGCAGGGCACATTGCTCGCAGAACAGATGGTCGATGCGGCCGAAAAGTTCTGGAGTGGTGACCGCGTACTGGAAGACGCAGCGTTGGAAGGCCTCCCACGAGATGGACCGATGACCTGGTGAGGGTCACGGGTAACCAATGGATGCGAAACGCTCAGGACCAGTTGTTCTGGTGACACTTGGAGGAGGTCTATGTCCAGCAGTGGACGTCTTTCGGCGGATGTGATGATGATGATGATAAAAACATCACAAAATGATTGTTCGAGGAACTGGGCTTAGTATTCACACAACTAGGTTCATACTGTATGCTGATTCACTTTTAACTTCAGGTTATTAAACCAGCCAACTCGTAAATGTACCTCTTCTGCCTTCAGGGGATCAGGGTGCAACAAAAAAGCCGGGGATAATTTCCTCCTGTGTATGCACGCAGTCTAAACACATAGAGCAGCCCCGATAAACGAATAAATCCCGGATAATAGATAGGCGAGGTCCTTCCCTGCACCTTACAATTTAGAATTACACGTGCAGAGATATCTCTGTATGTAAATTAGTAGTTTATCTACTTTTCTTTTAGAGAAATCACACATCACAACCAGTCAACAACAAGGCTGCTAGGAGCTTTCGTTCATCAATCCTAGTTACTACTACTTACTTACTTGTTTATTCGATTTTCTTAGTAATCTTACAGGGTTGAATGCCTTGATTAAATTAATTTTGGTCTTGGTACATCACAAAAAGTAAGCATTTCTTTCAGCAACATTTTTCATAAAATGGAAACTACGGAACGACATGAACGATGATCCATTATTAAATAATCAACAACTATCCCTTTACATACACGCTATGCTGCGTATTCATGACATTCAATAGGTAAGTTCAGTAGATTCCAGGCTCTATTCAAAAGTACTTCACTTGAAAAGTGGGAAGTTAATATGCAGATTAGTAAATTTTCTTCTTCATCACCTCAGTTTTAGTGTTTCGTTCATCTTACTATAAGTGGTCATAGTGTGACAGAAGCGTGTCTAACCGGCGGACACCTGCGCCTGCGCTAATGCACCGTAATGCGCCGTGATGCGCCGTAATGCGCTGGTTCTGTCTTACGCTGCGCCGTGTCCGATGCGCGTCATTCGGTCATTCCGCCTCACCCTCGCGTTTACCGCACTTACGCGACCTTACACACAGATGACGAGATGACGATTGTCGTTTGTCTGAAGTTTATTGTAACCCTCAGTAGCTTTTTTATGGGATATCAACAAATGACTGTCAGACTCTTACTGACTAAATCCCACCTCTATTCCTTCAAATGCCCTTTGCGTCCCAGGGACAGCGGCCCTGGGACGCTTTCTCTTTAATTCCGTAACCCTGGGAAAACCCTCAGTAGTTGGAAATAAATTATATCTCCGTGTCACAAATTAAACATACAAACCCAGTGATGCGATTGGCTGTTGAAATTTTGTTCAACCAATCACTGCCACAACGCGCATTTAACAATTTGTCTCATGAACTTAGCGATAGTATTCAAACTTTACAATAGTAGGTATGTGAAAATATTCAAGGAACCAAAAAATTAAGATACATCTATTTCATAGCATAGCATTTAGAATGGTAAAGCAAGCAATAGTAAACCTCTTGTAGTGCAGTAGACTGCAATGCAATGCAATAAGCATTCAAACATTTCACAAAATTACATTCATAACTTAAAGTGCTTAAAAATAAAAGCTTATTTACGAACAGTATTTCAACTTGACGAAATTATTTCACTAACATCTAAATTAGTCCGACCATTGCATTTTAAGTTATAGGGTAAGGTAACGGTACAACATCAAAGAAAACAAACCAAGAATGAGTAATATACGAGAAAAACGTGTGATCAATAAAAAGCCAGCCAAGGGCCGTAGAACTATTTATTACAGTAACCAAATTAAAAGAGCATTACACGACAACAACTCCAAAGGAGTCAACAAACAAAAAGTCTACACCGACTTCCTTTTAAAAATGTAATCTGCGTCAAGCGCGGCCGTGCGGCATGCGGGGTGCGGGGCGCGGGGTAATCATCGAATATTCCGTATCTAACTACAACTTTATACCGCGCGTTATCATGGCCGTATAATGAGTTATGTGCTCTTGCTCGTTTTGTGTCCATCACGGGGTATCGGCGAAGGGCGTCATCCATCATCCGCTGCGACTAATTGCCTGCTACCTTGCTTCGGCTCTCTTATCCTTTTAATTCGTCCTCCGAACACCTATACGACGTCGGAGCGAGCTGTTACGAATAATTGCTTGCGAGATACCGACGTCCACTTGATTGCAAAATTAAAATGTAAGAGCAAAAAGTGCAAGCTGCATAAGTTGTTGTTAAGTGAGCATGTTATTTATCCTTTATGTATCAACAGCACCCTTTTACATAAGCTTTTTCATTTTCGCACCTTTACTATAAAAAAGTTAGAAAGAAAATTGTTTTGAAACAATATCAAAACCAAATATCAGTTTTAGGCGCCATTCCGATCCACGATCTCTCGTACATCAACGAACCGCTTAATGCAATACAAAAATCGTGCTCGACCAATTCGTAAGCAATCCAGCGGCTGCGCTAGTGGCGGGGCTAGTCACGAACGACCGCCGAGTCCATTGGCAAATAAAAATAAGGCCGAGGACAGCGATCCCGAATCCCGCCGAAAGGGGTAGCTGTATTAAGTGTCGGTTTGAGTTTTATTCGCGCGGGGTGAGGGGGCCGTGTGAGCCCGGCGCCGCATTAATCATTAACACAGCCTGCCTAATGACACCGCCGAAATGGGCCCGATAGTGATGCACCCGTGTCGTCGACAGTTGTAAGACAGGGTTTGAACTAGCTAGAACGTCTGTTTGGTAGATCGCATCGTCCGTCGTGATGGTTGAGCTTTCAGTATGATTGGTTGACAATGAAGAGGTTCCCATATCTGATCTTGAAGACTTGAATTAAAATGGTTTAGGATGCTGGCAATGCTGGCATAGGAACTTTGTGATTGGCACTAGAAAAGAGCGGCCTATGCTCAGCAGTGGACGAAGTCGTGCTGTGGATGATGATAACGAAAATAGTTCAGAACAGAAATGCTTTCATTTGAGATGCCTTTTTATGTACCAGCAACCGAAATATTAGGTAAGGCAAAGCAGGCCTAACTAAAAAAGATATAAATGAAGACTTGTCAGTTACCTTGTTAAAGATTTGTGGTTTTTCTATTTATTCAAACATTTACCTCTTTCGTTATATCCGTGACAAAACTGAAATGCTATAATTGCTATTTTGAATAACTCAAAAATATAAATCTTGAGTAATAACTTGCACGTTTAAGATTTTTGAATAACAAGCATTATCAAAATCGAAGCAGCAAAACTTCAGCAAGTAACCGAACCACAAAATCATCGACATAATGCCGCGCACATCACTACGCCCGATATTAGATGTCGCTATTAACTCCGCAAAACGTAATTAATCGAATAAGTTTATGATTGATATAACCAGTTTGTGGGGCGCCTAATTCACTTTCCCAATTCCTGGGGACCCGGCGCTTTTATAAAGTTATCCTTTAAGAAAATTGATTGGCTCTATCGCTACTTAAGTGATTTAGTAATGAATCAATTCAATTATTATAATACCTTCCCAAAGTAACGATCGCGGAAGCGTAAATAACAAGTGAACTTAATCAAAAGCAACTTTATAACTGTGTTATGTTGTTATTTGGTTAGATTTTCTATTGGTATCAGTATGTTAACTAATAAACCGATGAGCTACGCTTCACTTGTTTAGTGGTTGCGTTAATCTGACTCTGTTCTATGGATTAACAATATTAATTTAATAATTTTATGAACGTCCAAACAAGTTTTCAAAACAATTACAATACAAATAACTCGATGGAAAATAAATAAATATTAGATTTTTTTCTTCGCTTGCCAACCTTTTTACATAGCCATTAAGTAACAAAAATAAAAATCGTCGAACATGATGTTTAAAGGTGATATTAAACATCATTTTCGACAATTTTTATTTAATTATTTTTGGGCTTATTATGTTACATAATGGCTAACATACCTTTAAACATATACGACATCGTGGAAAAACCACTGTTCCATTCCACCTATCTGCTAATTGGAAAACAAATAAGTACCTATACGAGTACCCGAGTAAATGTAAAGTGAGATAAAGGAAATGGATTATTATTGTAATGTAGGAAACGGTCATGCAACTCTCACTATTAAGTTACATTAGTAATCTAATTACCTCGCACTAAGTATCCGCTATGCACTGCGATTTGCGACGAGACAACTTTAAGCTAAGACAATTTTAAAACTAGCCATGAATATCCTTAAAGATCAGGCAATGATAATGCAGTTTTTGAAAACCAATTTTTTTGGAAAACTTGAAATATTTTGGTAACTAAACATACGTAGAAAAATCCGTGTTAAAGGGGATAGAACCTTGGGGCATATAACTGTTATTTGAATATAATCTACTGAATATAAGTACATGATTAGTAAGTTTTTAGTTATGTTTAGTTTAGTCATTGTTCTCACATGACAATTTTACCTCTAAATATCTCGGCAACGTGACACTTTAGGACACCATATTGTTTTCATTTTTGGTTTTTATAAGTAGCCTCCAGGCGCCATCAGGCGCCATCAGGCGGCGAGTGGCTATGCCAGCTCCCATAGAAAAATGTTCGAACCCCTTTGTGTCTCTTTCAATTGGAATCCAAACCTCTACGTTGTTAATGTTACGCATGTAACGTCCAATCATAATACTCGCCCATGATTTGGGTACTGCACGTTCTAATATAAATTTTTTGGCACCACATGACACTTTATCGGTAGAACTTAATATTCTTACGCATAAATTCAAATGCTTACGTAAGTACGTACACAAAATACTTCATTTAACACTAAACTTGATGATCGAGTACTCCTGACGTGGCAGCGTGAAAAAGGCAGTGTGAAAGTAGAGGGGTCACAGACGCGAGGGGTGGGGGGACGCAATTTGTAATATTTCACGAGCCAGTAGACGCTTATTAACTAGGCGTGCAAAAAATCGACGCCACAGTAGCGCTCAACCTTTGATCACAAATGGAAAATCTAAATCGCATATTTTAATCTGTCATTTTCAAATATGTGTGAAGTGTGATTATGATACTTCCGGTATGGTACTATGGATCAAATCAAAAGGCTAAATTATAAACGTGTATTTCTGTTTAATATATAAAGTAGAATATTTCGAGTTAGATAAAAACTCATTGTATAGTATACCTCTTTACAAACTATTACTTAAAGATGTATAAATGTACAAGCGGGATAAACGCGGGACCAAATATTTTACAGGCCGGTTTAAAAATGTTGTTTCTTAGTTAACTAGCAAAACCATACCTCAAACCGAAGTTATTATTACAATGTCAAAGCTACAAAATAAAAAGTATTACATGTCAAACATGATAGCAACAACGATGCAAGTAACAAGGCAGCAAATAAAACTGTGCAGCACCTCTGACTAATGCAAAAAGTCGTATCTAGTCAGGGCCAGAGTATTACGGGGCGGAAAATAGCAGGTACGTAGTTGGAAACACACAATGCCTTTATTATTTTACAATCATACTATCTTTATCCTATTATCCTGACTCCTAGGTGTAATGGTGTACAATAAGGAGGGCCATCAATAGATTCCTCAAAACGCCCGATACGAGTTTATGTAAAACTCTGACGTTGAAAAAGTGCTGCCTCTCAGCCTAATTTGTATAAATTACTTGATTTGGACTTTAATGTATCTCCATTACTTTCTTCATAATTGTCAGTTTGTCAGACAATACCTTTAACTGTGTACTTGGCACACGCAATGTAAAAGTTAATTACCAATATTTTTTAAATCTCATTTCTTTTAATATCTCTAATAAGAAACAGCTTATTTTTATTTTCTTATTAATGCACCAGACATTATTATTCTTAAGTCTAATATTAGATAAGAAACAAAAATTCTTAAAGCTTCAATTAAGGGATGAGGATGCGCGGAGCTGTATCACAATTAGAAAAAAATACTAAAATTCCAAGCAGTAATTTAGACTAAAGCTTTCATTCCAAGTTGTTTTTCCATCTATAGGTTGTCACTATTGATTCATTCTACCCATTGGTCACTCATTCTGGCTTTAAGCCAACAGTAAGACACGAAAAAATACGGCCACTTATTTATTTATTTATTTATTTAAACTTTATGTACAATAGTGGTACATGGGCGGACTTAATGCATCAAGGCATTCTCTACCAGTCAACCTTTGGGTTATTAAGACTATACTGTGGTACTTATCTATTTTATTTGACCTAACATTTGTCCGGACAGGCAAGACATTTCGTTGAAATGTCAAAAAAAAAACATGTTTTTCAAGAACAATAAGTCTAGGCTCAATAAATATTTATTTTAACTTATCACATCATGCTATGTCTCCTTTAATACTAAAAAATATTATTACACCTGCGTCAAATAAAATGTTCTAGTTTTTTTCTGAAATTTATTATTGTTTTATTTGAAAAACGAGGGTTGCGGCAGGAAATCAACATTTCTTCCCTATCTATGACTTTATACGGTTATAATTTAGCTAATTGTTGTCTTTTTTTTTGGCAGTCTACATACCGACTAATAGAAGTATCCATACTATCCATACTTCTATTCAAAAATAAATTAGGATAACGGCAAGAGCATGATGATGATGCAAAGAGGATTCTTATTCTGTATTGCACACATACAGATTCAAATGTTTGACAGCGTTCAAAGGAAAATTAAGTATTAAATATAAGAATTCGGAATACTTTATTTACTTGTCCCAATATTTGTCGCAGCATCCCCAGCCGTCCCTGTGTCGTGCACGTACTTTTCCCGAGAGGCTATTAATCGCGGGAGAAGAGGGGGAGGACATTTAGCCGCTCTCGACCGCTAGCCACTCAATAAGCGCTTTGCAGATACTCTGTGTACTCTAAAACTGTGCGATCGATAATAAGGAAGTTTGTATGGTATCCTTCTGTGATTACTTTGAGGAGACAGATTAAATTGAGTTAAAATAACCAATAGGAGATAGATTGTTGGTTCCTTTTCCAGCAGATGTATTTCTCGTGTTCACACTGATGCGTGTATTTACTTTGCAAAGCTCAGCAATCGATAGTGTAGACCCCTCTTCTTTATTGATTCTATATTGTGTTAAAATTTCTTAATTCCTGTCCTAGTTGACAGCGATTCTTCACGATCGATTATATTAAATCTTCAGGTTGAGCAGTCTAACTAGGTAGATACCTAGTATAGATTATAATTCCGGCAGGATCTAAAATGCTGCTACGTCCTGCAGTACCGACGACGCAGCTAAACGTGCCCCGTTTGCACGACTCTACGAAGACTGAGGACATCCTAGAGTACATACACGACGTGCGAAGACCAACTGGACCTTGAGGGTGGAGAAGTTGGAGGAGCACCATATCATCAATTACAATTCGTTCGTGGTGCAAGTTCGGTTTCATCATTTGGTGACCTTCCGGAAGGAAGAGTTTTAGCCGAAAGGTGTGCTGTATCGGTTTTCACGGCCTGCTATGCGACACCTCGCAGCGTAACACGACGCCGTCACTTCGTGTGCAGTAATTTTTAAGTTTGGTGTATAAAATAATCAAATATGTATTGGTTTATAGTTATTGTTTTAATACTTAGTATTGTGTTTTATGGGCCTTAGTTGCCTGAAATATAGAATAAATAATGTAAGCTGTGTTTTAATTCTTAATAGATAATGAGGATGCTCCATTTGCCACATAAGTACCTCTCATACAAATGAATCAAGTAGGTCTTTATAAGCAAACATCCCTATGTTAATTTGTTTCCCTCACCATTTACAACACAGGAAAGTACATACAACTTCAATCACTGCTGAGTACATAAAAGGGAAACAGGAACGCCCTACCTAATAATAGGTAGAACAAACGTTTAAACTACGAGTATACGTTGAGACATTAGTGCATTTTTACTTCGAGACAGTCCCACAACTTTAGTCCTAAATCAAGAATGAACTTTGAGTTTTGAGTCATAGGGTTGAATTTTGGGTTTTAGGGTGTTGTAAGTGACTTTGTCGTATCGAAGTACGTAGGGCGGGCCGCCCAAACGTTTAGCAGCGTTTAACGAAAGCCTCGAGGTGGGCTCGGGACACACCCCCGGGGTCGTTCTCTCGACTCATCCATATTTCATATTAGGTAAGCTTATGTTCTGTTCAACTTGCTTACCTAAATTGAAACCGGCAACTAAATAAGGAAGTTAGTTTGTAAAACTTGAGTGAACTAGGTATATCCATTGGTAAACAAATTCACTAAAGTCATTATTAATGTAAAAACTATGTTAGTGTTTATATGAGTGTAAACTAAACCTAAAAACAAAACTCCTCACATTCACATTAGCTTAACTTTCAACGGAAGTCAGTAAAGCCTTTTAAGCAATAAGTGAGTATTATATATATATTTCAAAACGAACTTTCATTCCTTAGATCAAAGGCACGATTGAAACGGTACCAATGCCAGTGGTCATAGATTTAAGGCCAACTTCCGTTTGATTGCGGAGCTGGAGATCTTAACCAGCAAAAGAGTGTTTCACTACACTAACCGGTGTTACATACAAAAGCTTATGCCTTAATACCACCCCTTCTTCACACCTATAGCACGTAGATGTAAATAATTCAGGCACTAGTTGGCACTGAGCGTCGAGGGTTGCACTTACACTCGTTCCAATTTAAAATGTCATTTATTTCTGCGAATGCAACCCCGTTACTACTTGCAAGCTGCAACCTTCTTGATACTCGGTATTGAACGACCGCGATCGACACGCGTATTTAAAAAGTTATTGGTCTAAAGTATACTTGCGTGAGAGGAAAATCGGTTGTGCTGAAATCGCGTTTAAAAGTAAAGAAAAGCACAGGTACTTAACACTAAACGTTTTTCAAATGAATACCTACCTATTGTACTTCTCGCATTTTGGTACCTATCCTAGAAGTCAGAATTTTATTTCACGAGACTCATTGTTTTTAGTTAACGTAAACATTCACAAATAACCCTGTTTTGCTTCAAATATTGCGACAAATACCAATGTAGATTGTACCCACAGAAGGACACTAGGCTGTGTCTTAAGTAGTTTTGCTTCAATGAGATAAAGCTTGTTTTCTAAACGCTAGATCTAGGTTAGCAATCTCAATTATAATTTTATCGTGAGATTCCATTGTAATTTCATACAATGGTTTATTGCTTTTCGCACAGTAAAGTTTAAAATGTTTGTAAAACGAAGTATTTGACGTCTAGCAACAAAGTTAATTGATGAGAACCATTCGTTTAAGTCAACACATTTTCAAAAAATGTAAGTAATGTTCCAAAATAATTAATAAGTTAAACCAATTGCTCTTGGCTACCGGTATAACGTTTACGAAACGCACTCTTTGAGATAAGTCCTAAAAACTACAAGCCGTAGAGCAGGTAAATGATCAACGTACTTCAAGCAGTTTTTATTGTTTTCATTAAGATGCCGTGTGAAATTATCCGAATACTTAATTCAATTCGTTACCGGAAGTAAGGACCGTTTCGCACCTAACTAAAATCACTAATAGTGATAACCCGCTTTTAAAATTAGCTTCAGAGTGTTCCACTTGGGAAAAGCTGCTGGAAGCTACTGTTTTTCCATTTCGATTTATGAAAAAATGGCGCAGAACAATACAATTACCGTTAAAGATTTAAATACTGCTGAATTGGTACTTTTCCGAAGACATTAAGAATATTTTCTGAAGACGCAACGGAGATCGAAGTGAAAACAACAGTAGCTTCCAGCAGCTTTTCCCAAGTGGAACACTCTGAAGCTAATTTTAAAAGCGGGTTATCACTATCAGTGATAAGTTATTCGAATAATTCCCCCAAAGCGTACACAGTATAGTACAAGAAAAACAACATAGTCCTTTCAAGTATCAAAACTGCTTGGTCACGGTACAGTAGGGTGGTGTAGCGAATAACGAAGGCGCGTTTGATATGTTAATTTATATAATTCGTAGCTTTTCACTGCTTTTACAAGCTGTTGCGATACGTTCTTCGTGTGAATATCTGTGTAACACAATTTGCTACTGCTATTAATAGAAATGGAATGAATAAGTGGATATGTAGAGATGTAGAACTCGCGTGTTTGTTTTGGTAAGCATTCTAATTTCATCGCAAGTTGTTGCTGCTAGGTACGCTTGGTGATATGGACTTTGATCTGATCGCGGTCAATTACCCTGTTTTGAACTTACTATCTTAAAAGTCTCGAGTATCGAAAGATAGTCAGCCTTCTCTCATTTTTATTGATCTTCGTAATTTTTAAGATCTCACGGACTCTTTTGAGATACCTTCTCCTATTATTTTTTTGGCTTTTGTAGCCAATATGTTATGAATAGCAATCGTAAAACACCTGCATACGGCTCTCATAATAAAATCATAGTAAAGAGCAATTTATTACAATCATGCTGTAATGATATCTACATAATAGTAGATATTAAACTCTCTACACCCAGACATCATCGCCGCAACGATTTAATGATAAACTCGTTAAAATCAATTTGCGACACTTCTGTCACGATACAATAATCTAATTTTAATATTTAAAAGTGACAACATTAAACCTACGCTCGCTCTTCTCTGATTCCACGTTCGGAATACGAAATGTAAACGGGAAGCGCGCGAAAAGGCGGCCATGTTGCTTTTAGCACCCTTTAATGTAAAATATTTGAGAATAAAACGAAGCGCCCTGATTAAAGTGTAAATGAAAGTGAATTGATATTTTAGCAACTGTTTGTAGATGCTTTACACGATGACGATTGTGTTTAATATTAAAGAAGCGCGATGTTTTTATTTTTGACAAGTGCTACCTACTTGATATTTTGTTTCGGTAGCCGGTTTATTTTCTTTTTGAAAGCTTTCCTTTTCCATCTTACCTGCTATCAATACTTTGATTTCTTAAGTTAACATATTGAAGACACTCGTAAATGTTATACCTAAGGCAAAAGCCCACTGACACGCAAGTTGCTTAGCTCCTAGCCTGGAGCGTTTTCGGCCTAACATTACTTATTTTATAGTTTGGACAATACCAAACAATTAAAAGGCCATGCTTTTCTTTAATTTAGTCTGTAAAAAAAGAAAAATTGGCAATAACAACACTAAGTAAAATAACTTTTTGAAGATTACAATAATATGTTAAACAACTCCTTGAGATCATTGCTAAATCTAACGTTTCAATTACCAATTATTTCAAGAGAAAATCTTTCCAAGAAGTCTTGAGCAGTGAATTTCGTCAAAGCAAAACAGGCGAGTTCGTGTTACAAATCCTCAATTAGCGAGCTTACAGCTCAGTTTAAGCCGGCGTTTAAATTCGTTAGGAGCGGGCTACGTTGTTTTCGTTCGCGGGTTTCTCATAGACTAAAACTTAAAGATATGCTACGCCAATACGCCAAGCAGGAATTAACTAACGACTCCTTGGTTGGTAAATGAGAACGGGTTGGGGTTCTCTTTAGTATCAAATTATGCATCGGTAAATTAGCATGTTAGAGATGGCTTTGTATCTACTGTAGTTTTCCGAAAATAGAATTCTAGACTTCTAGAGCTAATATGGAACAATATTAACCTGATGGTGAATTAGGATGTTTTTCAAATTATCCTGTCTACAATTTGAATTTACTGTAAAGGAAAGCTTACCGGAAAAAATGGTCCTTTAGGAAAACTGAAACGAGTGGGATATAAAAGATACTACTAAACATGCTCAAAAATTTAAAAGTCACCAACTTCCTATGCAGCTATCGTGTCCTCTCTACAATCAAAATCTTTGGCGACGCCATCAATTGCGTATGTGAGCTGCGTAGCCCGCTAAGTGGATCTCCATTTTAACTCCTGAAACAAGCCGGCTGAGGCTTTCATTCGGATCTCGGCATTTGCATGATTGGCATTACGCTGATTACCCCTCGCCCCCCCTCTCCGACCTGGCGGTTCTTCCGTCACGCTTCAACCCGCACTCCTCATTCGTGCCTCGTACCGATTTCAGAAAGCTAAACACATGCAAATTAACGTTTTAGTGAACGATGCTGAACTGAAAGTAGTGGTGCTTCTTTTATTCAGTGTTTTAAGTCGATCAGGTTGTGAGCTCCATAATGTTTGTCGCCTTAGGAATTCTCGTAGGTAGGAGGCATGAATGACTGCAGGTGATGTCAGTTTCTTAAATTCGTAATACTTGCAAATCTGTGACAGAAAAGTGTTCAACAGAAAACCTGGAAGTTGTCTACCTAAATTGGAGATATTAAAAAAAATAACCGATGACAGTAAGCAACAGGAAGTTCGCATTAAAAAAAATCATAATATTCGTCACTTTGCACGAATTAAAACCGTTAATCTGCCCCCACCCCTACTTTGCGACACCTCCCCCCCCCCTCGGTACCGACAGTTGAAAGTGCTCCAGAAAGTGTCGTTTATGTACTCAAAGCATATGCAAATGGATGTTTTAAAATTTTAGGGAGAGAACGCCACTTTAGTCCCTGAAGCACTTGCGAATATCAAAATGTAAATTTACCCTTTTATGTTTACAAATCTTGTAAATGAAAGCGTTCATTTTATTGACTTTAGCCCGACAAACATTGAGTACACGGCCATTTTGATGTAAAACCCGTTGAAATATGCATAAACAATTTTCAAATACACGTTCATATTTCATTTCATAGTAAACGATTTTAAATTATTTTTAAGTGCCTACCTAGACACGGTGCGATTACTACTTTTACGTCAGGTGTTTAATTTTCCCTTTTATTTACAAATTCTATACTATAGGTATTTTAAGGGTTAGATAGGTAACCTTTGTGCCCTCAGCCGGAGACTAAATAAATGCGATAAAATCAATAGTTTCATTTAAAACACCGCTCTAAATGGCCTCCATTTTGTTTTGATGATCGTCTAAGTTACCACGAAGTATCAGTCTCACGCAACAAACTGTTAAATAACACAGATTATGTTTTGGTCAAACTCCGTTTACCGGGTGTAAAGTGAGAAGTAGGAATAGGAAGACGGTGTCGCTCGGTCCGGTGCGCGCGCGCCGATCTCAGCTGATCGAGTTACTTGTTTATGACACAGGATTAATATAAAAATCGTGTTTACACAAAAAATCTAGAAATTTTACCATACCAGCTCATTTTTTTTTTTTTTTTAAGAAAAACATCAAATTTTTGCGAACAACGACGATGAATATGAACTGTGTTTTGAACTTTATGCATTAACGGATGCGCTAATATTGACTCCAAAATACTCTCATTATACATGAATCATTCGGATCATCCTAAACATACCTCTTTACAAAAATCCTGACATTAGTTCGTGTATTCACAAAATCATTGATAAAACAAGGACCGGATCCTTTGCAAACTTCTAGAATTTAAGCGAATAAGCTTTCCTTCCCAGGTCCCTGCGACATATGCACACCAATCCTTCGAGAATCGACGTGGTGTGAGAAAATCATCGCCAATTAAAACCAAGTATTTGTTACCTCGCATACCTTAGTAACAATTAAGTGTTCAATAGAAATGTGTTGATTACACTTATTTATGACTTTATTTTCGCGGAAATAATGAGCAATTATTGACGGTTAGACGAGGAAAATTCTTGGAGCTAAGGCGTGTAAATAAGAGCGGTAATCGTTTAGTAGCATTCATACTGATCACTTGATTCGAGGCATTTCGCAAAAAGTGGAATGTGGCAACCTTATCCGTAACCGATAGGTTTCTACACTTAGGTAGTAATTATTTATTTATTATAACTTTATGCACAAGTAAAAACAATGTACAAAAACGGACTTAATCCCTTAGGCGTTTTCTACGAAAGAGACAACAGAGAGAAGAAGACCACATGGCAGGTGCAACTTAAAGGAAAGACAAAAATAAAAATTCTATTATAAATACATACACATCAATAATGTTAATGAAAACACTAATCCATCGACTTTAACAATAGTCTGACTCATTTTGTCCGTCAATAAAACACTCCTCCCAAGTAAATTTGATTACATGGTAAATAAATGATTCATGGTATAATGTTGACATTCCTACACACCAACAACAAGAGGTATAATGCATCATGGCTCTACGCGAAAACAAAATCATTGCTGAAACGCGCCACATAATTTCGACATGACTTTTAATAGTTGTTATATCAGTACCATATAATAATTACACCCTCATCATTTCTGGTATCAAGTGTCCATTGTAGGTGTTCATTACAGAATGTCAGATTTTTCGTTCGTTTAAACTCGTTGTGGCGCAGTGGTGCGAGAAACATAACGTCACGCCCCATGGCTATATGTGACGATATCATTGCACTCTTTGTATCCGATTACTGTAATAATTTGAATAAATCTTCCATTACACTCATTAATACAGTGCTAATGGTCTGCTCCAGCGAGTTATGAACATTTTAAACGATAAAGAAGTGATCGATAATTGTGGTGTTTTTCTTTTTCTTCTAGATCAAGGAAACAAACGAACATCGCTCATCCAAAAGCTTTGAAGAATGTAATAAACCGTGAATTTAACAAAATCATCATAAAACAATACAATATCGAAAAAAAATCTAACGAAAACTTCTTTAGTTTTTATTCTTTACTTTTTGCCTATTATTGCGATGACTGTTAACTACCAGCGCCAATGCGGATTCCAGTCGAAATGTCAGTCTCAATCAATGCTAACCAGCTAAACCCAAAAAAACACATCTTTTCACAGTCACCAAGCAGCAAAAAGCGTTATGTTTTTACAGAAATCTAATGTGTTCCAATAATATAATCAAGAAGCTTTTTTTCTGTTAAAATAAACGAACGGTCAATTAAAAACAAAATCATTTGAACGCAAGTGGTCGCGACCGCAACGTCCCTTCCTGTCATGTCGACGCGGAGTAGCGTTCACGTCAGACCAATGAGTTGAGAGCCCAGTGGCTAATACCAGCTGGATATCATGTTCACATACTCTATTAAACATGATAACCATCGCACCGGGTGTTGACCACACTTTGTTTAGATTAGAATTCAGTCTTTCATTCGTTGTTGAATGAGCAGCGATTTCGGTCGCAGGCGGTCGCTTTTTGTTGGTTGCTGATTCTAAATCAAGAACATGGAAAGATTAGCTGTGTTCTTTGCAACTGAATTGTAGCACCACAAGGGTATCCAAGCCTTTTATGATTTATGAAGATAGTGTTGTTATACCTACGACATAAAAATCACCTACATATGTATATCGTAGACTTACAGGATTACGCTGAGTTATTATTACATCAATCCTGACCCGATGTATGAATGTCAGCAAAGCAAAAGGTGTATGGTATTGCAGGTGGCGTTCAGTAGTTTCTACCCACTCCCTAGGGATAAAGGCGTGCATTTATGTAATTATGAAATCCTGTTTCATCATACAAATACTATCCGTAAAGGCTGAAAATTAGACTCCAAGTTATTGATATAAACCCACAATTTAACAGAAATCCAAACAGAACCCAAAAATTAACTGTTCACAGCAGTATTAGCTTCGAAAGCAATCAAGCGTGCAGAAATTCTAATACAATTTCCTTACATGTTTAATTTCACAATTTGCCTGCTGAGCACCCACACTGTCTCACCAGTACTGACCATTGTGTGCACGCATGACAACTGACGCTCGGCCGAGTGTGAGTGCGTGTGCTCGGTTGCTTGTGGTCGCCGCGGCTCGGTTGGTAAACGGACGTAATCTCGACTAAACACTGATCAACTGCTAATAAACCTTTGCGTCGGGTGGTTGAAAAGATGTAGCGGTAGTACGGAGTTCGATTACTGAGTAAAACTTTCTGAAATTACTAATTTGCAGGTACCTAGTATAAGATTTTCCTTCTATCATCTAACCTCGATCTGACACGATTTCTTCCTATTGCACATGTTTTCCTGTTCGAAAAATTTCGTAGCGGGCGTAGGCCACTCGTAGATTGCTACGCGGCGTTGATGTCTTTTTGGGGGACAATCTTCTCACAAAACGGTCATCACAGTTCCTACATTAATGTTCATGCTTTTATCTTTTTACGTGAAAGAGACCTTATGATTCTCACCCAGATACGTTTTATAACTAGTCAAGATATGAATTAACGCTGTTCACTAACTACGATCAGTTTAACAGCAGGATTTTTGTTGCAGAAGTTATATACCCGAATCGCTTCCAATCCCATCTTCATTCTGAGCCTATGTATGTGCACTCAATCTTATCTCTCACTTGGTTCTCGCGAAAATCCAATGTACCAATTTATATGTAGGTACATTCAATTGACACATTTACAATATCAATCAGTTTCGTTTTGTCGATATGACTAATAATAATGTATTTTTAGTTAGGACTAATCCCTGGAAGATAAATAATTCATAGTCACTTGACGCCTAATCACCCTAAAAAGGAAAAAGACATGTACTTAGACACCACTTAGTTTATGCATCACTTAATAATAATCTTAATATGAATGCAAAGCTAAGTAGCCAGTAGAAGTTATCGCAGATCCTCTAGCCATAATTACATACATTAGAAATACGTTAAACAAGACAGTGAAGCTACATCGGGGGGCAGCAGTAAATCGATATGATCAAGTTAAACTATTGGTTAATGTATCAGTGACGGGTAAAGTGATACACGGTGTGGCTACCAAGACGCACACATCAAAATAACTCAGTCGCCGTGAACATGAGGTATGCGGACCGACAGTTATAATGACAACATTTAAAAATGTTAGGCTTCTTGTTGAAGCAAATTGTGCTACTTGTGACACAGTGACAGGGAATTTCATCGTCAGAAAAAGTTTTTTATTTTTCAAAGCTTATACAAAGCTTTTGGAGTCTATCAAATAAATGAGAAAGACTATGGAAATGTTTTCCGATACACTTTTACATCTTGTACTAAACAAGATGTTGGTGGCCACATAACGCGTCCGAAAAAGTTGGTGAAGGAAATACTTTCAAATCCTAATTTGGGATTAAAAGACCTGTGGCTTTGTCCGGAACGACTGACTGACGGATCAAAGCACCGTCTAAACCGCTGATTGTAGAAACCTGAAACTTGGAGGGTGTGTTTTTTGTATGACGTAGGCATCTGATAAGGAAGGATTTTTGAAAATTCATCCCCTAAGGGGGTTAAATAGGGGTTGGAATTTTGTATAAAAAATCTTATTCCTTGAGCCAATTTTGTTGATATTTGGTACAAATATTGACCAAAGTAAATAATAAAGATTGAATTTTAGTTTTTCTCAACTCCTCTCAATAAGCGATTTAAGCGGTTAAACTTTGTATGGAAGAATCTTATTCCTTGGGCCAATGTACGTGAAACTGGTTCGAGTATTGACCGAAGTAAAAAATAAAGGCTGTCATTGGTTTTTCACAAAAATCCCTAAAACACGATTTTGATATTTTAAAATTTGTATCTAAGATTCGTATTTCTTAGGTTAATATACAGAAAATTGGCACCTTAGTTAAGATAGCAACAATGTGTACACGGAATAATAAAGCATATTTTGTAAATTCAAATGCATCGTGAAGAGGGATGGCAAATAATATGTATTGGAAATACGAAAGTAACTCTGTCTGTCTGTGTGTTACGCAATCACGTCTATACTACTGAACCTACCAAGCCTAACCTAAATGAAATTTGGTACAGAGATAGTCTAGAGCCTGGGAAAGGACATAGAATAGTTTTTTTCCCAGAAATCATCCTTTAAGGGGGTGAAAAGGGGGTGGAAGTTTGTATGGGGAATCAATACCCGCTGAACCGATTAAGACGAAATTTGGTATAGAGATAAATTCAACCTTGGAGAAAGACATACGCTACCTTTTGTCGCGAGAAATGGGTTAAAAGTGGTTGCAATTGGGGTGAAAGTTTGTATGGAGTACGTCATTATTGAAAATAAAACCATGAACCTTTGTATTTAGCCACTTGATAAAAATAAATAAACATTATTATGTTCAAGCGTTTAAAAAAAAATGTAACTGTACCACGCGGACGAAGTCGCGGGCAAAAGCAAGTATGAATATAAGATTAAACGAACTGCATATAACGAAGTTATGACTTCAATAACCAGATAGCTTTAAGTAGACAAACTCAGAAAACGCAAGCTCTTCCTTAACTGCCTACTTCGGCCTAAAGTTTAACTACCTACTTAATTATTTCGCAGCAAAAAGCTACACGTACGTCCATATTAAGTGCACACAGTAACATATACGACAGTTTACGTTTCGTGCAACTATGTGTGTGTTACGGGTTATGCGCAGGCGCAATTTCGCAGTGTTTTGTATCGTCGTGCGACCGCAGGCTCCGATCAACTGATACAGTGCTCTCAGGTTACACCCAAGTGAAATCGTTTCATAAAAGGCCCTTTTGGCTTCTGCAACACTTTGTAGGATTCTAGTATGTCGAAGAATTTGAATACGTTTAAGATCTAGATCACACAAACGACGGCGAAGAAATAAAAAATAAATGTGGCAAAATAACATGAAGGAAATGTGATTTCCACTATACGGTAATTATGTAACCTCAAGATCATTATTTGTTTTATAGCACCATGTATAGGTATATCTTATAAGTAGGATAAAGATATGGGAAAGTCGAATTTCAGAATCATCCCTGAAACCTTTTGAACGCCAGAGCTTGTGCTCTGGCGTTCAAAAGACGCACCGGCGCACCCCCGACACCAAGCCACAACCCATCGTATTTTTTGTCACATATTTATGACGTTTGGCGTATAGGGTAAGCTCACATATATGTGACAATGGCGTTCAAAAGGCTAAAAGCTCTTATCTGGTAGATTGGTATGCTATTATGAGACCTGAGATGTGCATCTTACAATAACTCAGTTTTCCGTGTACACTTTTCAAAGCCAACAGAATCGTCTCTCCTCCTTATGCATCCAGAAAGTAATGTGATTTAACATTAATAATAATCACAATATTATCACTTTTTCCGGCACGTTTTCCCCTCTCGTAATGTGTTTTAGCGTACGGCAGTCGGCAGTACCAACTCGTACGGCTGCGTTTGTGTGAGAGCTCCGCCGTTAATTTACTCATGAATAGTAACAAGTGGGCTCCGGCTCCAACCATTAATAGCCACTTTTTGCCACCTACACCGTGATTATTTCTAGTAAAACGGTTGTTTCTTGCTATTATTCAGTGTTATACAAAGTGACTGCTCCAGCTTATTGTTTTTTCGTTTCGTGGCTGTCCGACTGTTTCCACATCATTAGCTACTACACATGTCTACCGATATTGCTTCGCGATGCAATTGCGATTTTATTATTCATTGTTTAAACGTACATTAAAAACTATTTTGCACGATCTGCTTGCTATCGTCCGCAGTTTTTACTTGAGGCTATTATTTAGGCTAGGTACGTAGATAGGCAACATCAACATGTAAATTAATCAGTTTTCGATTTATTCTATGCGCTGGCTCGCAAATCCTAAAAATGTGTTTCGATCTTAATTAACGTTATTCAGCACTATGTTATTAATTGTATGAGATTGTTGTGAAACGTTAAACATTTTCAAAGAATTTCCTAAGATTTTTTTCCAGCGACAGCGACGGCGCCGGCGCAGCGCGACTCTATGAGGCTTTCTATGGAAAACGCTTATAATGGAGTTTCTACTAAAAGTATGCGTCGTAACAATTATAATTGATAACGTTTCTCATTCGCTCAATTATATTAAATGGAGTGAATGTTAGCTGTTTCCCGGTTTGAAACAATAACGATAATCAGATGGCAACATCTCGCGAACAATGACACTGTGCGCCGGCTGCGGTGTCCACGATTATGCTCATTCAAGGATTTTGTTAAACTTTTAATAGGTGTACTTAATACCTAACGATCTTATCCTCCTTAAGATGGATTGTACTTAGGCTTAGGCTTGGTGGATTTGATTTATAGGTGGTAGATATGCGATGCCACAAATACGATGACGACTCCCAAAACAAAAATGATTTCAGCCAGTATCGATTTCATAAAAAAACTCTAATTACGAGTGGAAGTAGTAACCAAGAAGGTATATTTATCCACTTCATCGATACATAGGTAAGTAGGTAAGGAGGCGAACGTCAGTAAATCAGAGGAAGTGGGACGACGCAACACCAGCACGGGATATCATAAAACGCTTATAGTTTTCCTCCATACGCACATTACGCACCCGTTTGAATATCCAATGCGTTTTGCAATTAGCAATTCAATAGACACTTACTTACATACTTTGTAGGTAAGTAACTGCACAGACGACAGTCCGATGATAAATAAAATTGGACCGAAAAATGGCAATGAGTCGACAGGGAGAGTCAAAGGAACCTCCAATTTGTTTAAAACATACTATGTATGTGGCACCGAAAAATGTGTGTAGAAATCAGTTTTCATGGTAGGTATGGGCAGAGGTGGGCCTGCGGACGGCGAGCGTATTGTAGCTCGCTGTCCGATCACAACGGCCCGGGTCGATGGCGCGTTGTGTTCCACGCGCGCCTCAAAGAGATGTCAGCATAGAAGACGGAGCCCGTTAGGGCCAGAGCCTGCCAGGGTTGCGGAATTAGTTCGAAAGAGTCACCGCGGCCCTGGATCGCATAGGGCTTTAGTAGGAACACAGATGGGTTTTAGTCAATAAGAGTCTGACACGCCCTTCCGCTCCGCCCAGAGCGGAAGAAGTCATTTGATGATTTCCCATCCTTAAAAAAAAGGTATCTACACACATCGGAATATTGGAAAACGCGTTCGCGTTCCTGTAGGAATTTCGGAAAATCCTCTCTTATTGCTGCCCTACACTACTTGAACGATATATTATTATCAATATTTATGTATATGTATATAGAGATATAGAGTTTGAGAATTTAGCTATTAAATATTTGAAATGTAGGTGTATACCTCTACACCTTAGGTCAAATGTCATCGATAACGCTTTGAATAGATCAATACACGTACATACATGGAGAAAACATAGGAACGGGACGACTGCACGATGCATCAGACCGGTAGAGTAATGGCAATGGCGCACCCCATCAATCTTGACAAAGCTTCTTACTTAGCCAATAAGCAACATTAGTTTTAGAACCTTTTATGCAATAAGTGTCCGCTATCGCTTACAAAGAAGACTATCAGCACTCGACGCCAACAAATCGGTTGGCAATCGATTAATCGGTCGTTGTTTGCGACAGGCCTACGAGCTACTCTGTTTGGATAGGCCTGGCTATCTAACCGATTCATTGTAACATGCAAATTGCTCACTGTTATTTTATTTTAGCATATCTAATAAGACTAGAGAATCAGCTTGCACCGTCCCGTTTTGTGAAAAATCTGGTAGACCAGCTGTTCCCGGTATTGATGGAGTTACGTGTCTGTTAGAACATAATAATGATGGTAGATATGAGAGGCATTTTGTCAGTCGATGTAACAAACCTTTTCCAACATGTAAAAGTTGATTTAAATATAATAATAACATGTTTTAGTTAAGTTAGTATAGTCGGTTTAAAGAAACTTTATTCCCAATAAAGACATATACGTTAGTATAGTCTATTTAGGTTTCCTCACTATACAGTGTAACGTCTACGCTTGTCATCCTATCTACTCCCGTCGCAGGTCTGCTGGGAGAAATTTCATTTGAGATAAGCATGGCAGTACCTTCGCGCTCTTCTCTCTGTATGTTATTTTGTCTTAAGAGTGGTTTGTGTGTACCTATGTACATACATAAATAAATGAAATCCTAGAAAACCCTGAACGCGTGGCGACTGCCAGCTTTTAGCCGAGTTCCCACGGCGCTGTTACTGTTAACCTAACTGCCGGTAAGCGGTGCACTCATAATACTTAAAAATTAAAAGTTATTGTATTTATGAAACGTGTGAGAATGTTTAATTAAATAAGTGGAATAAACGGAACTAAGCACTTATTAGAGCTAATGAAAGTGACGACACTCTAGTAAACATTGTGGAAACAACGCGTAATGAGATTTAACTAATCCTCTAAGTTCTCAAGCCGATTAGGCAATATGTAACCATACTCGACTTAGTTAAAAACGCATTGGAGTTTTAATTTATGGCAATACAATGAGCCAATTAAAAATAATACTTCCTACCTTTTGTTCCTTTAAAAGATATTAATCATAGTAAACATTTTAATGAAATAGGCTATGTAAATACTTATTTCAAAAAACAGTGTCTTTTCCATCGTAAGACTTCCATCTTTGTCCTTATTCCCTTGTTAAAATCATACTTCGGCAAGTATTTCAACTTAAAGAAGCTTGAACTAGCTCATTCTGTAATGGTTTGCATATTGCAGGTCCCAGAAAAAATTATAACGGCGATCGGTAGCACAAACAAAGATTAGTTCCACATTATTTGACGTGTATCCTGGACTCATCGGAAATTAGTTGCGCGATCTGGCGGAGTACGCCCTCGGCGTCATGTGTTGGACTCGATCATTAATGAGTTACAGCAAAAAATATGTTCGTCTACACAATACAGGCGCATGACTCGCCGCTCCGCGATCAATTATTAATAAAAAGCGAGCCGCTTCATTGAAAGGGCGATTAGCTCAATATTTATATGGAATATTCGGTATCAACGGCGCTTTGTGGCCATAATTCGGTGGGTCGTGACGCGGCGCGTTTGACTCTCCCGCCCGCGCCATAGACCAACTGCCTCGCTGATGCGAAGACTTGATACTGCGTTAATTACCTACATATTTAATGTTACAACTCATCTAAATAAATAAAATAAATAACATTGTTGTAGAATAAAATTAAAACAAAAACCAACGAACAACACTTGGGCAAAAAATGAAAAATCTAGACTACCCTCTTTTGAGGCATTTGCTTTGTTTAGTGGCATCAATTGTATCCTAGGTTTTAAATCGGAGACGTCAGCATCACACAAACATCACAACTCAAACTGAGAAGTTCCCAATGGAGCTAGGAAGGCTACCTACTTGGCTTGTTTACCTACCAAGGTATACGTTAGCTAAACACTGCTAAGCTTGACATAAAATAGAACCTCTATGAGTTCCACCAAACGCAGGCAACATACTTCGGTAGGCGTTTCATCAGGCTAGCGGTACGGGTCGGGCCACCACGCTCGCCTCATTGTCCTACCGAATTGACTAGCCGACTCTTTCAATAGAATTCTTCGCCGTGAAAGCAGCCACTATGTCGGCATAAATCTATTTAATCTGATACATTTCCCGAACATCAATCAAATTCACGCTCTCGACACTAGCGAATTATTGGATCAAGATTAGGTAAATGTGTTTTTTATTTTGAAACTTCAAGCCTTGCGAAAGAGGCAGGTACCAGTATATATCTACTAACATTTTCACCATAAGCACCGTCAAATGTAGGTATAAAATCTGTAACGTTATTATAAACGGAAGCAAAAGGCTATCACGCTCTGTCGAGTCTAGCCTATCCGCTAATACCTCACCAACATATTCTTCGGACGATAAATGAACTGTTTATAGAATGCCAAAACAACGGTCTAATGCCAATTAATTATTTGTATAATTCATTCGGCATTACCGATTCACATAGCAACCAATGGCTGCCAGAACAATTTTTCAGTAGAGCTGATGCTAATGAAAAGGCATTTTCACGAGCTTTGGCGCCGGCCGACATGCAAATGTGCTGTTTAATGACGCGCGAAGCCACGCCACACAACTATACTAGCTTTGCGGACACAAAACGTTACATTACACACAGTTTATTATGAAAACTCGTTTCAGAACTGTAAATGTTCCTATCTACAACTTTACCGATACCTACGTGCGATCCGAGGCGAATCACAAGCTATATGACTTTTGAATGCATCTTGACCCCTCACTGGCCTGTATTGACAATCGAAATTTATGGTGAGAAACACGGAAAAACATATTGCAAACAGAAAATAAAGTTTAGACACAAAACATCTAGCCATGAGAACTGAAAGCAGAGACATTCTCCGTCTAGCGGCGCCTATTCACGGATTTTAACGAAATGTTTTATGATTTTAGCATCAGTAAAACGACGATATCCTTAAGATAAATGTGTCACGATTGAGTCATTCGTCCCGCCTTCAAAATGAAAAGCCCTTCAACCTTGAGAAGGCCAGAGAATGCGGCATGAAAGCGCCTCACAATACTCTTTTAATTTGTCATTATGCAGCAATAAAAACATGGTAAATGAGAGCGACAAAAAACTCGTTCAGAGACAAACAAAAACCGCGAGCTGGGGCGAAATTCGCAAATCATTCGACGATAATGACGGCCGCTTGAAAAAAATTTAAATATCAAAAGGCCGGACGGGGCACGGTAATGGTTTAAAATCATTTTTCATTCGAGTCACTCGTGAGTCAGAAATATGAAAACGGTAGCCATCGCATCGGGCGCGCTTCCATTAACTCTAGCCGACTCGCGATTAGAATTTTGGACGAGCTCCATCTTTCATTTGTTACCTTCTTCGGAATAAATAAAACAAAATGTTGATCAATTACGGAGTTCGAATGCAACTACATAAGTACCTGAGTCGTTAAAGGTTTTTATTTACAAAGGTCCTTTTTAATATTAAATCGCATGACTTATGTTATTTAAATGTCATTTGTTCTTCTTTTTCTTGTTCTTGGGTTGCGATTGGTCGACAGAGAGCAGCCCGCTATCAAATTCGCTAGCTGTATGCATGGAGCTCTGTTTCGATGCTCGAGGACCAAACGAACCGAACTTTGCTTTTGGGAATCTGTGAAAAAGACATTTTGATAATGAACTACTGTCATTAAAATCATTTCTACTAAAGAGGAAATCAAAATTCCAGCCCTCTTTTCATACTGTTTAGAAACGGGAATTCTAAAGTTTAATATTGGAAAGCTAGAAAACAGACAGAAAATAACTCGAAATGCTCACCCTGGACGCTTCTTCTCTTCATCTTCGTGAACAGTAAGCCTATTGCTCGGCTTTTCCTTATTAGTCGGATTAGACTTGACACGCCGGGCCAGCGTCGCGGGGGCGTCTCGCAGAGCGAAGGCCTTCGCCGCATGCCCCAAATGCAGCTGTCTGGAGTCCAGGTACTCCTTCACGTCGCGAGGGTAGCCCGCGTAGAATCGGACCCAGGATGTGTATGCTAGGAGAAAAGGGTTGTTTGAAAAGCCGAATCTTTGAAGAGTAACGGCACGTTTCATTAACGTAGCTACCTTTAATAAACTGTCAAATTAGCTACCAACAGCTGAAACGTCATGTTACAAAAGCAAAAATGACATTTCAGCTACTGTTGGTAGCTAATTTGACAGCTGGTTAAAGGTTAGATACGTTATTGAAACGGGCCGTAAGTGATTCAATGATGACGCTACGGGTATTCAGTGAGCAGAGTCGACCACCATGTCGGCCCAGGTCGATAAATCTAAAAGTGCAACTAAATCGCAGTGTACTTTTGAGCCTGAACGGAAGTCAGTCCTGATTACTACATGGTCATGGTACTGATTACTGTATGGAGGCTTAGTGTTTTCCCTTACATTACTACATGGTCATGGTCCTGATTACTGTATGGAGGCTTAATGTTCCCTTACATTTTCAACATCTTAACCGCGGGCACCACAGTGCGCAGCGCTTCAAACGCCCGCGACTCATGTCCTGATACTAGTAGGTACGTACCTCTGCTAGCTCTCAGCAGCCAGTCTCTGTTGGTGTGCGCGGTGTGCTCGAGGCGCGCCTGCACAGCGACCGCGGCGCGCTGCGGCGTCGCAGCCGCGGGCACCACAGTGCGTAGCGCCTCAAGCGCTCGCGACTCATCTCCTTGACGCAACCTGTCATAAGGCTTGGATATGTAGGTAGTTGCGAAAGAAAACAGATATACTCGTACTGGTGGAAATATTTTAAGTGTAGCTAAAAGCGGAGAGTACACCGGACACACTTAAAAGAGTTTTTAATAGCGGAAGCTGCTTTATTATATTGCATGCTGAAATGAAATATGTAAATCCAAAGAATACCTGATCCTCTTCTCCTCTAAATGCCTTATGTAGCGTGCTTCGCTGGGCAGGAGGAACATTACGGCTGCACCCACCTGAGCCGCACGTCCTGTGCGACCCACCCTGGACGAAGCGAAAATATCTTCATTGTAAGTAATACAAGTAACATGGTTGGATTAAGACTAATCCACTAACTAGAAAATACAGTTGTCAACAATACATTAAAAAAAGCAGTTGATATATTAATTTTAAAAGTAACCGGATATAATTTTCCGGAATTTAAGAAACCGCCCACCTATATATTATGTAGAACAGTCACCCGACCAAAATACAAAATCATGCGTTTTAATACTCTTCATAGGTACCTGTGCACATAGTCAGTGGCTGATGCCGGAACGCAGAACTGCAGGACGAGGTCAACTCGAGGCACGTCTATTCCTCTAGCCGCGACATCCTGACAAATAAATTAACAAAATTGAATTGAAACTGATCCTGAAAAAATGCTTTCCATTTTACGGGTTGGATTGAAATCATAAGCGATAGCCGATGTCTTCCCAAGATTATCGGGTATTGGCTTAGGATCGCCGATTCGCACGCAGTGAAAAACCGTCCCAAATAAATGATAATACAAAAATGTTTCATGACATATCCCCATGCAAAACTCAGCGTATCTTATACCAAACAGAAGCGTCGCGCCGCGTAAGCGAGTGAGCCCCGCCGCGGTAGCTACCGCCCGCTGCGACCGAGATTAAACCCGATACCATCTCGCCTTCGCGCCGTCATTATCTACACTATGGAGGACATTACACCGCCGCTATTGCTGTATTAATGCAATTAAAAACACACTACCACGTACAACGTATTCGTCGTGGCTAATTACACGATTAGAAAATTATTTTACGCTTCACCTCCAGCGCTGACCAACCGTGGAAAATTTTCAAATGATAATAAAGTGCTTTCTATGGAATCTGCGATATAGCCTTTTGAGACATGTAGTCGATTACTAATTATAAAGTCCGGAATAGATGCAATATCAAGACGTTTAGTTTTTGTTGCATCATTAATAGAGTAGGTATTAGTTCTTGCGGTTAATATTAATCCCGAGGCAAAAACTCTTGAAAAGGGTAAACATTTATAAGAACGAATTCCTTAGTTAGAACCAATTGGCTCCACTTCATTAAAACGAGTTTACAAAAGAGTCAGAATTCCTATTTCAGTTGTGAACACAACTGAAACTATCATCAACGTTGCCCTAGTGTCCGGTATGACCTTTAATTAAAATTAAACAATTTTACACATCTAATTGTAATTTAGATTCCCTACCGTAGCAGTAAGGTTCCGATGTCGGCGTTGATAGATGTAATAAACACATATAATAGTACATAATCGGCGCGTATTGTGGCGGCGGTGTGGGAGCGCACAGAGAGCTAGATGAATGACCAGCTAATAGGCAGCCCGCCACAATAGCTCGCGACAAAGGTGAGCGGGAATACGAACGCCATTATTGGACTAAGAATGTGATGATTAATCTGGTAGCACATTTTCGAAGATAATAAATTTAAATTCTATTGTACGCGTAAACACGATTAAAAAATATTCAAAAGATTGGAATTACAAGTGTTATGCGCCGTAATAACTGAAGACAATGATGGAAACGGTGAGATTGGAAGTGGGTTCGCATCGAAATATAAGAAAAACTTTTTCAACATTTAAAACTCCGATATTAATTAATGTTCCTATATCATGCAAAAAATTTACATAAGAAAGATCGCTTCTGCATTGTGTCCTATTGAATTCTGTGATAAATGATACTATTTCAAATTACAATTACAGGTATTATAACAGTGATCACTGTGATCGGACCAGTTAAGAAAATTCTATAAAACGCAACAAGATATTAGAACTTACTGTGCAAATAAGAACGCCATTCCTAGCGGCGCGGAACTGTTTGAAAACCTCCATCCTCTGTTCATGAGGCATGGATCCGTGCAGACTGAACATATCCAAGTCAACGGGCACAAGACCACCTTCAGTAGGTTCTTCGTATTCCACTTTGAAATCATCCGAGTCATCTGATGACGAATCTTTGTCCTAAGAAGCACATTTCAGTTTTACATTTTTTAGAAATTTGTAGGCACTTTACTAACTTCGTTCACCTATTTTTTATATACTTACATCATCATCATTATCGTTCCCAGGCTTTCTTTTCTTTGCTTTAGATTTATCTTGGTTTTTCTTTTTAACTTTGGCATCTTTCCCAGTTAGAGCAGTTTCTATCAATTCTGATAGATAATCAACCATTTCCAGCGTTGCCATGAAAACGATCATTTTACCACCTTTCTTGTTCATGACACAGTGTTCCACAATAAGGCCGACAAGTGTCACTAGTCTTAGTTTCATGGGGACTACAAGGAAGGTTTGATTGACTGATGCCGGTAGAACTAATTCGTCTTCCCCTACGGCTGATTTCA
Organism: Mamestra configurata; assembly: GCA_002192655.3. Classification (NCBI taxonomy): domain Eukaryota; kingdom Metazoa; phylum Arthropoda; class Insecta; order Lepidoptera; family Noctuidae; genus Mamestra; species Mamestra configurata. Next base: position 139,365 of record NDFZ01005012.1, read on the forward strand.
CTGCTGCTGCGAAAGTATTAACAGCTGGGGCCGTTTCTTCTTCATCATCATTGTCATCACTCCCGTCTTCTTCACTGTCATCGTCTTTCTCTACTTTAGGGTTTTTAAGCTCATGATCTCTTTGTGCTTTGAAGTACTCGTAGTCAGAATCACTGTCACTGTCTTCGTCAATTTTGCTGGCCTCGACTTTGGGTGGTGGTGCAGTATTACTTTGAGAAGGGTCCTCACTTTTGAATAACTCTTTGTGATTTAGGCCAGTGAATGCTTTCAATCCTAAAGTAGAAAGAACCATTTTAAAATGCATTTTGTTGCATTCACATTTTTATTATGAATTGATACATAAACGTATTGTGAATATTAGAACCAGGTAGATCGCTATATTAGGGTTTCATTTCGTTGCGGAATTGTTCGAAAGAGTTACAGCGGCCCTGGAACGCAGAGGGCATTTGGAGGAACACCGGTGGGTTTTAGTAAGAGTCTGACACTCCCATTCGCTCCGCCCAGAGCGGGAGGAGTCATTTGATGATTTCCCATGCAAAAAAAAAGGGGGCTCATTTCGCGATAGATAGTTTGAGTTCATTATGCCAAAACCGCCTATTGTACACATGTTTTATACACGTTTTTCCTGTGCTTGTTATGAGATGGAAAATAAAGTATATAATAAATAAATAAATATGCGGCCTACGCAACTGTCCTTACTTTGGTATTGTTAGTCAAATTGTTGAGCTTCTTAAAGTTCTAAGTTGAGCTACATGGTAACAAACATTGTTGCTTGCACTGTCTGGACAGGTCGACTCAAATCTGTGTGCTCCTTTCCTCAAATGACCACCTCAGACATTGACCTACATAATTCTCCTGATTTGAGCTTTACATTTTACCATTGTATGGACATTAAAACAGACTTTGACCTCTGAGTTTGTTTCGGTGTTTCTTCTCAGGGCAGTCAGGTAGGAAACACCGGCCTATTCTAGTTTAAAATTGCCGTGTAAGTGTTATTTTAAACCTATTTACAAAATGAATATCATTTACTTACCTCTTCTAGACTCTGCACTCTTGTTTTTGTCAGGCTGAGAAGCTTTTACTTCTTCTTCTCCTTCGTCATCATCATCATCATCATCATCATCATCATCATCATCATCATCATCATCATCATCATCATCATCAACATCATCATCGTCATCAACATCATCATCATCATCATCATCATCATTGTCAGCAGCACCATCATCGTCGTCTTCAATTTCTTCGTGTTCCGAATCCTCCTTTATTTCTTTAGGCTTTGATTTTTCTGGTTTCGGCTTTTCAGGTGTTATTTTAACTTCAGGTTTATTCTTATCTCCACTTACGTTTTTACTTTTTATGGTTTCACTTGTTTTTAGTGAATCAGCAATAACAGCCTTACCTTCTGATGTGTCTACAAAGACTGGATCCACTAAAGTAATTCCTGCCAGATTTTCGACAGCCTGAAAAAAATATTAGTTAGTATTTTGAGTAGGTATTGTAAATTCATGCCAAAAATTGATATTATGAAGTTCATTTATACACATTACCTTTGTTAGAGTGGCAGATAGCAAAATAGTTTGCTTTTCTTTAGACAAAAATACATCAGTCAAATGATGTTTTATTTCTTCTGCTTTTGCTTCACTACTTTCATTTGTTTCATTAAGACTATCTTCTGCTTCATCTGGTATTTTCTTTTTTACATTCTGTTTCATCATAGCCATAGGATCGTAAGTGGCTGCTTTCTTATGATCCTCGATAGCTTTCACGATTGCTGCTACATCCTTCTCGTAACCCATGTCTAGTAAACGATCTGCTTCATCCAAAACTAAACATCTGCGAATTTCATGTTAAGAATTTTTTTTCCATATTATTAAATATTCAGGTAGCACGCTGAATTTTATTACGAGGAAAACTGTGTCCTAAAGTTGGAATGTACATAAAATGTTTCCACTGGCCAAACAAAATATAAGCAGCTTTGTACCTTATAGTGGTTCAAACAGCTGCTTATTTCAATTTATTACTTTTAAGATACTCATAAGTCACACATACATTAATTACATATTCAAATGTCACTTACCCAGTCTTAGCAAAGTTAAAAGATGCAGTGTGTCTCAAGTGATCATTAATACGTCCTGGAGTACCAACTAATATGTTGATACCTTTCCTAAGTCGCGCTTTCTCAGCCTTCCTCTTTTGTCCACCACTTAGCAGGCCAGGCACAATCCAATGAAATGGCTAACGATGGAAAATGAAAGGTTTTCATTGTATTATTTCTAGAATAACTCTCTATGCAGTAGACATATTTTGCACGAAAATTAAACATACTCATAATATTTTAAAAAAATTATCAAGATTTTTAAATCAACATGTACACTAAAATCCGCTTATAATGACATATATTATGCGTCATACTACGCAAACGTCATACAAAGCATAGTCTTAAGCCAACTACATGACTTCCTATTTTTGTTAGGAATTCAGTGTATTAGAGAGACTATTCAAATTGCACAAAATGTCGTCGCAGTTCCCTGCAACGACATTTTGAGGGGTGGAATGATCACGAAAACCAGTGAAGGTGTTAGGAATCATGTCACTCACTATAAGTGAACATAATTCTTTAAAAATAGGTCATAATAAGCAACCTCTCCATAAGCGAAGTCACTATATCCGAACTTTTCATAAAGAATTTTATATGAAAACTTAACTGTGTTTACTTCATAGTAAGGGGTTGGCTATTATAACTGGAGTCATAGTAAACGGTTTTCACTGTATTTTGAATTAAATTTAGTAAAATTATTAAACAGTTGTGCTGGTTTCACAATTTTCTTCCTGACAGATCAGTTGCTGAAAGAATGTTGTAAAACTATGGAGGAGACTTTTACCCAGCAGCAGAACAATATAGACAGGTTAACTTAAAAAAAAAAATCAGATAACCAAAATATTATAAGTTAAGTGACTATGTACCTTGACTAGCTTAATAAACAGCTCATAAGTCTGCACAGCAAGTTCTCTGGTTGGTATCACCACTATGACCCTGATCCCATCATTCCTGCTTATCTTGGGTCTTATGGCCTGTAGCCCCTCGATGATTGGTAATGCATAAGCCAATGTCTTGCCTGACCCGGTCTGTGACCTAGATTCAAATAATGTAAACAATTGCATTGTAAAAAAAAATATATTTGTGGACAAATATTAATATATAGCTTATATTTTAATATTTGTCCACAAACTCTACTTAAAAAACACAGATGTGAACAGGTCACTAAAGATTTAGTTGTGCAATTGTTATTGCACCATACTGTGTGCATTATGCAATTTCATAAAACATTATTATTATAGTACTAAAATAAAATAGGTATTCCATATCCTTCCTTCTATCTATCTCCTTTCGTTCAATCCATCCAAGGGCTGTCTGGCAGAGATTGCCTTGTGATAAGACCGCCCTTGTACACTTTTTTATGAGTGGTTGTCCTGTTCTTATTATGAGGTGTACAATAAAGTATACATAAAAAATCAGCAAACATTTTAAACTCACCTAATGAGAACATCTCGCCCCTGTAAGATGACCGGTATTGCATTCTGTTGCACTGTCATTAGTTCTTTCAAACCTAAGTTTTGCTGTAAGTTTGCAACACTATGGGGGTGTATATCTAAGTCTGAGAAGGTCTTGCCTGCAAACACCTGCTCAATAATTGGCTTAACAGCCCGCTGCCCAATACGAGGCACTTGAGGGTTATTCTTAAAAAGTGAAGATATCCATCCACCACTCCTAGGCTTGTTTTGCTTTAACTGTATTGTGTCACTGAGATCTTGATAGTTCTTCCCTTGGTATTTGCCCTTGTTTTCACTGAGATCTCGTAGTTTAGCTCCCAAATCATCAGACTTGTCGGCCACAGGTGGTGACACTTTAGCCACCTTTTTAGGAGGGCCTTCTGCATTTTTGATGACTGCGCGATTTGCTGCAGCCAAGTTCTGGGGTCTCTTCCTAGCTATGGTTTTACCAGTGAACTTTGGGTTGGATATGAACTTGTATTCACCCGCGTTCTTCTGTGGAGCACTCGGTTTCGTCTTATCCTGATAAAACAAACCAGTTAGCACGAAGTCTAGAGGAAATATTAAAGTTTTTACAACCATCTTTCGCACTTACCTTCTTGGGAACTGATATATTCAATTGTAAATCATCCATATTTCACAAGTTATTTACGTTTCTTGGGTACATTAATTTGAGGTTACATGCACGTTTTGACGTTTGTTGTGTTGTGATTGTTTTGATTTGACGTTTACGGGTTGTTCGTTCTGAAACGAAAAAACATTGCAGCATTACAAAAAGTTCGAAATATAAAAGATATATCTTTCCTGCCTTTCTGTCGTGGAATAATGGATAATTGAGATTTGCTTATCGCTAATGTCGACGCCAGATAAATACATAACAGTTTTCATCTCGAAGTGGTAAGATACTGCCCATTTACTTAGTCATAGAGTTAATTCAGTCATATCAACATAAGCATTTAATATTTACCTACCTAAATTTAATGGATATATTTTCCCAAGGACAACACTTATCGGTGCATACACTCTGCTATTAAAGCCTATTATATATAACTTAAAGTGTAAAAGTATTTTGTAAGCAGAGTACTTATGAACACGTGGCCAAAACACAGTGATGATGCGAATTACGCACAGATCACGTGGCGACGCGTGGCACCAAAATATCCCTTTGTGCCGTCTATGGGGTGGAACAAATATTTGAATTTAAAACCCCATGTTAATAAATAGATGCCTTTTTAATGTTTTCATTGTGTGATTTCATGCATGATCAATAGGTATTTTTGTAGGAAAAATGAATAAAGCTTAGGTAGATCTATTTAGGCGATCGACCCGTTAATTTGTACGACAAACCTGTTTTTTATTTTATTTTTTGTTTTATAGCTATGACGACGTCAGCACATCAAGCTACAACAATCTGTCAAATTTCTTTAATAGATTTTCAACTTTATCGCTAAAGTATTAGGTTCAAGGTTGGTTGGGAAAATTTGACAGTTTCGGGTAGCTCGATGTGCTGGCGTCTGTACCTAGATAATGTACCGAACTACCGACATTCTAACATTCACGAAACCCTCATTCACGGTTTTGCTGAACAAAGAAGGGTATCTACACTGTTCTTGAATTGATGAATGTCCTTGTTATCATTACCTCTAGATATAGTTTTGATATAGGTAATTGCGTTTCAATTATTAATGGGAAAAAGAAAGCCTTGTTTAAAGATATTATATACATAATTCGTTTTTCAAAACTACCCCCCTGTGGTGCTTTAGGTGGTGTTTAAGTTTGTATGGAAGAATCTTAATGCTTGGTCCGATGAAGAAACACGACATTAATGATTCTGATAAAAAGTATAAAAATAACATGTATTATTTTGGATTGTATTTGGATTTTTCGAAAATAAACTCCTAAAGGGGGTGAAATCCCAAGGAAAGTTTTTTCATACAATTTTCCACCTCCTATTTCACCCCTTTACGGAGAGAGTTTCATAAAATCCTTTCTTAACTGACGTCTCCTATTCATAATCATCTTCATAGATCCAGTAGTTTCTGAGAATCCGTGAATAAAATCAGTGAGTAACCTTTCGCTTTTATATAGGTAAGTACATAACTGTAACTTTTAAATGAAAGTTTCGATTTGAATAATTTAAAGTGTAATTTACATGTAGGTACATAATCAACCTTGATTATTATCAAACCATTTAAATGGATCAGGATCAATATAGTGATGCCAAAATCACCACTTTTCAATTCTACCCTGGTTTCAATTGAATAATTTGGACAAAAAGCGGTGACCTAATCATACTAGTTAGACATATACGCAAGTGCTAACTTTTTATAGATAATAATGAGTAGTTTAATCATGTAGTACATTATTTTTATATACTTATCATCAATAGTTTTTTCAGCACACGCCAAATACTGAATTTATTGGGCAAACATTTTGCTACTTTGGGTTACATTATTGGTTTTTTTTGTAGGGATCTCTAATTTTTCGAAAATATATTATAGCCTATGTATTAATTAATAATGTAGCTTTCTAATGGCGAAACATTTTTTAAAATCGGTTGAGTAGTAGGTATTGATCCAAATCGTAACAAACAAATAAATCTTTCCTTTTCATAATATTAGTTTAGATTGTCCGTTTGTCTAATACCTACGTATTAGATTATGTTCACTGTCAATAATCTCGGTAGTGTAAGTGATATTGCTGAGTTTGTTAACGAAATTACCTACCTAATATAGGAATCCAGTGGCCGAATGACGTACATACCTACTTAGATTTTATAAAAATGGACATTTATCATTATTACAGTGAACCCTTCTTAACTTTACGATTCGCGTGATGATCGCTATGTCTCATATAGAGCGATCATCACGCGAATCGTAAAGTTGTCGTCTTAGAATTTATCAAGATAAGGCTAGGTAGGTACCTACCTACCTACTAACGATAACGACAGACCTCATACTTCTATGGCTGTGATTATAGTAAATGAAGGTAAACTCACAGATCCTAATAAACTTGTGGAGGGCCTACACCCTGTAGGTCATCCACAAGTTTATTTGGATAATAATTCGTTCATGTCTATTACCACTTCAGAAGGGTTACAGAATAGTATTGTGGTCGGTTAGGTTTATTAATGTGGATAAACCTACCCACATTTTTGTTCTTCATATTTTAACAGGAAAACACTATGTATTAATAGAGAAATAAATATTATCTAGGTACCTACCTATTTCAAAGCCTATTTGAAACTTCAACTTCACAACAATAAAATCTTATACCTAAGTAATTAGATATATATAACTTAGTCTTACTACACAAAAAAATGTATAAGTAATAATAACTTTAACTAATGAACAAAGAGTCAAAGTTAGATAGATAGCAATTCCTTATTATGTCTTCAACACCTATCTACCTATAAAGTACACTTCCCCTGTTTGCATAAACTCCATTGAAAGGAAGAACCGCTAAATCCGTACACTTGAAATTCAGCAAACGCTTGGTTTGGGCACACAGGGAAAATGGCGCGGGGGCCAAAGGACGCGGAGGCGTGAGGGCGCGTCGTGATTACTGGCGCCCAACCGGGACGACCCCGCGTGCCCGCCGGTCCTAACACCCTTCTCTTATTTAAAGCAAACACGCTATGATTTCTGTATACCTACCAATATGAAGGGGCTTTCAAAGTCAATAAGTTGCATGTTTGTTTCATTGGCGATTGTATTTTATGTTTTTATTTAGCTTTAGAATCTGGTTGTCCTGCAAACACGGTTTACAACTAAGTAGGTACTTAGAATGTTTCCAATCAAAATCAAAAACATTTGAAATGGATGTTAGTCTAGGAGGAAACAGAATGCAATATAAATAAACATTAGGTACTTAGGATCTTAAAAATAGAACAACAAAAATTAAAGTTGAAACACCTAGGAATAGGTAGGTGTTAGATTACTGTGATTTTGCAGAAGGGTACCTAGTGGTTCACAATAGGCCAGTCATATCTAACACCAGAAACCGCTAAAATCGCAAACTAACGGCTAGTTCTGATTTTTTAATATATCGTAGGTATGTCCAAGTTTGCAGCTTCGAAAGACCAGTGCTAACTTGGCGTCTCTCGAATCCTGGGGGAATTCCAAATCTCCGCACGATTGAATGAGGTTGAGGAATATTGTAAGGGGCCAGAGCTACCCCTGCCACTTTTCTGGAAATAAACATTCTTCACAGCCGATCCCAGACCACTGAGAAGGACAAGGAGGTCCACATCCTGTCCAATGATTAGCACTCATTGTAAAGAGGTGCTCGTGTCAAGTGCCACTTTGACGATTCCCTAGATTTGGAAGGCGGAGCATATCAGAGCAATCAGTCGTCGTTTGTTGCTGTCGTTGGCCAATAACTTCTCCTGGGCCATTTTTATTATGGTTGACTCTTCAAAGATGACTTCGTTACACTGCAGAGAACCATACATAGAATTGATTGATTTCAGTCGGGCCGAGCCACGGACGAACTCTAGTATCCTTATAAGTTCAATTTAGGAAGCGAGTTTGTATAAAAGAGTTCCAGTTATATCTAATGCTTGTGTGTGCCAAGAAAATCTGAAATTAGTTACACTTTTTTGAAAAAAAAATACTTAGGTACTTGTTTTGGACAGCTGTATCTCGGTAAGTATTAAACCTATAGAGATGGTCTGGTCTGGTCTCAAACTGAAGCAATTTTGTTCTACTTTAAAAATGTACCAAAAATGTTTTATAAAAAACGTATGTTTTAGGACTTATATTGAGAATGCCAAAAAAAAGCGAAAAATTCGCAGTTTTTCGAGTACATACTGCAAAGTTACCATAGGTAGTGGCGGCTAAACTAACGGCTAGTTAGATATGCTTTTTTAATAAGTTGTTAGGAAACTTATTTAAAAATCAGAACTAGCCGTTACTTTGCGATTTCAATGTTCGATATGACTGGCCTATAATCTAGGAACTCAAAACAATTGGAGAATCAAAGAGAAAAACCTCTTTTATAAAACTTTAAAAATTAACAAGTCATTTAATTCCATATTTGACAAACCGTCAATGTCAGCAATGTTGACTTGCTCGCATTAAGCCAAAAAAAAGTAAACTGAAGGAACTGAAAGATAAAGTTACAACGACTGCCTCAGGTAAATACATAAATATTGGTACCTATTTTGTTTTTCTTCTCAATTTACTTAGTTTCTATTGAAATACCTACGCTTAATCGCTTCTCTATCCCCATAAGATAAGATACTGGCAGGCAGAAGTAGAAGATCTAATGAGCGGTTTTCCCTAATCGAATCTAATCTCGAGTTTTGTATCTGATGCCAACTGCCTGCAGTATGAATAGGTTCTTCAACAGAATGTTTCCCGCAAGCAAAGGCGAAAAAAAGGTGTGTGAGGAATTATATGAATGAAAAAGGGTGTGATAATGTGATGTAGACAGTACGGCATAGAAGAAGGAAACGTGTTGCGCCGACTCCAAGTAACACGAAACAAGGGCCGGAAGATATGTACGAAGTATTATTATATTTTACATATTAAAAATATAGTCCTCCTAAACCGATTTCGACCATGGGGACCAATCTCAACCAAGATTACCCATCGACGCGGGACATAATTATCGTGCAAACACAGGTGCACTCCATATTCCGATAGGACGGCAACCCGACACGACCGGAGAGAGATCTGGTGCAGGACCAACGGCTTAACGTGCTTTGCGAATCACCGGACTGTCACACGGCAGTCTGCGAAACCAACGGAGCAAAATTTACGAAGTATATCAGTGCATATAGGTATTTCGTATATTTTTTATGCGAACAGCAACGACATTCGGAACAACCTAGACCGTTCCGTGTACTTTGTAGCTTCATTTGCCTTTGAAAATAACCGCCGATGTTTGCAGATAAACTAACATTGGTCCCTTCATTTAAACAGTAAATCCTAGCAGTTATGGCAGCTCCAAAACCGACCACATGCAAAGAAGCTATAGCTCGCTGGGAGAAGGCGAAAGGGGAAAATGCTGCGGAAGCCAAAGTCATCGAGCTCCAGTTCCAATGGCCTCCCATAGAGAAGATGGATGGAGCTTTGTCCACTCTAGTAGCCTGCGAGTAAGTTGGTCGAATAAATGGTCGAAAAATGCAAAATGAAATTAACCTTACGAGGAGACTAAACTATTGAAGAGCTCGTGGCTAAGTAATAACAGCCGCAAGGGTTGATTGTTGAGGTTAAGCAACTCTTGTCGAGGTGGGTCCGTAGATGGGTCGGCGGACCGAGAGCAAGAGACCATTAATTGCTGTTGGAATCTACTGGCTGTTATCTGTAGATCTTTAATTGTAGTTACGATGGTCAAAGGCCAGAAAAACCAAGAGGTAGGTAAGTACATATTGTGTTAACCAGTTACCGGAATTGTGGAGGTCAGATAAGTAGTTACTTTATGCAAAATATTGACACTCAGTTGCATTCAGTTAGAACGGAAGGTGACCCCAACTTTGTTGGAAAAGGCTACGCAGATTGATTGACTTACTCATCATCTGCCTAGCCTTTTCCCAACTATATTGCGGTCGGCTTCCAGTCAAACCGGATTTAGCTAAATACCTGTATTTTACGAGGATCGGCTGCCTACCAGACCACCACAACCCATAAACTGTGGAATACGGTAGTTCTTGGCAAGACTGAAGTCAGATTTACTGGCTTCTGACAATCCGTAACGACTGCCAAAGATCTACAAATGACAGCCGGGCTGGGAGGAAACTCTGCATGTTAAGATGGTCATCCATCCACAGATCAACCTAGGCAAGCATTGCTTGCTTGCTTGCAACTCGACGCCGTCACTTTGTGTGTCTTAGTTTAAGTTATATTTTAAGCAAGATTAATAGATAGTAGGTAGTTTATTTATTTTTTGTATGTTTAATTATTGCTTGACCTTGGAGATCGACCCGTGCGGCTGTTATTCTTTAGCCACGAGCCCCTCACTTTTGATTGGCTTACAATGAAAATACAATTTCTGTTAGCGCTGTACATAATGCTGAACATTTTTTCAAACTCGATGTGCCATATTTACGGCCGAGCACGCCTTATTACCTACCTACAATAACTAAGTAGGTTACTTCTTCTATAAATACATTTTTGGCACTTTAACTTTGGGAGTTTGCGACTGTACTTGTGTTCCTTGACTAGCCATAAGAAGGTTCTTATTATATTGTTGTTTATTTACAGGAAATTAAGCCTGTCATCGAACATGATTGACAAAATAGCTGGCATTGCTGGAATGAAAAATCTCAGGATTTTATCCGTTGGACGAAATTATATAAAATCTTTATCAGGAGTGGTAAGGCTTATGCATAACCTTCTACATAGCAAGCTTATAAATTTACCTACATGATGAACATTTTAAAATTTCAAAATATCGCCCTGTCTACTTACTTACATGCATTTAGTTACATTCACTCAAAGTTCTTCCATAACTAAATATGTCCCCAGTTAGCATTGAATGCTCCAGCAGTTAGCTTAGGTTGATGACATCATATCCCCATCATATCCGATATAAAATATACTGTAGATACATTTTTCATATACTTTTGGTATTTCTTCTCTTTCAGGAAACTGTGGCGGAGACATTGGAAGAGTTGTGGATAAGCTACAATCCAGTCGATAAACTGAAAGGCGTCGGACAACTCAAAAACCTAAAAGTTTTGTACATGTCCAACAATAACATCAAAGAATGGGTGGAGTTCAATAGACTACAGGTTTGTCACCCATGTCAATTGCGTGACCAATAGGTACTTTATTTACAGCCAATTCATATGTATAGACCAGGCAGGGTTAATCGTCGACTGTTGGAATAGGCCTTTTGAAAGTAAATATGCCATACTTTATTTAATCAGCACTGCTCTCAATACAATATAAGAAAAATATGCGCTCGCTATTTGTAAAACGGTCCACTCGCTGTCAGCTTGGCGTTAGTTGTTCGGAAAACAATTCTCCGTCAGTCTCATCTCACCGGCACATGACTGAACATGGACTCCGTTTTCAGCTTACTCCATACAAAGATCTCTCCTGTACAATAAAAAACCCTCAATAACATTTTACACAACATAAATAAGATATTCCTCGTCTATTTCAAAGTTCATGATCGTTTTATTTTTTTACAGGAGTGTCACAACCTCAGAGACTTGGTTTTTATCGGCAACCCGATAGTTGACGCCCAACCAGACGTTGAAACATGGCGCAACCAGGCTGCCACCAGACTCCAACAAATAATCAAGCTGGATGGCATACCTATCATACGGGATACTGACTGATTTAGTCTTGAGGTAGCTAATTTAAATTTCCATCATGCAAATAAAGCATTAAATATTTTTCATGTGTGTGTGTTTCATTGTTGTTTTAAATTATGCTCTTATCTGCAACACACCGAAATAAACAATACATTTTTACTACTAACATTTTATCACGTTACGTCAATTACATAACTATTTTGATCGTTGTTTTGTGGCAGGTATTCATCAAAGTCCCTCAAAACTTAACTCTCTGAATAAGAATTTTGATTGCGTGACACTTTCCGTAACAATGGGTGATAGAGGACCACTTGTTTAGCCTACGAATTGAAATGACGATAATATTCGAAATAATAGCATCGTCGCATCGCCTCGCTTGCTTGACATTTATGACAGATTATGACTCTGGCAACACTAATAACTGCTGCACACGCCATCTATCTATTAGGTGACGCAACTATAAGTAACATGACAGCGTTAAGATTGAATTCCATTAATCGAATAATGATTGCAATGGACAGATTGAAGATTACAGAGTAATTCAACTAACTCCGTGAAGCGATTACTTGACTCATTCGTTAATAAACTCTATCACCATAGCTATCGAAATTTTATCAATAGGTACACACCTTATAAGCACAGTAATATGTGCGTAGGTACCCACCTCATAGCTCTCAATTATGCAGTAACTTGATGAATAGATATTATTGCTTAGGTACTATGAAGCAATTGACTACTCACATTTCCTCCGGAAATCGAATGCTATAGAGAAAAACGCGTGGAAATAGCTAAATAACGTAAATGACTCCCCTGATCTGGTACTAAAAAGTAGCTTATTTTATTGAAAATCGTCCAAATCTTCATGTGAATGCGTCGCTATTGTCCGTACGGCTTTATGATTCGTCATACGTCTCAAAGCCGACTTAATAGCCTGCTTAATTCGCGCCAAAAGGAAATACGAATTGGCCGGGGACGCCATTGCCGGCGGAAAAGTCCCTCTCTCCGTAGATGCGCGAATGGCCCCGCCATTGTGTTGCCACTAATAAAATTTAATGATGTAAACGGATAGCACGAATTTATCTAACTCAGAACTCGAAGGGAGCGGGGCACTGAGGGGAAATCAATTAACGACAATATATCAGCTGTAAAGCAAATTGAATTCGGTATTGTTATACGATACTGTTGGAGTTGATTAAAGGCTCTCTTTATTTATATTGCTCATTTGTATTTTTAAGTGCACGAATTAGGAGGTGGAGCTTTTGAAGTGAAACCCACCGGAACCAAGAAATATTGGTGTTAGAATGTGTTACGTTTTGTTCTGGAATCAAACTGCAACTTCATCGCGAAAAATTACTTACACTTTTTATAAATCTAGCTAATTCGTGCTAGTACCTACTTACTACCTACACCTAAAATACGCACCTTTAAATATACGAGTAGGTGGCATGTGTGTAAACGAGCCATATGTATCAGTAGGTACGTAAGCGACATTTGAATAGAGCTCAATAATTTAATGGAAAACCGGTCATTGTGTACTCAGCGTAATGGACCGATAATTGTCCATCCAAACAGAAGTAACTCTGTTAATCAAAATGAAGCTCGCACCTTCCCTCACATTATACATGAAGTAAGCTCCCTCGTTAATGCGTACAAATGCCGCCGACCGCCACCTAGCCCGTCATTATTTAATTATTAACACTACAATCGACGTAATTTTGATTTCTATTTGACATTTCGATTATGCGGCACGTAGCCGCCAGCGAGCAGCCATTTTGTGACATCTGTCCTCGAATGTGTTACGAACTATAAAATTCAATTTCCCCAATCGGCCAGCTCGACACATTTATTATTCATAGGTCGGTACCTAGATGCCCGGCCACTAACAGATGTGATCTTTTACGTGAAGGAATATCAAAAAACATGACTTCGATATAAAGAGCAGTGATTCTAAGGGACATGAATTTAATATAAGATCATGTGAATCCAATTTATGGGCATATTCGGATAGTATGAAAGAAAGTCCGAATACATTCACAAATAAGCTATTCAATCGCGTGACATCAGAGTTTTCCCGTAGCGGGAAATGAGTTTTCATTTCAGTTATTGAAAATTTGACTCAGTATTGTTTCTGAAAAGCTATTAATATTGCAGGAATGTAGCTCGTGCTTTATTGGCAATCGACTTCAGGTCACGCTACTGATCGCGTTTAATACTTGATTCGATTGACTGATAGTCATGCTGTAATGACTGTATCGTCCCAGCTGGTTGAAAGTTTCCACTCTAATTTAGTGTGCGATTCGTGCTTTTATAAACGTACCTACGTTGCTGCTGAATATCGGGTTTGTGTTCTATTAGCCAATAAATCAATCCATGTCCTCGGTAATGCACAATCCATTTGCTCGCATGTAGCCTAATTGCCGTTAGCGCCGCCCAATAGCCGCATTAGGTTAAAACGCTGGTCGAGTAGCCCGGCCGCACCCGGCTCGTACTCGTACGGTAAACTCATGAAACTCCTATACATTCGACTATAATGGCTGATTTTCTAGCTCACGAGATGTATCCCCAGCAAACGGTCGCGCTTACGCCACTCAAAGGCGGAGAAAATGGCTTAAGTGCTTTCTCTATTATGCTTAAGGTCGTTCGTGAAAAGGATAATTTTCAACTCTCGAGCGCCCTCGTTTCGTCCGGATGTGGAATTAGTGAGGGTGTGACTACGTTCTAAATACTTTCTTTTTTGTTCAAAAAATGCTTTTGGCTTTTATTCTCTTTCCACATTTGTTTAATTAACAAATGTGGAAACAGAATAAAAGAATAGAGGGTAAAAAATAATTATTATTCTCATACTAAATCATATATACCTATATAAAAACTTTGACTAAATCGTATCGGCTAGAGATAAAACTATCATGTTACCTCCGACAACATCATTATCCGCAACCCGACTTCTCCTTCCTCCCTACCTACCTACTATTATAACATTCCACATTCTTTCTACTAGTCATGTTCATACTATTCCAAAGTCAAGTCAGATAATATATTTTTAAGTTGGGTAACCTATTGTCGCGGCAAGCGTCGAGGGTAGCGAAATAAAGCTTTTCCAACAAACAATAGTTCCGGCCCTTTGTCGCACTCGGAGTTGAGTAAACATTAGTAGTTGAGGGCATTGTGAGAGGTTTCCTCCGCCTCCGACCTCCTTCGAGCGTTCGCCGCGCTCTGTCGACTCCAGGCCTAACAGTTTACGGCCAGATAACTCCCACTTACCCCTCATTACCTTTTGTTTCATAAGAATTGTTTGTTTTGTTTAAAAGAATACGTAGAACCCATTTCGTTGTATTTTTAGGTAGGTGTCTTTTAAGTATTACAGTATGATTTCAGCCAGATTCTTACATTGTGAAACGATTACTATATTCTTTATTCTGGTGATATTGTACAAAGTATTAGCTAATGTATTATTCAATAAAAACGGCTGTTTCAGCTTAATAACCACGAAGTATAGTGCAAACAGTAGAAGTCACGATCGTATCATAAATTTCTTTCAACATTAACACCTACTTTCCATAATAGCCGATAAACCAAATTTAGTTTTCATGTTACGCACCCTTCACAACTACTTATAATAAGCAATGATCAATGGAGAATAATCCTATTGTGTCGCGCGCACACAAAAAACCATGTCGGAATTATTCCGCTACGGTTTCGCGCTAATATCTCCATTACATTAGAGTAGAACCTCATTGTTAGCCGCACTACATCTACATGAAAAAGATTATGCGCCAAAATGTTGACAGTTGTCGCATAGACAATAGAAAAGTGAGTGCATTTCGATATACGCATAATGGTTTGTGTTTATTTAATTTAAGTCACTGGCAATATAGAATAATGGCGTGTTTTCGCCAGCGGCGCTCAGCGTTCCGACTTGAGCCGGGAGCGCCTCGGGGCAATAAAATTAATGAAGCGTGGAGATGGGACCATTTTACTTGTATTATTCGTCTCCTGCGGCCTGAGACTGGAGCGAATGTCCATTAGTTCTGTTTTAACATGTTAGCGAGGTTGAAACGTTGTAAATGCGATTTACTTTGTAGAGAGGGTGGAAAAGTAGCCGGAGAGATTTGATCGCGATCAGTAGCCAAAGCGATCGGAAGTGATCTCAAATACCTATTTGTTCGTAGTAAGAGTTCATTCATAATTTATTTACAGCCAACTTTAACATGACTCGTGATTTTTCTTTACGTTAACAAAGTAGATCCGTCTACTCTATTTAGGTAGTAGGGTTCTTTATAATAATAATACATATATCGTTTATTTATTAAAAAGGGCACATTTACAATTTAATATCTTATTTTTTCTAAAGAACACAGTTGCTTATTTTCCTGAACTAGGATAAACCTGTGGTTCAGGCTAGAAAGTGCTTATACTAACTTAAAATAATAAATTAACAATAAATCAATTGACTATAATAAAAACTTAAATTAAAGGACACATCATGTTTTATTTACAAACAAAAAGAAGATCTTCTATCTCCACGTACCTACCTAAGAGGTGCTTAGTAAATAATTTATGAACACATGTTAGTTTAGGCCTACTTAGCAATATCTGTAAGTAATAATCTAGTGGTTAATGCTGCAAATAATACCGTAACGTGAACAAAGACCGCATTACACTGCATCAGATGGTAACTGGTGATCAGCCCCTGGAAGAGCGGCGGTTACGCGCGTCGTATTCCCGCGATATCATCTTAATCCGCCAATATTAGTCCTGCACTAACGGCTCATTGTACGCATGTGTGAAGAGCGTTTATTTTAAGCTTTCAATGGATTAAATATCATAAATAAATGATGTAACATGACGAGTTTTCAAACTGCCTAAGACAGAACGATTCTACTTCTTGGTTGTTTTGACGTTGACCTCTTGTTAAAACATGTTAAGTATGGATACCAAAAATTGTTTTAAAGAACCCCGATCCATTAAAAAACAATACTACACATAACCGCCTTAGAAGCCAGACACTCATAATCACGCCTCGCACAAACATTCCGCTAACCGCAGAAAATTACATAGAAGTCATTCCTTTACAAAAGCCTCGTCGAGCACAAAGGGAGTATCGCAGGCGCTAAACCGTCGCACGCTCATTACGAGAACATTTGCTACCACTATTAGCATATCAAATGGTCTTATCAGATGTAACGGCTGCCGACCACTGCACCCGACTAATGTTCCTACGAGACAATAACGCGATTAGCGATATAAATACAGTAACAAGAGCATAACAAGGGATTTTAGCAGGATACGGTGATTCTTATCAGGCGTCGCGTTTACAAGGGTAAGGTATGTGCTTTTGAGGTTCAAACGTATCGTGTTGCTTTAAAGTATTGATGGTGGCTGACATACATGTTTAACGCGATGGAGGAGTGTCATCAATCATCATACGGAATAATTAATAATCTATATAGATACCTAGGACAAAAATGTGAAATGAGATGAGTAGGCAAGAGTACCCAGACCCTTATGCACATCGATGCATAAGGGTCTAGGTATCGACTAGATAAGTATCGACTTATCTAGGTGTACTATAAGTAGGTACTTATAACCTCTTTTGATATCCTATTTTGGGATACAGCGCTTGACATAAATTGGGTGTATTCGGTTAAATAGATATATGATGTACAAACGTCAAATTTCTTTAATAGATTTTTAACTTTATCGCTAAAATTTGACAGTTTCGGGTAGCTTGATGTGCTGGTGTCTGTACAATTCGTGACGTACACTGTTTTTATTTGTCCTAAGAAAAAATTACATCCTACATTCGAAACAGGGCTTGCAAAAAAATTACAGCGGAATTTGTTTTACACGCGAATGATAAACTTTTATGAGGTTGTTACGTAGCAACAATAGGCGGAGCGCTCCCGGGCCCCGGAGGTTTAGTGCGTCCGATTTCCATACAAAAACTTCTATTTCCCCGGCTAAATGGCACGTGAGAGGACATAAAACTGCGGGAAAACTACACCCAGCTACCGACTTTTCGCTTTCATTTATTTTTTACCCCTTGCAGCCAAGATAAATACCTCACTGTGCTGTAGCTGCAACCATATCTATTATTAGAATAATCAGGAAATATACGCAGTTATGCTACGTTTACTTTTGCGGAATGTAAATTCAAACTATTAAAACATTGGCAGCGCAACCAAGCTGTGGCGGAAAAATATTTCCGACTGACATCACAATCCGAGCCAAGTAAACTTGGTTTGCACAAGCTGCGTAAAGTTTTAAGGTATAAAATGTAAGAATACTAAATGAAACTCTTAACAATTTACAGAGATACCTAAACTGGAGTTGGCTTGACGAAAACACATCGAATGTTACAGAAACATCAAGAAAAACATTTGATATGTACCAACGACATAGAAGTCGATAAATCGAATAGATCTAACAACTCAGTTAAGTCATACGAACTAAATCCAAGAATGTTAAGTAGACATCATAAAAACTTATAGGGCCGCTGGGCTGGGAGACGTATCCACGAGTACACGCGTCAAGCTGATCTCCAGCCCACCGACTTGTGCCATCTCTTAGGAAGTGATTTGTCAGCGCCGCCCCCTCTCGATTGAATAATTCAAATAATCGAGGTATTTATATGTAAATAGCGAGCCACATCTCCATACGAAAGGGCCGATTGGTACATAAATTTGGCAAGACGACGAGAAAACTGCGACGCACCACCGATCTGATTTATTCGCTAAGTTTTAGAAAAAGTGGCGCGCGTCAGGAAATGTTTGTCTAATCGCGTTTATTGCCCCGAGCCGGGATTTTGCGCCCCACAGCACACAGGGGTGAGGCCGACTACGTAATACTCTGATGCTGTGCAAAAACAACTAGATACTTACTCTATGAAAACAAGTAAAAGGACCCCAAGAAAACACCAGCACAATAGATCAAACAACAACAAATCATAAGGATCATTAGCTTCAAAAAATGAATTCGAACTCAAGGCTGTTTTCAAAGGAAACTTGTTGTTTGCATAAATATACTTATACCTCAATAGTAATAGTATTGTGAAGGTTTTTCAGCATCAATTGCAACATCAGTTCTTTAACATTCAATTGCGACGACCCAAATGGGAGAGTTCTAATTGTTAGTCAAGCTCATGTCCTTCTCATCATCATAGCAGGAGCTCCTCGGAAGAAAGCAGTCCCTAAATGAAAACATAACAGTCTACTAACAGCAATTAATATCACTCTCTCAATTAGAGCAACCTATGACACTTATCCATGGAAATAATAACGTTGTTTATGAGCGGTGTTCCCAGCAGCGCCATCATATGGCACTACACTATTAGTCATAGGAGCTGGCAACACCGGCTCATCAATCATTTTAGTACGAGCGGGGAGGAACGGGTAAAGTGTTAATAATCGCTACTGCCACTATTGTTCATTTCTAACTAAATTCACGTACGGAATGATATCACTAACCTGGCGTACACCGTGGAATTTCATTAGTGGTTAAATAGAGTTTTAGATATGTTTTATGGGGGTTGCGAGATTGCCCGATGGGAAATAATAATAGTACATAGATACGTATTTACGTGACTTTTGAAATTACAGTATTACAAGACAATGTACCCACATTGTTGTTGTCTTGAAATATTGTAATTTCAGAGTAGGTTCACTATGACAGGCGTTACTTAAACCGTATTTCTAGATAAAGTCTTTATGACTGACCTGTTGATTTTTGTTTTAAGCAAACATCCTTTACTTAATAATTAAAGCTGGAGGATAAGTAAACTATTTTAAAGAAATCATTAAAATAATGAAATTGTGCTACACATACACTATCTCTATCAAACCACCAAAACTTTAAATTGAAACCATTACCAGCTTCATCAATCTCAAAATAAATCCACGTTCATTTATTCAGAATTCTACACAAAATCTGCTCCAGACCGCTCTCGATAAATAACGCTCTGACCTGACTCAAGGGTAAAAAGTTCAACCCTAAAAAATACATTCAGCTTTATAGAACAGAGAAATAAGCAAGTGAGCAACAAAACGCACTTTATCAGGTGGCGGCCGCTTTATCCCGCTAATGACCAACCCCTCTGGAGTAATAAAAGTCGATATCAGCCTCCCTACTGCCACTGCCGGCGAAGCGATCTTGATACTTTGAGCATTTTGGGGTTGTTTGTTTAGTTTTTTAGAATTTCGTTTCACATAAAAATTTACGCATATTATCATTTCATAGAATCATCAATACGCAGAATACTTACTTTGAAAAAAAGTAAATTATTGATTTTTGTTAAATTTAATGTTTCGATATATCAATATCATACAATAACAAATCAAATATGATTTATTCTCATAATGTCTAGTTTATAAAACTTAATACCAAGAAAAACATTTTATCGAGTGACAGTGTCTAAAGGTACCTTACCTCTATTCATACCTTTCGACAAAATACCTACGGGTAAAATGTTCAAAATGTCAAAAACTTTATATCGATTGTATCGAAATATCGAAAATTCTTATACCTAAGCTTAAAATGTCAAATAAACTTTTCATTCGCGCCGGCCAAACGCCTCCATGTCAGTCTGACTTCAGGATCAGACCTCGAAACCTATCCCCCTGAAGTTGTAGACAAGTACGTCTACCTGGGACAATCGGTCCAGTTAGGTAGGGCTAACTTCGAGAAAGAGGTCAGCCGTCGAATCCGAATCGGCTGGGCGGCGTTCGGAAAGTTGCGTGGTATCTTCTCGTCTGACATACCACAGCGTCTCAAGACGAAAGTCTATGACCAGTGTGTGTTGCCAGTGATGACATATGACCGAATCGTGGTCGCTCACAATGGGCTTCATCAGAGGGCTTAAAACCACCCAAAGGGCAATGAAGAAGGCAATGCTCGGAATTTCCTTGCGTGATCGAATCAGGAATGATGATATACGCAGGAGAACCAAGGTTACCGACATAGCTCGAAGGCAGTGGGCAGGGCACACTGCTCACAGAACAGATGGTCGATGGGGCCGAAGAGACCGGAAGACGAAGCGTTGGAAGGCCTCTCACAAGGTGGACCAACGACCTGGTGAGGGTCGCCGGTAGCCGATGGATGCGAGACGCACATGACCGGTTGTTGTGGCGACATTTGGGGGAGGCCTTTGTTCAGAAGTGGACCTCTTTCGGCTGATATAATGATGATTGGAAAATTAAAGCTTCAGCAGCTAACATTTTACCCACATAGGTACATATGTATTTGGCAAATTGACTAGCAAAATGAATGAAGTGCCAGTATCTACCATTAGCGCTAATTTACCAAAGGAACATCCCTTTTCATGAAGGCAAATCCCAATTTACCTGGTGGACTGGTGTACCAGTCGCTGCGGCCCTTACTAAGCAAGTTATGTAGGTAGATAGGGCTTAGTAAGGCGTAAGTTTCAATTTCGAAGTTGAATAACCACGGAAATAAAATGGCGAAAGGACCAAAAATATAAATTGTCGTACATGCCCAGCGATCCGCTGCTGAGAATTAGCGGCGGCGGGAAAGAAAAATGATTGTGACAGTCCGGCGAACACCACTAATGGAGTCTGCGTCTGCGAAATATCCCCACTTAGAGCAGTAGTGGGTAGCGTACCAACTACCTACCCACTCCATAGTACGTGAGTCGGTGGCTCAGCACTTTACCCACGTTTATAATTAAAACAACCGTCGTCTGAACTATCAAACATTCATATTTTATAACACTTCCATTATCCATGATATTCGAAACTACCATGGCAGTTGTTAACGCACTAATCTTTAGTTTAAAAGTGATCAATAGTTAGATAACAGTGTAATAGGGCGACTATCTGATTCATGTATCTACTTAAATTCAAATCGCTGTCGAAATACACAGAGGGCAATTCGAATGTAGCAATAACGGGGCCCCACCCCTACGATACAATACAACACTCCCCTCACAAATTAAGTGTAAAACAAACCTAATGAAATTTAAATATCTTTTCGGCGACGCAATAACTGCACAAATAAAATCATGTCGCGGGGGAGAGTATAATCGCTTCTATTGTGTACACATTGTATGAAATTATTCTGTTGAGAAGTTTTACAACCCTGTCGCAGTGCGATGATAGTGTGGTCCCCTCGTATTGTTTAGCTTCATGCGTGGCCTGGTTAGTGCGACAAGGTAGCAGGGGCTCGTGACGCCGTAAGAAGGGGCGGGAATGCTCTCTAGACAGTAATAGGCTCTTGTGGTGATGATAAGCCTCTCATTGTTAGCTTGTTAGTGGATAATTCGCAGTAATGTGTTTAGCGTGCGTGGAGAGGAAATCTGCGTGCGGTGTTTGTTTTTAGCTATCATTTTGGTAAGCTTGGTATATTGTTTTTGGTTTAAGGCGCTATATGTAACTTTGAGGACAACAGTTACCGTCATTCCCCACTACTCTATCAAATCACAGAACATTAACACAGATTTTCATCATGGATTCTGATCAATCAATTCATTCTAAAATGAGATAAAAGAACGTGCACAATATTTTCACGTAATTGGACAAGTATTCAGCAGCGGAAACATTATTATTCTAGCAGATTAAGTCGAGTATCCAAATGAATCTCTTAAAAGACGCGCTCGCCCCTCAAAGGGGAGGATACTAATTTTCTTTCAACTTTAAAAGAAGGTTCCTTTCAAGAAGTGGAAAAAAGTTACAATCGAAAAGGAAATTTGCGTTTTAAATCCTCTAATGAAGCTGAGAAGTTTGTAATGGAGGGGCGAAAGGCTGCCGGCAAATTGAGGAAAAAACTTACGCTCGGAACTGAACCGAGATTGTTAGGAAGAAGTAATAATTAATTGGTATAATCTTTGTTTTTTAAAACCAATAGGTATAAAAACATGTATTTTGATAGGTAACAAGGTAAGAATTCATTTGACCACTTGGGTAAATTAGTTAAAGCATAATATAGTTTCTTCCACTTTTAATAAACAAGAATAAAGTAACATCGCAGGCGCGCGAAACCTTTTAACGAAGTCTTTTGCTCGCTCGAAACATACCGATCGCGGTAGCAAGGGGCTCCTACCAATTAGACTATGATTTTAATACAGCTATCCCATTGTTCCTAAATGTTTTATATAAAATACCACAATGGACTGTATACAAGAATTTATTCAATTTCACTTACAAAACCGCTTAATGGATGTATGAAGTGGCGAACATGAGAAGCGAGCGTCTCTGGCTCATCGTGAAGACAGCGCATCCATTTTTACCCGACTTCGGAGAGTTATGTTATGATATTTATTTACAAGAATGCTGAGAAACACTTGATTTAGTTACATAATTACCCCGATGGGATTTTTATAAGACCTTACACATCAGTGTTAAAACTACCAGGATAAAACTGATTTACTTAAACATAAAACTTTAAAAAACGCGGACAGATTAAACCTTTTGAACGCCAGAGCATAACCCCTTACGCCAAGCCACAAATTTACCGTACTTTTTGTCACGTATTTGTGACTTTTGGCGCACGCGCTTGCTTGTCACCTATACATGACAGTGGCGTTCAAAAGGTTAAAGATCGAGATCGATCTAGATGCCCAGCGCGTCCTATACAATAATGTTTTTGAAACTGTCCCGTTTCTATAGTGCAACAGCTGTTTGCCAGAACCGAACCAACGCACAGTGTTTCGTCTAGTACAAGCTAGCGAGACAAAATTATTTTTTTACTTATTTTAATTGTTTACGTATATTTAAGGTGTCTTACGCCGTTCTGTGTTCTCTAAGTCCAAAGTTATGTATGCAAGGCACTATACATACATGTAGTATATATATATATATATACTACATGTATGTATTATATATATACATTGGGATAAAAAAGTTTCAACCCTTTAAATCTTGAAGTTAAGAAAAAATATGTGGGATTATTTCAACATACTTATAAATTCTAATTACGGCAAAAAAGTACACGTATTTTTTTAAAATCAAGTTTGAAACTCAAAATCAAAATTTCTGTGCGACGGTTGCCATGCAGTCATTCGCAAAAAAGTCGCATGATGATGCTTAATAGAACTGGGGTCAGTAACAATAGCATTCTGAAAACAGCTAGCGGTGTAGATTCCTCATTCAGTGGCACTTTGTGGAGGAAACGGTCAGGTACGAGTAGGAAGCTTATCTCTTGCTTAATAGTTATCTCCGCAACCTGCGTCCGACACCTATGTACTTCATTGGTTATTATTTCCTGGTTGTGTGTTACGAACACCAGTTATAATATATTATTTTACTAACTAGATGGACTATATTGTGACCAAAAACAATAAATAAATTGAACTAAACTTCTATAGCAAACGAATTAGATTTTTCTAAATTTGCACTTTAGCTACCGCGAGTGCTACGACGTAGCGGATGTTCTAACTTTGCGTAGCAGGCTACGCCTCTGTCGTAGCAGATAGCTTATTCGCTACCGCTCGTAGCACAGACCTACGATAGCGTAGCGTCGAAACTACGTAGCCGAACCTCGGCGGCAAAATATACGCTTTAAAGCATTCGATCGCTTTTGCCATGATAACCAATATTGAAAATTACTCGTCGCATTAAAACTTCATATAAGAAAGGCGCTACGCTTATATTATTAGGCTGCTGGTATTTTTAAAGCTATGCAGGTGTGATAACGACCAAGTTCTGTGGCGAATTTTCTTTGACGATTCGCTTGACAATTTTTAAGTTTTTAGAGCATTACACATTAAGAATACTTTCACTAGCAGCTAGCTGATTTTATGAACAGTTACTTAGCTAATTTTAAAAAGTATTCCTCACAAAAAAATTAAACCTATGCAATTGTAAACATACTCCGATTTATTGGTCTCATATGTGAGAAATGGTTTAACACTTTTCACGCGGGCAAAGCCGCGGGGAGAAGCTGGTACGTAATCGGAACGTAAAACGTAAAAGGATACTTTTTGTCATAGTTTAATGTTCCTGAGAAAAATAATCTATACTGATAATAAAGCTGAAAAGTTTGTTTGATCTAGCGTGATCAAACAAACTTTTCTGTGGAACTACCAGTCGGATTTGAAAAATTCTTTTTTATATGAGAACCACATTCATGAGAAAGGCTATAATATAGGCTATACAGGAACGGGGAAAAAATAAGGAAACGGGAAAAAACGGGATATGCGCTTACATAGTCGTGGGCGAAGTACTAGTTTTAAAATATAAATTTGTAATTAGTATATTATAAACACTACATTCCGTAATCCGTTCTACCTACTTGGGAGAGAGCCTAAGGCGAAATTGGCGTAAGTTTTTGACTGGTTTTTTTATTACATTTCCTAAAACCTGATGAAGTTGATGGACGGAGCTTTTGAAAATCAATGATAAACAAAGAGAGCACGTCACTCGCAAGTCACGCCATTGTGTATTTGTGCCATCCAGTACAAACGACGACAATAAGTAGGTACTAATTTATAATTATATATTGTATATTTTAATAATAATGTTAGTGTTGTGTAGGTATATACTTTTATTGATATTATTTGAAGATTATTATTTTGTTAAAGCTTATCATTTTATTATTAGCCATAAGTTGATTGCTAATAATCTCACGACGTAACTATTTTAGTATACGTAAACGCAGATAATAAAATCGTCATCTATTATTATTACATAATTATACGCAGTCAGTCAGACTCGTGCGCCAAGTGTTCCCAACGAATCTCATTTTTGTACTGATGTTTTTTTTAGGGTTCCGAACATCCGTAAGAAACGGAACCCTTATGGGATCACTCGGGTGTCTGACTGTCTGTCCGTCAGTCACAGCCAAATTTGACACATGAAATTTTGTACACATATGAACTTCTGCGACCCAAACACGGACGCGTTACGTAAATAAATACATTTTGAGTATGGTGTAGTGACCTACCTTATATAATCTATTAAATATAAATTATAAAATTGTATCAAATTAAAATCAAAAATAATTTATATACATATTTACAAAGTAACCTAACAGTTAGTATTATATAAATTCAAAAATCAAAATCAAATAATTTAATGTTACTAACATTCAACATACAAGTATGTTCACTGAGCCGATACCGACCATTGCTATAAAAATCATAGCTTCGCCGCGCTAAACTATAACTGTACTTTCGCTTGTTTTCGTGCATCTATCATCTAAGCTATATTTCTACCACTCCTTCTTACTCTTCTTAGTGGAACTCTTGTGTGTGAACTGTAACCTGTGTCTGTGCAATAAACTTTCTTTCTTCTTCTTGTGTACTTCGGACTTCCCTTTATTTCTTCATCCTACCTACATATCACACACGTCAGCCATCTACATTGGTGACCCCGTTCAGGAGCACGAGGATGACCGAGAACAATGCACGCAGTCAACAAGATGTCGGCGAGTCGGCAGCGGAAACTTTTCGTGTGGGTGTGCGTGTACCGCCATTCCACCCGGAGAAGCCGGGATTATGGTTCCACCAGATGGAAGCGCAGTTCATCCTGGCAAATATCAAGTCGGATGACACCAAGTTCTATTTTGTTACCGGCAACTTGGAAACGCAATATGCTTCGGAGGTCGAAGATATTATCGACCACCCTCCAACCACCGGAAAGTATGAGAAGCTAAAGAGTGAGCTCATAAAGCGACTTTCGGCAACGCGTGAGAAGAAAATCAAGCAACTTCTCATGCATGAAGAGTTGGGCGACCGAAAACCTTCTCAGTTCTACCGCCACCTCCTCAACCTCGCTGGTCCAGGTGTTCCAGAGGAGTTCCTTAGGACCATTTGGACGAGCCGCCTGCCCGCAAGTACACAGGCGATCATAGCTTCCCAGTCCAAGCAGGACCTGGGTGAGCTGGCTGAGCTGGCAGACCGGATCCACGACGTCGTCGGCACCCAGGTGGCATCAACATCTGCCATTACAACAGCTGCAACGTCGAGCACCCCGGGCAACAGCGTGAACTCCGAGATCGCCGCCCTGACTAAGCAGATGGAGAAGCTGGCGGAGAAGGTGGAGCGATTGTCTCGTCCCAGAGGACGATCCCGTAGTCGTACGCGCCAGCGGTCCAACTCCAACAGGTCCCAGTCCAGCTACAGAAGGTTCCCCCAGTGCTGGTATCATCAGAATTTTGGGGACCGGGCTAGGAAGTGCGTGAAGCCGTGCGACTACCATACGTCGGGAAATGTGAGGGGCAATCAGTGATGGCGACCGATGATTGTCCGAGTGCTGGTCGCTTATTTGTCACCGATCAAAGGTCAAAGGTGCAGTTTTTGGTCGACACCGGTAGCGACCTCTGCGTCTACCCTCGGTCGGCATTAACAAGACGACTTGAGAAAACTAATTACCAGTTATGTGCGGCAAACGGGACATCAATAGCTACGTATGGGTTCATAAATTTAACTTTAAACCTAGGGTTGCGCCGCGACTTCGCTTGGCGATTTATTGTAGCCGATGTTACAAAGGCGATAATAGGCGTGGATTTTTTATCGTTTTATGATTTGGTTGTTGATTGCAGGAACCAACGCCTCATCGACAATCATACTACGCTCTCCACCCCGGCGTCACCTGTCCGTCGTTCTGATGTCGTCTCTTCGGTGAAAGTAAGTCTTGGTGATTCCGCATACATACACATACTACAAGAATTTCCAGACATCACTCGCCCACATGGTATACACCGCACTCCAAAACACAATACTGTACATCACATTCGCACTACGTCAGGGCCACCAGTATCGTGTTCACCTCGCAGGTTGGCCCCTGACAAATTAAAAATTGCCAAAGGGGAATTTGAGGCAATGCTGCAGTGTGGCACCTGTCGCCTGTCCGAGTCACCGTGGTCGTCGCCTCTCCACCTAGCACCTAAGAAAGACGATGGTTGGCGTCCCTGTGGCGATTACAGGATGTTGAACGCGCGAACCATCCCTGACCAGTACCCCATCCGGCACATCCAGGACTTCGCTCATAGCCTGTCTGGCTGTACCGTATTTTCCCAAATTGACCTTGTAAAAGCATATAACCAGATTCCTGTTCATCCAGACGATATCCCGAAGACTGCAATCACAACGCCGTTCGGTCTTTTCGAATTCCCTTATATGACGTTCGGGCTACGAAATGCCGGACAGACGTTTCAGCGCTTCGTGGATGAAATGCTCAGGGGTCTGGACTTTACGTACGCCTACTTGGATGACTTTTTGATCTTTTCGAAAGACCAGAAGACCCACGAACATCACCTTTTCCAGATTTTTTCCAGGCTCCGAGATTACGGTATGGTCATCAACAGTTCTAAGTGCGCCTTTGGAGTGTCAAAGGTAAATTTTTTGAGCTACCACATCTCAGCCAAGGGCACAAGACCATTGCCTACCAAGGTCGAAGCCGTGCAGAATTTCCCAGAGCCTAAGACCGTGAGAGAGCTGCGCAGATTTCTTGGGATGTTGAACTTCTACAGAAGGTTCATTCCAGGTGCAGCCAGTCTCCAAGCACCTCTGAACACTCTGCTCACTGGATCGGTTAAAGGTTCACATCCCGTCAATTTTACATCCGAAGAGTACGAGGCATTCCAGAACTGCAAAAATAGCCTTTGTCAAGCAGCACTATTGGCTCATCCTGACTGCAACGCTAAGTTGGCGTTGGTCACGATGCGTCAGACAAAGCCATAGGCGCGGTCTTGCAGCAACTGAATGCGGGGGCTTGGGAGCCTCTTGCCTTCTTTTCGCGAAAGCTGACCTCGGCGCAGGTTAAGTACTCACCTTATGACCGCGAGCTGCTCGCCATTTACGAGAGTGTGAAGTATTTTCGGCATATGCTGGAGGCTCGTGACTTTGTGATTTACACAGACCACAAGCCTCTTACATTCGCCTTCCACACTCGTAAAGAGAATTGTTCCCCACGACGCTTCCGTCACCTGGATCTTATAGCCCAGTTCACAACGGACATCCGGCATATATCTGGAAAGAATAATGTCGTGGCGGATACCCTCTCGCGCGTTGAGGAGATTACTCAACCTGTGCCCGCTGAAAGGATCGCTGCAGCGCAACTGGAAGACCAGGAGCTGAAGCAACTGCTTATCGGGGATAACGCGTTACGCTTACAACAGGTTAGCGTACCAGGATCGCAGACGCAACTATACTGCGACGTCAGCACCCCTACGCCAAGACCTTTTGTGCCCAAGGAGTTGCGCAGGATAATTTTCCTCAGTTTGCACTCCTTGAGTCACCCAGGCACCAAGGCATCAGCAAGATTGGTTGCTGACCGATATGTGTGGCCTGGCATCAGGAAAGACTGTCGAGAGTGGGTACGCTCTTGCCTGTCTTGCCAGCGCTCGAAGACCACACGACACGTCTTTGCACCACTGGGAGCTTTCAAATTACCGCAATCGAGATTTTCATTCATCCACATTGACCTCGTAGGACCTTTGCCATTGTGCCAAGGTTTCCGCTATTGTCTCACAGCCGTCGATCGCTTTACGCGATGGCCAGAGGCAATACCGTTAGCAGACATAACTGCAGAAACAGTGGCAAAGGCTTTACTGAGTGGTTGGATTGCTCGTTTCGGCTGCCCATCGGATATCGTAACCGATAGAGGTAGGCAGTTCGAATCAGCACTCTTCAAATGCCTGTCTGCCATTGCTGGGTTCCAACATCGCAGAACAACTGCGTACCATCCAGCCTGTAACGGACTGGTGGAACGATTCCACCGTCAACTCAAGGCTGCGATTACCTGCCACGCAAATGACAGTTGGGTGGACTCTCTTCCACTAGTCCTGCTAGGTGTTCGCAGCGCGTACAAGGAAGACGCTCAGGCTTCAGCCGCCGAATTAGTTTACGGCCAGCCAATGCGCCTTCCAGGGGAATTTTTTGACCCTCAGTCTGACGAGACCGTTGACATGACCGCTTACCTGTCAAGGCTTCGGAGTATTATCCGGAATCTGCAACCATCACCAGCAGCCAGGCACAACAGCAACTTCAAAACTTTTATTTACAAGGATTTATCCTCTGCAACTCACGTGTTCCTTAGGGACTGCACTGCCGGTGGTGGTCTGAAACCGGCATACTCTGGTCCTCATAAGGTCATCGAAAGAGGTGACAAGGTGTTCAGAATAGTGGTAAACGGTGAACAGGTTACCGTATCGATAGACCGCATTAAGCCGGCCTTCATACTGCGTGACCCTGACAACACATCATACTCACCACAGACCACTAACATGCACCCTAACTCACCACAGTCACCACTCAACACTAACACTCACCACTACACACCCAACGCGGATAACCAAGACTTGCCTTTGGCTGACGATGACGTCATCAAGACGACGCGGTCGGGACGTCGCGTTAGGTTTCCCGACTATTATCGCCCTTGACGGTCTTTGGAAGGGGGTGATATAGTGACCTACCTTATATAATCTATTAAATATAAATTAAAAAATTGTATCAAATTAAAATCAAAAATAATTTAATGTTACTAACATTCAACATACAAGTATGTTCACTGAGCCGATACCGACCATTGCTATAAAAATCATAGCTTCGCCGCGCTAAACTATAACTGTACTTTCGCTTGTTTTCGTGCATCTATCATCTAAGCTATATTTCTACCCCTCCTTCTTGCTCTTCTTGGTGGAACTCTTGTGTGTGAACTGTAACCTGTGTCTGTGCAATAAACTTTCTTTCTTCTTCTTGTGTACTTCGGACTTCCCTTTATATCTTCATCCTACCTACATATCACACACGTCAGCCATCTACAATGGGATCACTTTTGGGGACAAACTTTGGGGGAAATTAAAAAAAGCCTTCTTTTTTTCATAATTTTAAATAAATAGTTTTGCAGTTATTCAAGAAATTAGACGAAAAATTACCATTAGGTATATCGGTAACTATTGAGCCAAACATTTTGAAAAAAATGCAGTTAAAAGCTGTTCTTTACCACAGGAAAACCTATAAAACATTTCCATTATCTCCGAAAATAATGGAAATGGTTTATTTTATATCTATTTTTAAATAACTTTATACCTTTTTATTATATTTAAATATACTCGAGACTCACAATAAGCCCTATTCATTTGATATGTCACACGGCAGAGTTTGAATTTTTAGTTTTTTTCCCCAAAAGGGTCACGCATAGGGTGTTTGGGTCACATAAGTTCAATATGTGTACCAAATTTAAATTACAACGCGCCAGTAAATTCGTAATAAATTGGCTGTAACAAACGGACAGACAGACAGACACGAGTGATCCTATATGAATTCTCTCGCAGAATTTTCGCAGCACCCCTTGTCGCTCTCGAAGAGACTCGATTTATTTTTTAAAACAAATTACTGGGCGGCAGGCTGCTATCAGTTAAATCAAGAGACTGCCGCCCCAGGCCGTGCCCTCTTGGTTCACGATAAGGTAAATAACTACACTACAGATGAAACACCCCAGACAGTTCTATTGAACAGTGACTTAACAACTCGAAGAGTCATTTCTCGATGTCCAGACAAAGAGACATACGACAGCGAAAGCGATTCGATCGAATAGTCAAAAATGTATTGACAAGCTTTACTGAAATGTCAGGTCAATTCCAAAAAAAATTGCATTTTGACAATCGCTATCGACTTTAGAATGTTACTGTGTCTAGAGTCCCAGGTACGAACTGCTACTATATTCACGAGTCAACCATTCTTAAATCTATTTTCGAAAACTGCCTATTCGAGGTGAAAAACTCTCCTTGAGTAAATGTTTCCGGTATACTCGGCTAGTTTCGAACACGAACAGAGTCAATGAGAGCTATCGCGTTTAAATTCGCCACTAGAGGCGCTATTGTAGCGTGAGGTCTTCGAAATGTCAAATTTCACTGTTTGTTGTCTTCCGACGCGAGTTGGTGTACTTATTTGCTGCGATCTATGTGAATATTTTAATAAAACCACTTTACTATGGCATATTAAGTTACGATTCTACCGACCACAGCATTAAGTTTATTTACGAACAAATGTGTAGTAGCCGTAGTGTTGTTATGCGGATGTAACAACACTACGGTACTATCTATGTTGTATTAAGTCGTGAATTTACGGTACCTATTATACATTAGTTTACTTCTAACTTCGCTCACGGGCGCATAATAACAACTTGCTTGACCATACTCGCCAGTGGCGCCAACGGGT
Source organism: Mamestra configurata (assembly GCA_002192655.3). Classification (NCBI taxonomy): domain Eukaryota; kingdom Metazoa; phylum Arthropoda; class Insecta; order Lepidoptera; family Noctuidae; genus Mamestra; species Mamestra configurata. The sequence goes on from NDFZ01005012.1 coordinate 171,302, forward strand.
GACCACGGTAGCCCTCATTCTATAATTTTTTAAGAAATGTTCACATTCGCAATCCGTCAATAAAGCCTCAATCCCCATAATTTTTTGACAGAATGCGACTGACAAGCGAATGTGAACATTTCTTAAAAATTGTAGAATCAGGAACGAAAGTTGCTTAAAAATTGGTAGAATTTATTGACACTCTAAACTAATGGTCAAGAGATTACGTGGCTTAGGCTCAGTTCACAATGAGAAAAGACGCTGCGCGCACTTTTGTAGTTAGCTATACAATTTAAAACTTTATTAACTGCACATACTGGTATTCAGCTGAATCCGGTTTGACTGGAAGCCGACCCCAATAGAGTTGGGAGAAAAGGCTAGGCAGATGATGATGAACTACACTAAAAGGGTGTAAACGGTACCTCTTGGTAAGACTAGTCAGATTTTTGGCTTCTGACAGTTGTAACGATGCCAAAGATCTACAAATTACAGCCGGGACCAACGGCTTTACCTGCTTTCCACGGCACGGAGGAGTCTGGGTATGTTAAGATGATCACCCATCCACAGACCGACCTCGGCAAGCATTACTTGAACATCGACCCGTGCTGCTGTTATTAATTAGCCACAAGCTGTTAATTATTTCGATGACAGACTTTCAATATACCACACGGAATTTCCAATTTTAACTCTGTGAACCGATCCCAAGGCGCGAGTTGATTATGGAAGTGTAATGAAAAAACCGAGTTTATAATTTTATAACAAAATTTATTCATGTATATAAATATTTAAAATATGTTACATTTAAATTCAATATCATGTAAGAAACATTGCCCAACACAGTATAGATAATTAGCTAATGGAAGGAGACAAACAGAAAGTATTCAGAATTTTAAAATAAGTATTTAGTAATAATTCTAATAACAAATGGTATAATTATTGAACTACAGACAAATTCATGGCGATTCCTTCATTTTTTATGTTTTTACTGTACCTATGTGACGAACATACTATTCAGATAAGGTAGCGTCCAAGGTACTATGTTGTAGTAAAACTATCATGATTCCATTGTCAAAACGGCATGGTGCTATCAGTTATGTATAGCTCCGTCTCTGTTTCGCACTGGACTCATGATCGCATATTAACATCAAAATACGGGTGTTGGAGCCTACCATAACACTTTAAATAGGATAAAATGGAATCATATTATGTGAAATCGTAAACTAAGATGAAAACATTGGAAGACATTCATGATGAAACTAGCTTTTCTATTTCTTGCTACATTGTTTATTATATGACATGGATCAATGAGTAAATATTCGTTTCCATTATTAATTCGCATGACAAATAAACACGAGGACGCGATGTAAATAATTACGGTTTCCTGCAAGTAAGCTGGCAAAGATTTTCGTAGTGGGAGAAGCGCGCATGCACAATTTCATACATTTTTACACGCGCGAGCTTCCCCCACTACGAAAAATTTTTGCCAACTGTATAATACTTTATTTTCTGTTAAAAACACACATTTTAATCATGCTTGCTATATGGGCTGAATTGAAGTGCTATGACTTAGGCACTTGTGTGACAAAAAACTATAATCTCATACTCTGTAAAAGCTTGTGATACCGTGTCAAAGAGTAATTAATTTGATTATTAAGTAAATTTTAAAACATTCAACATTAATAGAGCTGTACTATTTGTCAAAATTACTAATGGCACTTGTGGATTTATGATTCACATGAATATCTATATACCCCTAAAATGATCACGAATAACAGTCAATCATACAAGTAACGTCGCGTATTACGCTGATACGTTCATCAAACACATTGTGTTCTTATTAGAGATCACTTTTATCGACTTTCTTGAAGTTTTCGGACTGCGTTTAAGGAACTACGCAAGCGAATTGCTTATCAGTCAGTGCCGGGAAAATACGGAGTGGTAATTCTGCAAAATTTCACCGTAAAAACTTAGGTGAGTAAGTAGTAGTAAGCTCTCAAGCTCTAGCATCAGGCGCTATGCCAGTTCATTTGAATCTCACTTCACCTAAGTTCTTACAGTGTGACTTTTACAAATCAGGCCGGCTGATGCACTGCCTTCTTAACGCAGTCCAGAAAGCACTTACCGTTTATGGACAGACACATAGACGATCATATTTACAAAACAATGCGTTTGCTGACAACCCTATAACACTTTACAAAGAATTTATCTACCATGTCTTTACAATTACAACCCTAATAAATACAATCTTTTACGAAAACATTTGGAAAATAAAGTAACAAGAATAAGTACAAACAAAATAATTTTAACAAATCGTACAACGGGTTGTGTGTGTTCAGTCGCTCTACTGTTGAACAGCTGCGTTCGCGATGATTGACGGGGAGTTGATGGTCTCTCCGAGGCTGTCCAGCAACTCTCTACGGTAGTCGTCGAAGTCGCCGTCAACCTGCGAAGAATGGAAGATATGTATTAGGTATTGGCTATTTTTTGGGCAATGTCTTCATCAGTTCATAGGTCTCAGTCCTTGCCCGCACGAGGTGATGCAGGCAAGCCACAGTATAGGCCATGCTGCGGCCTACGGTTTGCGGACAACCCTACAGATCTTTTCGGAACCCTCTTTCTGTACTACAAGCATTGTGCTTTGCTTACTGCCACTTTTTTACAAGCAATTCTTCGGTCTATTTCGATAATGTACATGTATTATGTATTGGAAATAAAAATATAATTAAAAAATCGTACCTCATTGATAGTCTGGTCCTCGATAACGTAGAGCGCGCAGTCCGTCTCCCTGATGAGTCGCTCGTCGTGGGACACTATGACCACACCTCCCTTGTAGTCGTTGATCGCGTCAGCCAATGCGTCTATACTCTCGATATCCAGGTTGTTTGTAGGCTCGTCCTGGGGTTGCAACAGTGTTTTATATCAATTTATTTTGTAAATATAGAGTCAATAGTTTGAATAAAAAAAGAAAAAAAAACAGACACGGTACTGAGCTACTTATCTTTTTAACGAAACATGAGCTACTTCTTAAATAGCTTTTTTGCTATCTGAAGTCATATTGATGTTTATCATAAGTATCAATTTTCTATGTTTTCTTTTATAGGCGACAACTTAAATGTAGAAAGAATCATGAGTTAGTTCTTACTTCTTAGATAGCTTGTATCTACAGGAGTTTATCGTAAGTATCTGCTTCCTACGAAATAGTATTTTTTATAGGCTATAATACCTGAAATGTGTATCTGACACCGGAAAATGGCAAACTCCGTAACTTTGTAATAATACTTTGCATACTATTGTATAAATGCGAGTTCTTCTATCTCAAGAGACAGATGTGTTATTGGGGAGTTTGTTGCGCCACTTCTTCTTCCCAGGTAAAATACTAAGAAATGGTGAAGGGTGGTGCGTTTTTAGGGACTGTATTTTTGTAAACATTGACGTTCAAAAAGTGCTGGCACTCACCCTAATTTGGATAGATGAGTTTTGACTTGAGTTTGAATATCTGAAAGGACTTGGAAGAGGCCTCAGCCCAGCAGTAGAACAGCAATGGCAATTTTAAAAAAAACGGTCACTTACCAAAATAACAACATCAGGCGCCATAAGGGTGAGCTCGGCGAGCGCGACCCTGGCCTTCTGCCCTCCGCTGAGGTCCATCATCTTGATGGTGTGCGCGTGGCTGGCCAGGCCGAACGTGCCCAGCGCCTTGCGCGCCTTCTCGTACTGCAGCCCGAACAGCCGCTGCAGGTACTCCGCCGGCGTCTCCTCCGCCGTCAGGTGCTCGCCCGAATGCTGGTCGAAGCGACCTATTCTCTACGGGACAAAAATAATTAAAAATGCGCAAAAGTGAGGGTTTGTTTGATAAGCTTTCACGCCTAAACCGAACTGAACCGATTTTGATGAATTTTGGTACAGAGATAGATGGGAATCTATCTCTAAATAGAAACTTTTTTTTTTGCGAAGATCACGTGGCGAAGCCGCGAGTGGCAGCTAGCAAGCAATAAATGTGCAGTGTTTGGAATATTGGAGTTAGTTTTAGGGTTAAGTTTGTGAGCTCTAGAACTGATTTTTCAACAATCTTTAAAATAATAAATTTTAACTGAAAAATAGATTTGGCTGTTTGCTATTTTCTATAAAAAACTACCAAACTGCCTTTTCTTTCCTCAATCAAAAGTTATTTATGTACTTGCATCGAAATGTTGATATTAATATGGATCTTCCTGGGATTTCTAATACACAATCCCGTGTGGCCCACAATATTACAAATAAATAATAATGTTTTTTCCTTTGTTCTTACAAGCTATGTTGTGCGAACTACAAATGTGGCAATATCGCGCGTGTGCGCGTTGGAATTTTGCAACTTCGGACATCCGATGTCGTTGATATAAATTTGGCAAAGTCGCGCGTGCAGTGATTTAAATTGTGTAAAAGTAAATAACTTTTTCAATCACGGGATTTTTCTGCTCTTTAAAATAAATCTCGGGATTTGGGGTACATCCACTTTATTCTTTCGCTCTATGAAATCCGTTTAAGTACATAAATAACTCTACCTACTTCCGACTTCTGGTTATGTGACTATTGAATAATCGCCCCTCTAAGAATTTTCAAAATAAGGTAGTACATAATAATGCGGTCATACGCAGCAGCAAAGGTTGCATTAACCTACCCTTTGGTGGGTTAATGTGTTTAAGCAACCCACTGTTTAATCTGGGTTTGCAAAACTTATATCCACATGAGATCTGACTTCACGTTAACTGACCAGAATTTTTAAAGTATTTTAAAAGCTCTTTAAAATACTACTCATAATAAAGCATGTAGTCGCAGCACTAACCAGTCTATGATTTCTGATGAGCTCTCCTTGCACGGGCGTTAGTTCTCCCACCAGCAGTTTGAGGAAGGTGGACTTGCCCACTCCGTTGGGGCCGACGATGGCGATACGCGAGTTCAAGTCTATCCCGAAGTCTACGCCGCGGAACAGAGGCTTTTGGCCAGGGAAGTTGAAGTTGACGTCTGTTGATAAATGGAGAAAAATGTTAATAAGGAATGGCGATTATTTTGTGTGTAAGTCAAGTCATCCATTTGTTGCCTGTTCACAACTTCGAGTAGTTTATTGCTTATGAACGACTGACTCTTTATTTGGTAGATAAGTAATGCCTTTTTAGATGGATACTGTAAAACCGATCCTAATTAGTCTTCCTTAAAAGAAGCTTAAAAGACAAGTCCCAAAAAAAAGGTAACTATAATAGTTATCTTTTTTGTGGGACTTGTCTTTTAAACTTCTTTTAAGGAAGCTTAATTGTCTCTTCTATGAACCTATTTTTGTAAGATATCCAATTTCATAGGCGTGAAGGCCCACTATTGGTATTAAGTATCACCCAAATGTTTATAGTAAATAAAAACTAACTGTTTTTTATTTTTTATATAGCTTGCTCAATGCTGATGTTTGATTGACCTTGAGAACAGAGCAGGTGTGATACTAGTAGTCCTATATATGCTGTGGTTCTTCTCCTACTTGCGGGTCAACAGTAGTCCAGTGATACATACTGAGTAATCTGAGTATAGGCGGCTGCAGCGGCGGCGGGTCGGGGAAGGAGAACTTGACGATGTACTCCTTGGGGCGCTGCAGCAGCGCGGTGGGCGCCGCCGCGTCCTCGTCCTCGCGCTGCGCCTTGCTGCGGTTCTTCTCCTGCTTGCGGGTCAACAGTAGTCCAGTGATACATACTGAGTAATCCGAGTATAGGCGGCTGCAGCGGCGGCGGGTCGGGGAAGGAGAACTTGACGATGTACTCCTTGGGGCGCTGCAGCAGCGCGGTGGGCGCCGCCGCGTCCTCGTCCTCGCGCTGCGCCTTGCTGCGGTTCTTCTCCTGCTTGCGGGTCAACAGTAGTCCAGTGATACATACTGAGTAATCCGAGTATAGGCGGCTGCAGCGGCGGCGGGTCGGGGAAGGAGAACTTGACGATGTACTCCTTGGGGCGCTGCAGCAGCGCGGTGGGCGCCGCCGCGTCCTCGTCCTCGCGCTGCGCCTTGCTGCGGTTCTTCTCCTGCTTGCGGGTCAACAGTAGTCCAGTGATACATACTGAGTAATCCGAGTATAGGCGGCTGCAGCGGCGGCGGGTCGGGGAAGGAGAACTTGACGATGTACTCCTTGGGGCGCTGCAGCAGCGCGGTGGGCGCCGCCGCGTCCTCGTCCTCGCGCTGCGCCTTGCTGCGGTTCTTCTCCTGCTTGCGGGTCAACAGTAGTCCAGTGATACATACTGAGTAATCCGAGTATAGGCGGCTGCAGCGGCGGCGGGTCGGGGAAGGAGAACTTGACGATGTACTCCTTGGGGCGCTGCAGCAGCGCGGTGGGCGCCGCCGCGTCCTCGTCCTCGCGCTGCGCCTTGCTGCGGTTCTTCTCCTGCTTGCGGGTCAACAGTAGTCCAGTGATACATACTGAGTAATCCGAGTATAGGCGGCTGCAGCGGCGGCGGGTCGGGGAAGGAGAACTTGACGATGTACTCCTTGGGGCGCTGCAGCAGCGCGGTGGGCGCCGCCGCGTCCTCGTCCTCGCGCTGCGCCTTGCTGCGGTTCTTCTCCTGCTTGCGGGTCAGCGCGTCCTTTTGTTTCTTTTCCTGTTCACAACGAATGGACATTTTAAGACACAGTTAAAGATAACTTTTGGAAGAAAAAAAAACTGTTTTCAGTTCACAATATATTCCCAGAACATGGTTGAGGGTTGTCTTTCTTCTTCTGATTGCTTTTGAAATCAATACCTGGTATTAGGAAACATCTAAGTAATGGTTTTTTTTATTGTTTTGTTGTTTGATTGACAATAAAAATACTAGCAAACCATGTTCAGCAGACCATTGCAATATTTGACGGGTTTGAAGGGAATAGTCATCGTACAGAAAAGACGAATGCGACGAACCGAGTGCTAAAACCAACACTTCTCATTTGTTTCCACCCGTCCTTCGTCGCTCGTGGACTGCAGGACTGTCATCAGAAAAAGTTTCGATACTTTTGTATCGAAATCAGTTGAACTTACAGCTTGTTTCTTCGACTGTCCATGCGCCTTCAAATCCTTAATCCTCTTCTCCTGCTTCTCATATTCCTTGATCATCTCCTTTCTCTTCTGAGCATACATCTTCTTGAACATGGAGTAGTTGCCCTTATAGTAGTACAACTTCTGTGTGTCCAAGTGAATGATCTCGTTACATACATTGTCTAAGAAGGACTGGTCGTGGGACACTACCAGAAGAGTCTTCTTCCAACCCTGGAGGTAACTGAAATAGGTAATTCATTTATTTAACACTTAATCACACAAAAGTGCAGGGGTGGACTTAATTCCTTAGGCATATTCTACCAGTCCACTTTCAGGTGGTGCAGAGACAAATAGGAAACAGAAATTTCCCCAAAACTATGGGCTTAATAGCTTGATGTTAAACCTTTTACCCATCAAGAGTATACAGGGCCCAAATAGTACAGAACATATCTATGACGTCCCTGCAATGCAGAAGTATACAAGGTGAACATTTAAGGTGTACTTACTTGTCTAACCAAATGACAGCGTTCAGATCTAAATGATTTGTAGGTTCGTCAAGCATCAATAGTGTTGGTTCTATGTATAGGGCTCTGCAAATAATAATACATTACATTAATAGTGCACAGTAATGGTAAAAACTTAAAAAGTGTTGCTATGAGGAAGTGAAAGTGTGAGAAAGCGGTATTCGCCTAAGTCCAGCTTTTCTGCTATTTAAGATCTGAAAAACTTTGATAAAATCAATATTATCTTGTTTTTGTTTAAATAATTTCTCATTTTTCCGTTTGCTATGATTGTTAGATAGGCGTACCTAGCGAGCGACACCCTCATGCGCCAGCCTCCAGAGAAGTTCTTGGTGGGCCGGTCCTGCATCTGGCGACTGAAGCCCAGCCCGGCCAGGATGCGGCGCGCGCGCGGCTCCGCTGAGTCCGCTCCTATCGCCTTCAACTCCGCGTACACCTGTGGAATAAGGCTATGTTAAATATGGGAACTTTTTGTTCTTATTTTACATTTTAATGTTGCACTTACTCACCTCATTTAACTTATCTTGTTTGCTGAGATCTCCTTTTTCTATTAAAGCTTCTAATTCCTTACATTCGTTTAGTAATTCTAAAATGAAAAAACGTTATTTAAATTTACCAGCAGAGAATAAAATGTTTCAAATGATGATCATAGTTTACAATAATAACTCAAATACTTTTTTTATTACTTATGGGCTCGCATGTCACTAATTCACATATAAAAGTAAAATATAATATAAGTAAATCTTACCAGTCCTTTTAACATCAGCCTCGAGCAGAGTATCAACGGCGCTCATATCACTAGCCGTGACCTCTTGCTCACACAACAGTATATCTATATGGGGAGGGAGAGGGAAGGCACGCTGCGCCAGATGCCTCAGTAGCGTGGTCTTCCCGTGACCATTGGGGCCCACCAGACCGTACCGCCGACCGTTCGCGATCAGCAGGTTAGCGTTCACGAACAAATCTTTGCCTTTCGCACTAATTGAGAAGTTTTCCACTTTGATGTCCACTGCGTTTTCTAGGGCTGCCATTTGACCTGAATTGAAAGATTAAACAATTGGAAACCTTGTGAGTCAGTCCAGGTCAGTACTATTATTTGAACTTTTAAAAGCACTGTCAATAACAAATTGATACTATAGACGTGGGGCTGACCATGCACAAAAATAAAAATTGATATATTTTTACCAGACTGCCCCAAATGCACTGCCCCAGAAGGAAGGTAATCGTCAAAAGTTTTTGTCTTTCAGCTTAACAAACATAATCAGATGATATTGATTATAATCAATGTCGTCTAGTTTGTTTATTAATAACTAGCTTTTGCCCGCGACTTCGTGCGCACATATCCCATTTTTCCCGTTCCCGAAGGAATTTCGGGACGACATATAAACCATTCTCTTGAAACACTCTGTCTATTGATGAAAACCACATTCAAATCCGTTGTGCAGTTAAAAATATATAAGCGTCCAGACGGCGAAAGCGACTTTAAAGATACATACATTTAGAAGCTTCCTACATACCAGCAGTTTTCTGTGCCTGACTGACAGTGAAGTTGGCGTCAAGGTCACTGTGTCCCTGACCTCCCTTCTTGGTCAGCAATTCCATCTGCTTCTCATACTCCTGCATTTTCTTCAATTTCTTCTTCTCTTTGTGACTCATTTTCTTCTCTGAAGGCTCTTCCTTCTCCTTGTCGGGAAGTTCCGCCACTTTGTCATCAGTCTCCATGGGTGCTTCGTCAGCTGAACCTGTTGGTTCTGGCGTTTCTTCCTTCTTAGTTTTCATTGGTTTTTCCTGTTTGCAATAAAGACAAAAGAAATAAATAACATTTACCTAAAATCCCAAGTACCTATACAGGGCTTGTGTCTATCTGGATTCTCAAGACGATATTCTAATATTTCATGCTCTAAGCTCTTTCAATTCAATAATAACATCATCATTCTTTGGTTAAATCAATGCCATGTTATCTCTGCACCAATGTTTTTTTTTTTTTTTATGTCGGGGCGAAATCCTCATGGAAATCCTCCACCCTGGGGCGGGTGGAGGGGTCTGTCAGACTCTTACTGACTAAAACCACCCCGGTGTTCCATCTCCCACCTACGCCGGGGATCGCGGGAACGTATGCGACATCCGCAATCCCCGGCTGGTGCCGGCCCGCCTCTGCGGGCCACCTCGCGTCGGCGAGGGGAGTGAGGTGTTTAACTCCCCTCGCTACGTCAAAGAGGGGCGCACGGGAACACCACGCGCCGCCACCTCGGGTCCGGATGAATGGGGGGCGACGGACATCCCCAAGTCCGCCGCCCCTGGACCCAGTTAGGGGGGCCGGAAGAGGGCAGCGTATGCCCTCCTCCGACGCCCGATGCGCCTGCTGCGGGCAGGGAGAGCGGTTGTGATCTCCCTCTCCCTTTCCGCAGCCTCCTTCTGCGCGATAACTGTCTCGCAGAAGGAGACCACCGCGTCCCAGGACTCCTCACCGCCGACCATAGCATGGACTACGGCCGGCAGCGAGAGGTCACCGCCTACAACAGAGATGAGGGCACGGCGCGGCTCCTCCCAAGCTGCACACTCTGCAAGCGTATGCCGTGCCGTGTCCTCCCGACAGTCGACGCAGTGGTGGCATCGAGCGTCCGGCTCCCTGCCTATGCGACACAAGAACCTCCCGAAGCAGCCATGCCCCGAGAGGACCTGCGTCGCACGAAACGACAGGTAGCCGTACCGGCTCCCGAGCCACAGGTCGAGCACTGGCCGGATGGCCTCGATGGTGATGAGGCCGGCGGAAGGGCTCGAAAGCCTGTCCCGCCATTCCGCCACCAGGACCTCGCGCAGCTGCGACCGACGCAACTCCAAGTGTCGCCGCGTCAGTCGCTCGCCGCGCGCCCGCGCGTCCTCGCGCCGCCTGTGCAGTGACGCGAGATCTCTGCACCAACCTTTGTTGACCAGTTGAGAATGCCTAAGACATTAAGTCCGCCATTGTACCTTTGTGCATGACGTTTAAATAAATAAATAAGAACATACCTTGGCCTTAACAGGTGGTGGAGGTGGTTCCTGTACTTCTGGTTCAGGTTCAGGGTCCTTTACTTCGAACTTCTTTAATTCAGCCTCTAAATCATCCATGTTGTTCTTCTTTTTATTTTTACCTGTGAGAAGAAATAATTCAGCAGATACACAACAAAACAATCAAAAGTTTAATTTAATTGAGGTATGAATACTTTTAGAAGCAATGTTACACCATCATAGTTACTTTAATCTAATTTGAAATTGGAATTACTTATACCTTTACTCTTAACTACAGGAATAACAATTTCTTCCTCATCCTCTGATGGTTCTATTTTCAATTCCTTGTCACTCTCTTCGTCTGGCCAGTCTTCTTTCTTTCCTTTACCTGAAACAGTTAAAATAATGATATAAACTGAACCCCACACATGATGCTGATGCTGATAAAAATTTCGATTAAATTAGTTTTTTTAAACAGTTACACAAGAAAAGGTATGCGATTCGGTAAACTTCGTGTAAAACAAAGTTCCGTCTAGCAAAAGAACGCGGTCGTTACATTAAAGACGAGCGTATGGTCGCGTTTCGCCATACTAGAACGCGCGTTCAAACGACCAAATGAAAATAGAGCAAACAGGTGCTTAAAGTGTAGAATCGCGATGGCGAATGCTCATTCAATGCCGACGATGATACAGAATCGCGCATTCGTATTTCAGAAGATAGTCTATTATTGCCGTAGCGCAAACTTTTCCTGAAAATTACCTTAAGTAATTAGGTAAGTAGGTACCTTTTTTGTTCTTTGACTTAGCAGCTGGTTTGGCTTGTATACTAGAAACATTGCTCACAACTGACTTCGAGTCATCGTGATCCTCATCCTCTGACGATTCTGCTTCTATATTTTTCTTTTTATTTTTTGCTGCAAAATTTAATAATTTATTATATCAGCATTTCAATTTTCTATAACAATGTACTTTGCTTGTATTGTAAATGCAAACTTTAATGGTTGAGACTGACATGACTGACAAGTGGTCATGAATTTGGTTCATTGCACTCTTAAAATCCAATTTCCAGCTAAAAAAAACTAACGTAGCCTAGCATTTTCGAAACTATTCTAGGGTCCAATATTTTACAGCGAGAGCGACTGCCTATATGACTGAACTTGTCTGGGTAACAGAATACCCTTTGGCAAGGCTGATTGAAAGAAATTGATTCACTTGTTATTTAAATAAAATATACTAAACTTCACAGAAACATACGTAGAGAACTTGAAAAGTGATGGTTGCCGTTGCGCACTTGGCCGCAACCTGTTCGCAGCCAGGTGTAATCAGGTCATATTTTGTTATATTCATAAGTTCATGACGTATGTTCATCATTTATCAAATTAAAGCATTTTTTTTCTGTGCATGATTAACTACGGCTGCCTATGTAAAAGTGGCCGCAAATAGGGATTGCCAGCTGTTAAATTTTTAAAAAGATTATTTAGAGTGGACGAGCGTTAGCGCGCTACATCATTCGTTACAGAAGAATGGCAATGCCAGGACAGCTGTGACAGCTTCAACCAAACAACCAGTCACATTTTCATTGTAACTGTATTATTTTGGAACTCTTAATGCACACCGTTGTTTTATTTAACTTAACATATCGATGGCAGCAAAGTAGATACATGGTTTTTACAATAATGAGCTTATGAATCTGAAAAAAAATATAATTGGCATGTAAAATAATCGGCACGTAAATGAAGCCATCTACACTCGATTTTTAAAAAACAAGCGGATAGAAGAATGGTCACGACTCTTACAAAAATTACCCAACTCGCGACAGAAATCACACACATACTTACTAGTTTCTTTGTCATCTGACATATAAGAGAAATACATAATTTCATTCTCGATTTCGTTGGTGAGCACATAAATATATAGTTTTGAATGTTTGTGCAAGCGAAGTATAGAAAATATATTTTTCATACACTAGCTTCATCGCTAGCATAATCATCATGTTTGGGCGTTCTAATGGGCACTATTTATTATTGTTGGTAACAAGGATCTGATGATGGAGACCAGAAAGGGGGATAGTGGATCTCTTAGTTGGCTACTAGTATAACCATCGTGTTCGGGCTCATTTGAATCCTTCTCATGAGAGCACTATTAATTGTTGTTGAACATCTACAGTGAATAGTACCGCCCCGTACGAATTGTATGAGCCCCAACACGGGTATAGGACAAGTCAACTAAGAGAGCCACTACTCACCTTTATGGTTTCCATCATCAGACCCTTATTACCAGCTACAGTGATTGGTATCCATCAGTACGATATAAATGAGGACACCACAGGCTTACTTGTAAGAGTGGATGCAGAATTACTTTGCTATACTTTGTCTAAAGCTCACATAATAACGTTAGCCATCGAAATTGAAAAAAAAAAACATTTTCTTGCTCTACTTGCTAAAAATACGATAGGTCTCAATTCTGTCGGACTGTCAAACATGTCTGAGTGCTTTCCACCTTTCTGCTCTTCAACTATGCATAATACCCATCGGGTTGATTAAAATGAGCCCAAACACCACCGGCAATACTTGTAAGAATGGATGAAAAATCACTTCTCGATACTTTGTCTGAAGACATATTCAAGATTTATGCGTTAGCCATCGAAACGGAAAAAAAATAATTATATTCTTGCTCTACTTCAGGTGACAAAAAAAACTACGATAGGTCTCAATTCTGTCTGTGTTTGGGTCAGAAATTACTATGTGCTTAACTTTAATAACAACAATTTAAAAAGTGTTACCAAAATGTTATTGTTTCGTCGGAAAAACATTATAATAGGCAAGTTTTTGCTAGTTGGGAAGTATAGTGATATTATATTAACAGTGGAATCTAAGGAAGTTTTCAGAATTCAAACAGAGTGCTTAAAAAAAAATAACATTTTAAATAAATATAAGGAAGAGTTCGAAGATTTTCGCAAAAATCAAAATTAAAATTAAGAATGAATTAGTATACCTACTATATGCATAATACATTGCTGCTTTAGAGGTCACCTGCCATCGTTATGTTGAGTTAAATAAAATAACGCTGTCTATTAAGAGTTCCAAAACAATACATTAGGTTAGAATGAAAATGTAGCTGTTTAGTTGAGAACACTTGCTATCGACGCATGCGCAATGGCTTTAAAAACTGTCACAGATGTCCTGGCATAGCTATTCTCTTCTAACGAATGATGTAGCGCGCTAACGCTCGTCCACTCTAAACAATCTTTAACAGCTGGTAATTCCTATTTGTAGCCACTTTTACATAGGCAGCCGTAGTTTATCATGTAAGTACAGAAAAAACATTGCATTAATTTATCAAATTAATGCAATGTTTTTTAAATGATGAACATACATCATGAACACATATTTAACCTTAGGTAAAGTTTACCTGCTTACACACGGCTGCGAAGAGGTTGCGGCCAAGTGCGCAACGGCAACCATAACTTTTGAAGTTCTTTATCTGTGAAGTTTAAGTTTCTTTCCAAGAAATCAATTAATTTAATTAAAAATACTAGCGGGCACATTTTGATAGGCAACCTGGCCAAAACATATCATGTTGCCCCTTTTACAATTGGCCTTTTACAATTTATGTTTTGGCCAGGTTGGCAAAAAAAGAAAAAAAAATTATATATTTTAGTACTCTATGAAATTTTCTGAGTTACAAGTTAGTACATAGTCTCGTTTTGTAATGAATGGTCCCCCATTGACGGACTACCTAATAAGAAACTAGATTTTTTATTTAATAACCACTTACTTTTCTTTTTACTAACAGGTTTTGCAGTTTCTTCTTCAGATACTTCTTTGAGCTCAACATCACTTCCTTCTGAAGACCAGTCTTCATCTTTCTTACCTTTGCCTGTAAACAAAACTTGATATCAATTTAATTGGCTGAGTTGAAATGTTGAAACATCGCCAAATAATGAGGTTCTATTGGAATTACAATAATTTTGTACATTGCCAAGTTACAAAAGCACTCCTCTGTTCCCAGCAAGGGTAGGCAGACCATAGTAGGGTGAATGCCATTGCTGCTTGTTTAGCCTCTTAACTCCAATTATTTATTTTATAAGTCGTATTTAATATCGAGCAATTGGATAAAAGTGTCTGATTGCCTTGCATATTATTGGTGGAAAAAGAAATATCATTTCAACAACAGAACCCTATTACTAAGCCTCTGCTCTCCGTCCATCCGTCTGTCTGTCAGGGGGCTGTGTCTCAGGAACCGTTATAGGTAGACAGTTGAAATTAAAACAGTGTTTATTTCTATTGGCGCTTTAAAGCACCAATAGAAATACACACTCGAATTTCAACTGTAGTTGTCTGTGTTTTAATTGCTGTTGACAACAATAAATAAAAACTTAATTAAATTTAACATTAAAGGGGGTTCCTATACAAGAAACATATTTTTTTCTTTTATGGTATGGAACTCTTCATACAAGAGTCCGACTCGCACTTGGCCAGTCTTTTTTTTTTAGTAGGTACATGATAAGTAATTTTAGTCTTCAAATAACCATTGTCAAAAGAAAATGTTAAACAAAGAATTGCAATTTTCCTTTTGTGGGTAGTAAAATTAGTGTTTAAAATATTGCTTTGGTTGCCTTTAAAGTCAAAGAAATTGTATTAAAATCATGGTGCATACCTTTCTTCTTCTTACTAGACTTAGCTGCTGGTTTTGATGCAGTGTTTGTTGTATTACTGACTGTTGACTTGCTATCATCTAGCTCTTCATCAGAATCCTGACCCTTCTTTTTATTTTTCCCTGAAATTTAAAGTATAATTATAATTTTTGTACATGCAGTAAATTATAGACCTGAGATAATAATTAACCATTTGAAATGAAACTAACAGAGTAGACGAAAGAGATATCTTTAGTATTTTATGGCATTACATGGTGTGTGTGTTGCAAGATATTTGTGTTGCATCACAAACATGCACTGGAAAGCCATGAAAGTTTAAAGGTCTTAAATTTTCATGCTTTAATAAGTTTAGTTGAAAAAAGACAGAAATTTAAATAACGATGTAGTTAGTATGGAACATCATTAAGTTTCGGGCAGCGAGGAGTCTATTTAAATGCAAATTGCAGGAATATATTTTTTTAGCATATGTGCACCTTTCTTTTGCGATTTCTTCGCCGCTGGCTTGGATACGTCTTCCTCATCGGATGCTATGACCTTTTTCTGCACATTTTCTTCGTCACTGTCGCTCCAATCACCTGCGTTGTTTTTACCTTTCTTCTTTCCTTTTCCCTTACTTTTAGAGGTTACCTCATGATCGTTTGTTAAAGCTTTTTTCTCTTCAAAATCGTCATCGAAGTCTTGGTTTTTCTTGGTTCCTTTCTTCTTCGACATTTTGGTGACTTAGTACAAAGATTTAGTTATTAGAAAAAACACGGAATCAGCCAACTCACTTATTTTATAAAATTCGCAAGTGTTCAAACTACGGTACAGTGGCCAGTTCTATGAACATAATGAAATATTGACTGACACCTGACACTGACGTAGCACTGTCAAAATGTCACAAAAAATCATGGAATTAAAATGTACTAAGACTAGCCACTGACAAGTGCCTTATGGAAAAAGGGCGGGAAACTTTCAACTTGGCGGACGGCTTTTGTCAGTGTTACGAATATTTTAGATTCTGGTGAATTTCTTTAGTGTGAAACTTGATCGAAACTGTTCTTTGTGTTTGTGTTGTTGGTCTAAGGTTTGTTGTATAGTTGATATTGTCCTTTTTTAACGATAATTTTGTGAAAATGAACTCCAAAAAACCCCCTGATCCTGACCCCCCGGATAAACTGTTTAATCTCAGTCCTGTGCTAACCGTAACCCTTCCCCATGACGCTGAAATACTTACACAAGACCCTGGCATGGATACAGAGATAGCAAGTCGTAAAAGGGCCGCTGGTTCGCCGCCACCTACTGCTGTTAAAATCCCGACCAAAATCCCTAAAAACTTAATTGGCAGGCTAACATACACCATGAGAGATAGTCCACCTTACATCGTACATGTTTCCCTCAAGGATGAACAGACGTCAGGCACTGTACTACAACCGATAAAGTTTGGTATGTTTTTGACGATGAATAACGTCTATAACATACGTCTCGATGGGATCAAACGAGTAGGTAGAAACAGAGTGTCAGTTGAGTTTAAGACACATCAGGACGCCAACAGTTTCCTTAATAATAAAATTTTGTCACAGCACAACTACATCGCCGCTATCCCGCAATTTAATATAACACGAATGGGTATAGTTCGAGATATACCGGTTGAGTGGTCGGAAGAGGAAATTATTAAGAATATCCAGGTTCCGGAGGGTTGTGGCCCTGTTGTCAAGGCTAGAAGGATGAACCGTAAGGTATCTTCTTCTGGTGTGACTGAGTGGAGGCCTACACAAACTGTAGTCCTTACATTTGATGGGCAAATTTTACCTAAACGTGTATACAGTTTTTACTCTGCTCTACCAGTAGAGAGATACACATACCCAACCGTTCAGTGCTATCATTGCTGTCGTTTTGGCCATACCCGGACTCTGTGCCGGTCAAAACCAAGGTGTTATAAATGTGGTGAAGATCATCCAGGAGATGGATGTGTAGTCACCCCTGAGTTAGGATTTTGTGTTTCGTGTACTGGTAACCATTTTGCAAATGACAGTGCTTGTCCGGAATTGGGCCGACAGAAGAGCATCAAAGCTCTGATGGCGGAGAAATCAATTGCTTATGCGGAGGCAAGCCGGGTATTCCCACCTGCTTCCAGATCATATGCCGAAGTCTCCAAATCTTCCCCTCGCAACAATGCTTCTGTAAAAAAACCCCATTCCCAGTCCACAAGTCCCATTCCTGTTACCCAAAATTCATACCGGAAAACGGTATTTTTAAAACCCAAACCCCGCATCCCCATGTCGCCTGGCTATGATATACAGGCTCACCGTGAGCTTACACAAAATTTTTCATTCTCCCCATCCAGAAACGGCTGTGCTTTCCCAACGGAAGCTGCGGAGCCAATGAGCTACAGACAGGATAACTCAAAAAATATTTTGGAACTCATCACAAACATGTTAATGTCTGTACTCTCTAGTCCGTCCCAATCTATACCTGACCACGTTGCTACAAAACTGACCTCAATTTTAAATTATATTCACGATGTTCCATCCCCTGTCATTCCTACAATGGAACGTGAGGAGTATTACTCCCAGAAAGTCTGACCTTTCTTTTTTAATCAACAAATTTAAACCATCAATCTGCGGCATTGCCGAGACTTGGCTTTTACCTGGAAGCAATTTTAGGTTGCCGTGTTTCGGCGATGTGCGTAATGACAGATCTGATGGATACGGAGGATGTGCCTTGCTCATCAATAGCAAGGTATCATTCTCCCAGATTCCTCTAACCTCTGTTGGCGACAACATAAATGTTGTTGCTGTTAAGGCTGAGGATATAAATATTTTTTCTTTCTATATTGCGCACCCACAACTTGAATACCTTCCGATAATTAGAAATTTATTATGCAGTGTTAGCGGTCCAATACTTGTCATGGGTGATTTCAATTGCCATCATTATCGATGGGGGTCGGATACTTGCGATAACTTTGGCATAGGCTTGCTTGATATATTGGATGATCTCAACCTGTGTCTCATCAACGATGGCAGTCCTACACGCAGACCTGCACCTGGGCAGAGCAATAGTTGTGTTGACTTGACATTCTGTTCACCCAATATATCTAGTCTTCTCATTTGGCGTCGCTTGGATATGACCTATGGAAGTGATCACTACCCCATCATAATTGAATTTCCTTCCAAAAATATTCCTTTTAAAGTTTCCCCCCCTCTTTTAAAACACCAACTAAATATGGCTGACTGGGATTTATATTCTAAAATTCTGGACCTAAGAATATCTTCCCTTCCAGAAGTTAACAGGGATAATGCCCAGGATTGTTTTTTGTCCTTCTCCTCCGCCATTTCCTCTGCAGCTGATGATTGCTTCCCCTCCAAAAAACCCCATTCCGGTAGACTTCCTTCCCCGCCATGGTGGGATAGGGAATGCACTAACATGGTCAGGGCCAGGAATGAGGCTGAAAAGACAGTCAACTGCAGTATGAACCTGGATAACCTCATTGCTTTCAAACAGATACTAGCCAAGTCCAGGAAATTCTTAAAAAGGAAAAAACGCGAAGGTTGGTCAAAATATTGTAGTTCGCTGAGTCCGTCCACCCCAGTTTCGGTGGTGTGGCGAAAGGTGAAACGTTTTAGGAGTAGTTTAGCACCTGTCTCCTCTTACAATCTCACAGAAGAATTGGGATACCAGTTTTTGTCAAAAATCGCTCCAGCCTATGTTCCAAGTATAGAGGAAACCAGTGTTGACATCTATGATGCAGACAACACTGACGACCCAATGAACATGCCATTTAGCTTTGAAGAACTTAAAACTGTGGTATCCCAAGTCAAGGATTCCGCGCCTGGTGTGGATGGATTCCCTTACTCCTTTATTTCTAAAGCTGGTCCAAAAACTCACAAATATTACCTGGACCTGGCTAACTTCTGCTTTACTTCTGGCTATATTCCCACAGAGTGGAAGGTTCAAATTGTCATTCCGATTTTAAAACCAGGCAAAGACCCTAATGATCATTGCTCATACAGACCTATTGCTTTATCGTCCATACTCATTAAACTTTTGGAACATTTAGTTAAAAATCGGTTAGTGTGGTTGGTGGAAAACAGGAAATTGCTTCCAACGACTCAATTCGGCTTTAGGAAAGGTCTGGGCACGGCTGATAGTGTGGGTATCCTCACGTCAGAGGTCCGACTGGCCCTCAGCAGGAATGAGTCTGTGGTTGCTGTTTTTCTGGACATATCAGCTGCCTATGATTCGGTTCTCCTCCCTAATCTCAGGCAAAAGCTGCACGAGCTGAGAGTCCCGGCTAGGATTTGTCGCATCATTGGCATCATTTTTACCAATCGCACTATTCAAATGAGGGTACCTGGGGCTGAATCTGAACAAAGAACGGTCTGGAGAGGATTACCTCAAGGATCTGTTCTTAGTCCCCCATTATATAACATCTATACAGCTAACCTGCCCTCTTCCCTTAATTTCGACTGCAAAATTCTTCAGTATGCTGACGATATTGCTTTAATGGTCTGTGGCAATTCCATTCAGGATGCCGCTCTGTCGATGAATGTCTCTCTGGCTTCACTCAATCAATGGCTGCTTGACAATGGTTTGTCTTTAAGTGCGCCAAAGAGTACAGCTGTCATTTTTACACGCAAGCGCTCTGTACCCCCAATTGATATAAACATCAATGGACAAACCATTCCAGTTGAAGATAAGGCTAGGTTTCTGGGAGTAACTTTGGACTCAAGATTATCTGGGGTCGATCACATTAACAACACGGTTAAAAAATGTGAACATACTGTGTCGGTCCTTAAGGCTTTGGCTGGGGTATGGTGGGGAGCTCACCCCTACACCCTTAAACTGGTCTATAATGCTTTGACCAGAAGCGCTATGGATTACTGCTGCTATCTTATTGAGCCCTGCAACAAAGAAGCGCTTAAGAAATTGGACAGCATCCAGTCCAAATGCCTAAGAATTGTCATTGGGGCCATGAAATCCTCTCCCATAAATGCGCTTCAAGTTGAATGTGCAGAACCGCCACTACACCTTCGGAGACAGTATTTGGCAGATCGCTTCCTTTCTAAAGTATTTTCCCTTTCATCCCATCCTTTACTCCCAATTTTAGAACAAATTGACCTTTCCTTTAATAATTCTCCCTACTGGAACCATAAAGTAGTTCCTCGATTGATAAATAGGTACAGAGAGCTTAAACAACTCTCCTCACCTATTTGTCAATATCCTACTCTCCCGGTCTTCTCCGCCGCATATGAAGCGATTAATTTCGAACCAAAAGCAGTTTTGGGACTTGGTATATCAAGGAATTCCCAAAACGCTGAAGACGATTTTAAGTCGGCTGTCAAGCGTTACTGGGAAAGATGGAATTTCTTTTACACTGATGCCTCAAAATTGTCCGAAACAGAATGTACTGGTGTGTCAGTCTACTATCAAAACTCTAAAATTGCCCTTCTTTTCCAATGCCCACCAGAAACATCAGTATTTACAGGGGAGTGTATTGGTATTTTAGAAGCCATACACTATATTAAATCCCATCAAATAACAAGATCAGTAATTTTTTCAGATTCTCGTAGTAGCATCCAGGCTTTAAAACAAAATCAACTTTATAGTCAAATTCATAGTCAAATCATTGTAGATATTAAGACCTTGTTATTTGATTGCTCCCAAAACGGCTTGGACATCGAGATAGCCTGGATCCCCGGTCACTCTGGTATTGTTGGCAATGAGTGCGCTGATTCGTTAGCAAAGTATGCCACATCGAATCCGGCTGACCGAAAGCACTACGTAGTTCATAACTACGATTTGCGGAATGGTGCCAAACCCAAGTTATTTAACTCGTGGACTGAAACATGGAAGACGACTTCTAAATCCAAGGGCGTCTACTATGCTGCTATACAGCCTGAAATCCAGCGTAGGCCTTGGTTTTTTAAATGCACTAAATTGTCGAAGAAAACTGTTTCGTCCCTCTGTAGACTAAGACTCGGGCATTGTTGTAGTCCAGTGTTCCTGAACAAGATCCATGTCCGGGATAGTTCCCTGTGTGAGTGTGGTCTTGCGGAAGGTACTTTAGACCATATCTTCTTCTCCTGCTCCTTAAACAATAGATCCTTTGATCTCTACCAAAACATTTCCAAATTAAACATTCCTCTCCCAACCAACTTCCATTCCCTTCTCTCCCAGTTCTCTCCTAAATTAATACATATTTTGGCTAAATTTTTAAAAGAAAATGATTTGAAATTTTAGAAGCTTAGACTAACATCTACCACGAAGTACAAAAATCGACGGCCCGCCTCTCTGTGGTGCCGTCACGACGTGACCATAGATAATACACTATAATATACCTAGACGTGACACTGGCAGAATAGTCGGAACCGGCTCAGTTGCCATAAAAGGGAAAAAAAAAAAAAAAAAAAAAAATGTACTAAAGTAAAAGAAAACCCTGCCATAATCACAAACTAGTCTATGGTCCACAATGCAATGCAAATCGAACAATATCTTGGGATTTTTGCAACTGGTTATTGTGTGCAAAAAGTGTATTTCTATTCTATTGTAAAGAAATCCTTTTTAATAACACAAACTATTTTTTTCCATCCAAATATCCTTTACTGAAAAACCTATCAGTGTTACTTGTTGGCCAATTACACACTATAAAGGTACTGCTACCGATTCAGACAGTCATCGAATCCTTTCCTCAAAGTTTTTAACCTAATAAAGATAATCATGACAGTTTTAACTCAAAAAATTTTAAACTCTTTTCAAAATTCATTCGTTTTTTTTAATTTTTTATACGAGTTTTGATCGTGGATTGATCTCAATTCACCCATGGTTGTGTACCACTTACTCCATGCACTATCAATTTCTACATCATTCCTATATTTCAAATATACTACCAATATTATTTGGAAAGTGTAGGTAACAGCTGCGAGTTTTTGATTCTATAAGGCCGGCCGCATAGGTACGGCTCCCTGGTTAGGTTTTCCGATTAGGAATATTCAGATTCGAAATTCCGTAAGACGTTCGATTTTCCGTTCTTTTGACCCGAACAATGAAATAAGTTGTTTTTGAAAGAAACTTCAGCTATTTTTCCCATTCGGAAAATAAACAAACGTGTGCGACTAGTTGAACATTTTATATACAGTAGGTAAGGCAAGCATTCAGATCTCCGAATCTGAATTCCTTAAAAGGAAACACTAGAATATCCTTTTTCGCAAGTGTCATAAAAGAATACAACAAAACTCTATCTTAGTGATGTAACGAATATTCACATTCGCATTCGTATTCGCAAGAATCGATGCGATTGTTCGCGAATGTGAATGCGAATTTAATTTGGTGAAGATCTGATGAAGAACTTCGGAGGTAGGCAACGGAACTCTTCAATAAATGATAGCAAATCACCCAGGATTGCTGAAATCGCATGTCTGTTTATTGTTTACACCAGTTCAGTTGTTTCACGCCGGTACGCTGTGAAGAGGTACGCAGATGCAAACAAGTAAATCTGAATTAACATATTTTTGGGGTTATCTATTCGGGTATAACTTTATTGTTAACTGATCTTGATTGCCTGTTGGTCGAAGTGACCCTGACTGCTAAACCGGAGGTCGTGGGTTCGATTCCCACTCTGGACAAATCTTTGTGTGATGAGCATGATCATTTGTTCTGTGTCTGGGTGTAATTTGTCTATAATATGTATGTATATACTGATAAACATACTTATATGAAATATATAAGTATGTTTATCAGTTGTCTGGTTGCCATAGCACAGGCTCTGCCTAGTTTGGGATCAGATGACCGTGTGTGAGTTGTCCCAAGATATTATTTATTATTATTATTATTCTTTTTGCGTTGAGTTGAGTTATAGCTATATTGCGTTTGACGGTGAACTTCAAAGATAAACCAGTGACCTCCTCAACTTAAAATCAATAAAATCGAGTACCAGAGCAAAGTAGATATTTAACTACGAGCATCCTGGATTTGGACTGCGAAGGCACATAAAGTAATTCCTTAACGGCAAATACTGCAACCACTCATTATGGGAATCACTTAGTTGTGGGGTACCATCTCTAAAAAGTGGAAAATAAAAAACGTTTTTAAAATTCAACCGACTTCCAAATAAAAAAAACTACTTACAAAGTATAAAATAACTTTAATTTCGGAAGTCGATGTCAAAAAACGAAAAAACACCGACTTC
This sequence comes from Mamestra configurata, assembly GCA_002192655.3. Lineage (NCBI taxonomy): Eukaryota > Metazoa > Arthropoda > Insecta > Lepidoptera > Noctuidae > Mamestra > Mamestra configurata. The sequence continues at coordinate 194,626 of NDFZ01005012.1, forward strand.
CGAAGTTAAAGATATTTTTTTTAAAAGGTTTTTGTTTGTCCTACTTCGTTCATTATCTTTTATCGGCTCGGCTATATTCGGCTCGGCACGGTTTAATCAGGGCCGAAACGAAATCAAACCTCTTTAACATTTTGCGCGCATTTGATTTGAAAGAAAAATATTTGCATTAACGAATGTGTGAGATAAATATTCGTATGATTCGCGAATATGAAAAATCTAACATTCGTTTTTACATCACCACTCAAAGATAATAACTTAAAGAGAATAGAGGGTCAGAAACATAATTTGCTGGCAGCTAAACAAAATTTAATCAAAAAGAAACAAATTATTGTGACATGCTAGATATGAAAAAAGAACTAGAATTTTCATTCTTCTATAAAGAATAAACCCATTTTGATAATGAAGACTGGATACGTTTTTTTGAATTTTTTTGTTCCCATTGTGTTTGTATTTAGTTTTATAAGTTCTACGTGTGCTGGGAACAATGTAAAAAAAAGTGTGGATGATAATAGAGACGACAATGGCGAAATAAGCGATGACTCCAAAGACGAATCACTGGACATCCCCGTTGAAAGTGAACCCAATAACATTACTTGCACGAGAAGACAAAATAGTCAAATGCATGAAATACGGGAGGTCACTCTCGGCCAGTTTCCATTCATGGCCGCTATAATGACTCAACAAAATGAATATTTGTGTTCTGGTGTTCTAATCTCCAATGGATTGATATTAACAACAGCTCACTGTACTCAATTTGCTTTAAGTCACGTGCTCTTGAATACTACCACTGACAAGAAGGACGATAAAACTATATCGCTTCATGTTATAAAAACAGAAAGATTCCCAACTTTCAGTGGATCAGACTCTGTAAAAGATGTTGGCGTTGTTTACACCGAGAAACATAATAGTAGTATTGCATCAAAAATAGTTCTCAGCAATAACACAAACCCTCGCGAAGTCGTCGATTTAGAAGGGATAGGGTTTGGATTGAATGCAGATGTTGGCCAAACGAAACACCTTCAGTATATAGGCATGGAAAACCGTTCCCCGGACGAAGTTACTGATATTTTGAAAGTTTATTTTGACTGCGTTGAAACTAAGGTAGTCACGTGTTTCAAAGACACCGGTGGCCCTGTGTTATTTGAAAACGAGCTTATGGGTATTATTGTCAAAGGTCAAGAGGAATGCTCTAGAGAGATGTCGGCCACTTACGCTGTAAACAAAAGAATGGCAGATGTTTTACCAACTTATACTTTTAAGGCGTGGATTGATGAAAAAATAAAAAAGAACGAAGACCAAGAAATACCTGTTCTAGCAGCCTATCCGTCGCCAATTCGACGTTCGGAACCTCGACGCCGTCATAAATTGACATACGTATTTACACGCGCGGGAACACGACCAACGGTTAATCCCAAATATCCCATTTATGTTTTTACAGGATTTTTATGTATCTTGGTGCTTTATTGATATGTATGAAATTTATCTTATAGTAATATAAATTGTTGGTGAACTGTCAGTAAACATTTTCAGGTCTACAACATTGCTTTTAACTTATTTAATAAGCAATCCTGTATTTTAATTGAACGTTCATCCGCATCTAGTACGCAATCTGCCAAACTATAGTTAACAAGTTTTTGACGTTAATTGCCGAGATGAGACACGAGGTCATTTAATTTAACTTACCTACGATGTTTTTAGGCGCTTCATTGTTGCGTTTCACTCTTAGAAGGTCCAATAGGTTGCCCAGATCGATAAAACTGAGAGGCTGCTTTGAGGTTAGCGGCTACCATTTGCATATCTAGAGTTTTTTTCCAGAGAGAGGGGGGGGGGCTAGCCCCTAACCTAGGATGCGACACCCAATACAAATATTAGGTATAAATTATAGTACGTATAGGCAAAGTCTACGAGAGACTTATTTATAAGCGACTCAAGGACTATGTCGAGGCCAAGAGCCTGATTCCCCCCGAGCAGTTCGGCTTTAGAGCCAACCATTTTTGCGCCCAACAGGTCTTCCGCATCGTTGAGCATATCAGCGACCGCTTCCAGCGCGGCCAAGTGACGGGAGTCCTGTTCTTCGACGTGGCGAAAGCCTTTCGACAAGGTCTGGCACAACGATCTGATATACAAGTTATATCGACTCGGTGTGCCAGATCATCTCGTGCTCATCTTACGAGACTTTGTCGAACCGTACATTTCGGTACCATATTGAGGGTGCGCTTTCAGCCCCCCCATCCCGTTCGCGCCGGAGTGCCCCAAGGCGGTGTGCTCTCGCCTCTAGCTTTCACGCTATACACCAGCGACATCGCGACCTTCCCCGGGACGCACTTAGCCCTGTTCGCCGACGACACGGCCATATACCGCTCCGGCAGAAGCGAACAGTGCATAGCTCGAGTCCTCCAACAATCGGCCGACGCCCTAGGCGTCTGGTTCCGAAAGTGGAGGATCGAAGTTAACCCCGAAAAAAGCCAAGCGGTTTTGTTTGACAAAACGCGAGGCCGATTTTCCAAACCCACTCCCAGCCCAATCACCATGTTTGGTAAGCCGATCCCTTGGAAGCAGCAAAGCCAAATATCTGGGCGTGATCCGCGACCGAAAACTTACGTTCGGTGAGCACATAAAGAAGGTACGTTCGCGTGCCTCTTTCGCTCTCGGTAGGCTTCACTCCATGCTGAATGCACGCAGCAATCCAGGGGGGGGACAGTTGGAACGCGAACAACAAAACCAAAGAAACTAGCGCCATCTATTATTCTTAACAAGTGTTATTTGACATTGGTACTCTAATGCGCCGATAGGTGTCGCTAAACTAAAATATAAAACCGAAATAATTTTTTTTTTACTAAAATGGCAACATCGTGTTATATTTTCAAATATTTTTCGGAAAGAAATGTAAACACACAATATAGTCGTTACTGACTGGCGCTTGCGTTTGATCGATTTGAATTCATTTTGTGTGTATTTCTTGGTTTTCGAATGTATTTCTGTGTTATAGACATTCCTGATATTCAGACTGCTACCCGGAAGCCAGTTTAACCTTCGCAGTATTGACTGCTGTGGTTTGTAAAGTGATTCCACAAGAAATTGTGAAAAGCACTATTGCCTAGTATTAGAATTGCGAAAAGACACTTCCTTGTGTTCTTTGTGAGTGTCTTGTAAAATAGACAAAATGCCCCATCGCTGTGCGTTTGGATGTGTGAACACTGGTAAGTAATGTATTTATGAACTCTGGCTAACCGCTAACAAAATTTTTAGTTTAGCTACCCGAAAACAGTAGAGTTCGTTAGATCGAAACTAGATCTACCTGGACTTCGCCACCGTTGTATTCTATAAAAAGTTGTCTTTGTCCTAGCCCAACAACCAAATGAATAAATGAATAAATCAATAAATGAACCAAATGCACAAGATGTCTATGGGTAGATATATTGGCTTTAGTTCTTGTTAAGAAATCCAGATGGCGCTTTCAAGCGATATGCACAAAAATGTGACGAGAGGGCTCTCTTCCCCCCTATCTTTATTATACTCTTTGCAGCAAGCTGTCCCTAAGATGTAAACTGCGCATCTTCACGACGTGCATACGCCCCATAATGACGTATGCGTGCGCCACGTTCGCGCACGCAAAGTCGCACCACATCCATAGGATGCAAGTAGTTCAAAATCGATTTCTCCAAAAGGCCACGGGCGCCCCGTGGTTCATTAGGAACGAACGGCTCCATGTCGACCTCAAAATCCCGACAGTGAAGCAGTTCATGAAACGACTATCGCAGCGTTTCATCGAAACTGCTTCAAAACACCAAAATCCCCTTATCGCATCGGCTACCCGATACACTTCCTCACAGATCAGCAGGACTCGCCGCCCGCGGCATACCCTCGTCGAACCCGACGACCCCATCACCCAGATTCAAGCCGTAGGGAAACCAGCACTCTTCGAAAACACACACGACACAGAGCGCGTTCCGTTTTCCGGCCCCGCCGCCGGGGCCTATCGCGACGTCCCAGTAATAACCCTCCCCGACCTTTGATTACCGAGCCAGCCCGCGTCGCTGAGCCAGTACTTTTAATTTAAATCCCCTAAATAATAACGCCATGACCCAGCCTGTCCCTTGTTGTCCTCCCGAAATGACGCCACTAAGCCGAGGTCCGTATCCCGCAGGGGATGCCCTAGCGAGCGATCATTTAGAATAGTTTAGCTAGTTTGTAAGCCCTGGCTGGGGGCCTTAAATTCATTTGAGGCCACCACCGGATAGTCCGGTTAAGCAGTAACCAGCCCTAGCGTGCTGAACTGCGAGTGGTCCCCGTCAAAAAAAAAAATATATAGTACCTAACCTAAAACCTCAAAACACTAAAGTTGCTTCTGCATCGTCTCCGGCGCTGCAGGAAGTGCAACCCCTTCGCCCTTACGTAACAAAGGATAGGCCCCCATGCTTTGTAGTAACAGAGGGCGGGGTTTGCTCTCCCTTCGCGCCTCTTTTTTTTATGTACACTCCTAGCAGCCAAAAGGATCCCATCGGATGCCCCGATTCGGTTTTGGAACAGGATTCGACCTATATAACTACAAGTAAAATTATATTAAACGTTACTTATATAATTTGAATGTTATAGTAACTGAATATTATACTAACTGAATATTATTTCAAATGTGCATAATTTAAAATGTTCATTAGGTACCTATATATACCATATTAAATTAGGTAAAATTAAATTATATCACTATATCATTTGATCGCTATATTAAACAAAAGTATATTCAATGAAATTAGGTCATATGATCATTAGAACTATTGTTATTATTTCAAACGTTTCACACCCGGAGAAAATGGGGGTGAAAGTTTGCATGAAAAATCTAATTCCTTGGACCAATATACTTGAAAAGAGGTGCGAATACTGCTGTTGCAAGTAAGATTGAGCGATGTTTGTTTTAACAAGCAAACATGTGCGTTAAGACGGGAAAACGGTATACCGCACAAAAGGCTTGCACAAAACGCTAGTTTGTACAAAATTGATTTGCACGCAGGTACAAATTAACTGTGTAAACTTTTTGCACATTCAAGGCGCTATCGTTTGGATGCCATACAATGTTTGTGCCAATTTTTGTACAAACCGTTTGCGCATGCAAGTCGCTATCGTGTACCTAGACATCATGATGTCTCTGCTAATTTTTGAACAAACTGTTAGTGTATGCAAGACTGAGCGTGTAGTGTAGCCGAGCCCTGTAAATAATAAAGGTTTATTAATTATTCGTTTATTATTACAACCCTCTACCGATTAAGGGTTTTGTTAAAATTTCTGTGGTAGTCTTCTTCCACAGGTTTATAAACCTGAAACTTGGCATAAATACCGTCCTCTTTCTTTTTTTTATAACGGGGATAAATCCTCATGGATGTCCTTCGCCCTGGCCTGTAGATTTCCTTCTCCTTTCCGCAGCCTCATTCTGCGCAATAACTGTTTCGCAGAAGGAGACCGCCGCGTCCAAGGACTCCTCGCCGCCGACCATAGAGCGGACTACAGCTGGCAGCGAGAAGTTACTGCCTACCACAGAGATGAGGGCACGGTGCGGCTCCTCCCAAGCGGCACACACTGCCAGCGTATGCCGTGCAGTGTCCTCCCGACAGTCGACGCAGTGGTGACACCGAACGTTCGGCTCCCTGCCTATGCAACACAGGAATCTCCCGAAGCAGCCATATACCGAGAGGACCTGCGTCGCACGAAATGACAGGGAGCCGTGCCTTCTCCCGAGCCAAAGGTCGAGCACTGGCCGGATGGCCTCGATGGTGATGAGGCCGGCGGTAGGGCTCGAAAGCCTGTCCCGCCATTCCGCCACCAGGACCTCGCGCAGCTGCGACCGACGCAGCTCCAAGTGTTGCTGCGTCAGTCTTTCGCCGCGCGCCCGCGCGCCCTCGCGCCACCTATGCAGTGACGCGAGCACTTTCGCCTCCAGGTCCCACGGCGGAGATCCGGCCAGTGCGCAAGCCGCCTCGTAGGAGATCGTGCGATATCCCCTGATGACTCTGACGGCCATCACCCTCTGCGGCCTCCGCAGAACAGTGATGGTGCTGGCCGTCAGGTCAGCCGCCCAGATCGGGGCCCCATAAAGGGCCATCGATCGCACGATCCCCACGTACAACCGCCTACAGGCGGTGCTCGGGTCCCCCAGATTGGGAAGCAGCGTTGACAGCGCCCCCGCCGCGCCCAACAACTTGGGCGCCAGCCGCCGGAAGTGGGGGCCGAAATCCCACCGGCTGTCGAGCACCAATCCCAGGTACTTCATGGTGGACTCGACAGCGATACGGGCCCCCCCGACCACAATGTGCGATCCCGGCGGCGGCGCTCGCCGGGGGCCATGAAAAACGATGGCCTCCGACTTGTTGAGGGCCATCTCCAGGCCGAGGCGCCGTATGCAGCTCACCACCTGTGAGACCGTGGCCGTAGCCAGCAACATTGCCTCCCTGTGCGAGCTCCCCCGAGCAGTGACCAGCGTATCGTCAGCGTAACACATCAACAAATATCGTCCTTACAATAAATCATATCTATTAGTTTTTCCCCCGGGGCTTAGGTTGGAGGTGTTCAAGTCTATGTGGGAGAATCTTAACGCTTGGTTTGATGAAATTGAAACTTAACGAATTGATACAAAAATTAGAAATTTAAGTTTTTTTTTTTCTGAGTTAAAGAGAGTAGAGGGGACCTTGAAATTCGTAGAGTGCCTATTAAATTCGCGCGGACGAAGACACGGGCGAAGTGCTCGTACTTTGAAACTCACAAGACAAACCACAGTCACAAACCCCTCAGGCTACGCGAGGCCCCTACCTCACCTACCACCTGTCAGGAGTATCAGGCCCACAAGTCAGAACCACAGATATAGATAGTGGTCAGAACCGTAACGAAAACGACACCAACCCTTGAATAATAAAAATATACATTTCGTCCCTATCCCAAAAGACACAGTAGCTGCCGTAAAATTGTTTTTTTTTTATATTTAAGTTTTCTGTTCTCACTTCTCCCTGTTCTGTCATTTTGTGATCTGTCACTGCTGCAAGTTGCGAGTCAAGTTGTTTTTTTAATTATTATTCAAGTGAAATTATGTTCTGCAAGCAAATAACATTATAAAACGTATGAACTACATATATTCTAAGATGAAAACATTTCTGTAAAGTTTCACATCAATGTATTCTTGTGGATCGTAGTGTAACATTAGTTTTTTTCGGATTTCCGTTTTTTACAGGAGCCTCGAGAATTCAGCGAAGAATAAATGAATAGTGACCGACTAGAGGAGGTAACATATTTTTTTAAACTTTTACTTTGCCGGATTTATAACACTTAATGACTAAAATTATAATATGTTCATGATAAGCAAAGCTACAAAATGACACACACACACAATATAATTCACAGCAGGGCAAAAGTAATAAAAAATTCCCTGCCCCTAATTTTTTATTTTTTTTATTTAAAAGGTACAACAATCAGCTACAATAGCCCTACCTATGTTGACCTGTTTTTAGAAAACAACCAAAATCCTTTGAATTCCACGTTAATATGCAGTCCCAGATTAGAACATACATATAAGGACAATAGTAGGTATAAATAATATTATCAACATCTACCCACCCTTCACGATTACAATATAATGCTGATTAATACATTATAATCTAATATATAAAATAAATAAATAAATTATTGGGCTACCTAAGTAGGAAAAGCCTCTTCATAAGTAGGTAAGTAATGTAAATGTAGCAAAGAGGAATTTAATGCAAAGTATCCTTATCTCTGTCTCTGTTTTTATTGCCATTGGGTGTGAAAACTCTGGTCATAAATATTATAGACCTGTTATAGTTACCAAACCAATATTCATTTCCAGAAAGGAGGGGTTCCTTCTGGTCCATCAGCAAGACCATCCATTCATAACTATAGAGTTCAAAATCAAATAGTAAATGAGATAATGGTCAGATATGGAGTAAATAGGTCCAACAACCAGAGTGACCAAGATGGCCGACCAAGAAATCCACAGAGCCAAGGAGAAGATGTAGTGGACAATGTGATGAGGTAATGAACTATTTATTGCATGCTTTGTTGGGGACAGCTTGTAGTCTAACTGGATGCAGCTGAATATCAGTATTGTACACTACAATTGTACTACCTACTAGTATCAATGCTTGTACTGAAAAAATGGTTCATCTTTTATATTTACAGGACTTGCAGTAGACTCTTTAATTTTGTTTCATGTGCAAAGTACTTATTATCTTGATCAACCTCACGAAATTTCAAGTTTTTGATTAAATAATTTCTGACCTATCCGAGTTAGTGTGCCCCAAGTGACAACACATCTCAACTTAAAAAAAGTCACAGAGAACTTAGGATGCAAGAGCGAGCAAAGCAAGCTCTGGACTTGAGGCACCCTGACTTGGACAGGTTAGGTTGGAAGGGGAAATCGGGGTCTAATAGACCCCACCATCCCCTTCATGGTTATTTTTTTAAAACCACCCAGAAATAGGAGCCCATCCGTAAGTAAAGCTCCATCTCTGACAACTATGACCACGTTGAGGCATAGGGGGCAACCTCCCCCAATAAATGAGGTTTATGTAAATCTACAATAAACTTTCGAAAAACTGGAAACAGTTAAGGGATGTAGAATTCAAAGGAAAAGTTATTAATTTTCTAGCAGATAAGGCTTATTACAATTTGAATGAATCTTTGGATGAGAAGTTCTGATTATATGTTGTTTTTTTTAATAATTTTTACTCAGTGACATTATAAATAATAATTGTATTTAATATTTGCATGCCATTGTTTAAGGCAAACGTGATGATCTGTTTTTTAGAATTACTTTAACATCTCTTGCATGTCGACACTTTTGTTGTATTGTACTCATGTTTGTGCAAATAAATAATTGATTGATCGATTGATTGATTGATTGATATGATATAATAAAATTACCACCAAACCCTGAATTTTAACCAAAGTTTTAAGTTAACCAATAAAATTAATACTAATTAAACTTATGTTTTCAGTAAAATGTCTCGTCAAACCAGTCCACTATCAATACGAAAGAAAAAGATACCAAGAAGTAATTCATATTCACAGGACGAGGAAAACACTGATGAGACGTGAGTCATGCTTTGTAATGTTGCTTGTTATCATTTTTCACATAATTATGTTATTTCAGAATATAGGAATAAAACCATAATAATGTTATAATAACACATTTATGTTTTGTGCTGGTAGATACTTGTGTTTAATTTCTGTGCCACCTATAAAATCATGTTTACATATTGTATTGGTTGCTTAGATGAAATTCCTGCTTTTTTATGCGTAACAACATTTTATTTGGTTTATATGTCACCGTATATATCCGTGTCTTATCATTAGTTATCATGAAAAAATATTTTACAATCTTACGGCGTTTGCAATTTTCCAGTGATATATACATAATATTATTGTCTTATGGCATGCCACTATGAAGCTGCACTTTACCAACAAACATTAAAATAATACAAATTATGACTTCCATTTTGACCTAAATTTGGAACCTGTCACTAACATAATCAAATGCTAGATTAAGCCGTCACGCAGTTCCCGACAATTCGTTTAAATTTCCTGTTCTTTATTTTGAATTTATCTGTTGTGGTAAACTTGTATGGTTATAATCAATATCAATATATATGTCACCGGAAAATGACAAACGCCGTAAGATTGTAAAACATCGCGTGAAATTGTACACTATTTTTTTCTATATAAGGCACTAACTATAAGGATATATTGACAACTATTTGGATGGAATAGGAATTTGGATGGGATTTATTGTATACAAAACAATTGTTTCATGATATATCGAGAAATTATAATCTAATCAAGATTTATTACAATCTTACGGAGTCTGCACTGACAGACATCGCACAGCCGAAACTACTGGTCGTAGAAAGCTGAAATTTGGCATGTAGGTTCTTTGGGGAGTGTATAGGAGCACTAAGAGAGGATTTCCTGAAATTCCTACGGGAACAGGAAAAACGGGATATGCGCGAACGAAGTCGCGGGTAAAAGCTACTGTGTACCACTTGAGAGCAATAAAACCGCACACCTTGATTTTTTTTGTTAACTCAGTTTTTTTATGATTGTGAAGAATATTTAAAAAAATCACGAATTAAAAGTTTTACTTCAGTACCTTTCTAATGATATCAAACTGCTCCGTTGGTCTCGCTCACGATCGCAAACGCGACTGCCGAGCGTGGAGTCCTAGATTCGATTCCCATATCAGACAAAAATTGTCATTGTGCTTTTCCAATAGGAATTTCTCAGTGACAGCCCGGAGTTTGGAAGTTGCCTCGGAAAGCACGTTAAGCCGTCGGTCATGCGCCAGATCTCTCTCCGGTCGTGTCGGGTTGCCGTCCCATCGGAATATGAGAGTGATGGAAGAGGGAGTGCACCTGTGTTTGTGCACACACTTGTTCACTATAATATATCCTGCGCCGGTGGCTAGTCTCCGTTGAGATTGGCCGCCTTGGCCGAATCTCAATCAGTCAGGAGGACTATATAATGATATCAAATACAGTGTAAACAAACACCCATAAGAGGTTTTAGAGCACAAAACCTAACAAAAGAGTCTAGTTGCCCAAAGAATGAAAATCAAACTCAAAATTCTTGATATTTTTTTTATTGATGATGTGTATTCCCTCCCCTAGCCTTAATTACAGCTCTTAATCGGTTTTTCATGGACCGTATTAATTCTTGTGGTATCGCGTTCCGTGCGCGCAGGGCTTCTTGCTCGAACTCTTCTTTTTAGCTCATCCCAGACATGCTCACGTTTGCTTGAAAATCGCTCTGATGACCTTCTGTAGATACAGAGCAGTGGTTCTTAACCTTTTAGTAATAAGGAACCATTTGACAAAATATCTGTCTTCCCATGGACCACCAACTTTTAGGGTAATAGGAATTTAAAAAAAATTGTGACTGCATACTCTGTACTAGCTTCTGTATCGGAATTAAGCAAGGTTACGTAGTGAGTACTTTCTTGAATCTTTGAAAAAAACGTTGTTTTTGTCTCTAAAAATCTTTTTTCTAATTAATTTCCTGTCTCAAATATATCTCTAAGTTCGTATTGGATGTGTCACTGGAAAATTGTAGACTCCGTAAGATTGTAATAAATCTTGATTGATTAGATTATAATTTCTCAATGTATTATGAAAAAATCGTTTTGTATACAATAAATCTCATATCCATTAATATAAATCCACAATATAAATCCATTAATATTATTTATTTTATTTTATAAAAAAAGTGAACAAAAACAGCTACATTGTAGAATAATGATTTTATTTTATTAAGGGACAATAAAGAATTGAACCTTGAATATTGGCTTAATCACTCATTGCCTTAGATTTTTCTTGAAAGTTGCGGCGCTAACTACTGCTATTTATGGGTGGAACACAGTAAAATAGTGCCCCAAAGCAACACGGCATTGCCAGTATTCATACTCTCCCGTATGAATACTTTACATCCAAATATCTTGAAAATGTGGGCTATGTGACCAATACAGTATTTTAAGACACTTTTTGGTGAAACTGTAGTATATAAACGGTCTAAAAAATTTAACGGATATAATACACCAGTGTCACGTTACCGAGATATTTGGATTTTTTCTCATTAACGATCTTTTGCCTTTTTTATTTTGATAAAACAAAAATCACGGCAACGCTTCACTTTTAAGCAATATTTCTCTGGTCATGTTTTATTTATTTAAGTCTCCTCCTTACATATTTGTGCTGTTAGTTACATTATGCACCGCAACTTTCATAGAAAAAAGCTTAAAACCATTTGAATTTGCTGTAACAAATCATCATTTAATAAGCTTTTTTGCTTTCGGATTGTCACAACATCTTGTTCAGCGATATTGTGCCATCTTCTCATAAGTATTTCCCAACCACATTGCTGCTCTGCTCATAACATCATAAGCTTGTATCAGTCATCAAGTTTCTCATTCGACTCATCGTGTGACTAAGCTTTTGTGAAAAGTCTATGTGTGTTTCATTGCAGCAATGTGCTTTCAAAATCATTACCTGCAACTCTCCCGTCACATTTGCCTTACAGTGATGATTCTGAAATTGAAGGGAACTGCTCTACTAACTCATTGAAAGAGTCAAGAAATGAAGAGGAAAGCTACGTGACGAATAGAAGCTATAGGAGTGATAGGAGCGTTACGCTTGAACGCGCCCAACCGTCACCTTACCAACATAGGTTGTCTGTTTCACCAAGAGGGAAAACTCAACCCCAGTCCAGTAACGCTGTACGAAATATCTTTCTCACATTAATAGTTATTATAGCTGTAATGATACACTGGAAGTTCCCCAAGATAATAACATCAATAGTAAACAACATGCATGATAAATCAACACAAACTGTGAATCAGGATAAAATTATATTTGAAAACAATATGAAAACCCTCCAGAAAAAATACAATATCGATGATAATTCTATTCTAAAACTAAAAACTGGTAAGTAATCGGTTAAATACCTACTTTGTATACATTTTTATATTGAATCAATTATATTTTAACAGTAGGTACCTATACGTTAATATAGATTTTATTACGGGCTTGTAGTTAAAATAACCGCACGGGTCGATCCGCGGATGGTTGACCATCAGTTCGTGTGCTTCGGAAAACACATGCCGCTTGTCCAGCTGTCATTGGTGGTACTTTGACAGTCGTCACAAGCCCGAAAGTTTGACAACTAGCCTTTCCGAGGGATAGCTCTCGGAAAGGCTAAATGTCAAACTTTACCTGTTACCAAGTAACCTGGTTGAAGAGGTCAGATACAAAATATTGGTATTCACAGACACAGAAGCCGTTCCCAATTCCCAACTTTTTTGGAATAGGCAAACCAAATGATGATTATGAAACATCCGAAAATAAAAAGCAAGTCAAGCGATGCGTTCAGCTTTAACTGTAGCTGAAACGTCATGTTACAAAGGTAAACATGACGTTTCAGCTACTGTTATGGCTACTGTTGGTAGTAATTTGACAGTTGGTTAAAGGTAGATACGTTATTGAAACCATTTAATTAACCGATGACAGCAGTTAGCGCGAAAATTTTGTTCCAGAAACTTAATAGGTATAGGTAATTATATTTTCGATATATTTTTTCAGGTTTATCAACAATATTCTCGCGAATGGATACCGGCTCCTTCATGTTTGTATACAACGGTAAAATAAACAATTTCAACCTCGTGAGATTCGAGAAATTCGCAGATGAAGTTGCGTATACTGCCGCAAGATTTTTACGTAAGAATCCGTACCAATATTACAAATGCGAAAGTGTTTCTGTATGAACTTCTCTGATCTGAACGAATTTTGATGAAACTTGGCACACGGAAAAACTGTGTTACTTGGATAAGGTGGTCACCTTTAACCTTTTGAACGCCAGAACATAAACGCATCGGTGTGCCCCCGACGTCAAGCCACAAATTTACCGTGCTTGCTTGTCACCTATACGTGACAGTGGCGTTCAAAAGGTTAACCTTTTGCCAGTGTCACGTATACATGTACGCCAAACGTCACAAATATGTGACAAAAAGTACGGCGAATTTTTGGCTTGGCGGCGGGAGCACGCCGATGCGTTTATGCTCTGGCGTTCAAAAGGTTAAATAGACTTTCCGAGCATGAAGGCGGAGCTGCCCCAACTCGGAACCTCGGAAAACCAAAACGGGCTGTTTCGGAAAGCGTAAGATTTTTTATATAATATACCCCGCTCTTTGTGATTTGCCTATACTGTTCCATTGCTGGGCAAAGGCCTGCCCTAAATCCTTACAGGTTTTCGTTCCCGAGCCAGCTCTTGTTGCAGTAGGCATCTAGGTCGTCACGCCACCTCAATGATTTGTAGTAAAAGGTTAAAATATTATTTCTGATTTCTTAACAAAAACTTGTAAATCTTACTTTTTCAGGTAACGACATTTCGTCAATACGCCACACAGTAGTGGAAAGCTCCAACCTGGATATGCAAGAGCACGGGGAGCTGATCACGCGGTACCGGGACGATGTTGATAAGTCCGGTGTGATGCTTGTCAAGGAGATCGACGCAGTACCCTCTGATCTCGCAATGGCCTTCCATTATTATTGCGATGAATACGATCCGCTGGTGAAAAGAAGCGCTATATTTTTCACTCTAAATATGGCCAATTGTTCTAACACACCAGGTAATAATAAAAGTTGTCTAGTGCGTACGTTATAAAGTCATGATAGTCGGTTAGTGTCTAACGGGTCTCTACGAAGTGCGTATTGGCTGCAGCCCCTCGTACGTCTTCCAATAGTCCAGGTCGCCGAGACCAGAGATATTTCCTTATTAAGACGATAAAAGTTCATTGTATGACATTGTATGAAAAGTAGTGTAGGTAGAGATAGAGACAGATCGTGCCTGATTTAATCATCCAGAACCCCTCAACCAAATAATATGGGGTTCCTCAGTTTTTGGTTGTGAAAAATATTAGAAAGTTATCGAGGACCAAAGTTGATCCCAAACGAATGCATCAAATTTCCCACCACCGTATATTCTGTATTATTTTATTTATTTTATTGTATAGTGGTAGGTACAGGAATAGGTATGAGTCGTGAGCATAAACTTAACTTACGAAAAATTACTATTATTTTTTGGGAAGAAGGCGTGCGGCGCCGATACTGCACGCGACTGGTCGATGCCCTTCGTTCTATTGGACTCTCACGCGTCATTCGGCTACTTTACATACTGTCGTGCAAGTTTAGTGACTTATATTTTGGATTTTTAATATGTAGTTTATTTTTACTACCTCGTTTTATAAAGTTGTTTCTTTAAAATTTTCGGTTGCTTTCGTATCGTAGTCTTCAAATATGCCGAAGAGAAAGAATACAGTTTTAAACAGACAGGCAAAGGAAATGGTGTATTCAGTGTATTGTTTCGTAAAGAACAAGGTATTGGCAAAAGTATGCTGGAAATTTATAAACATACAGAGCGGAGGTGATCAACATCTCAGTAGCAACTGTACGACGGATCGCTAGAGAAGCCAATAGGTAGATTAAAATTGCTGGTCGTATTCAGAACACTAGGAAACAAAATACCAATAACCCTCTGGTCAAAACTATCCACTTCTGTTAAAGGGTGTTGTCACAGATGTGGATAGTTTTGACCAGAAGTGACAGATCAGAATAATTCTTGTAGTTGTTATCCATATTTCAGTGTTTTATGTTAGTACCAAATAATAAAAAGTCTGCTATGACTTTCAGATCCAAAATGTACGCATGATTTCATTGAGAAATGCCTTGCAAGAAAATGGAAGACTATTCCCCCAGAGAATATGAGACCATTACTTACCAGAGTGGTGGATGTAATAATTGATGTCACTAGTGTGTTTTAAAATGAGTATTAATTATAAAATAATGTAATATTTTGTTATCTTTTATGATCTTTTATTTATTTTAAGTTTTAAATAAAATTATTGATACAATTATGCCTTTCTATTATTTTTCTTACAACAGCTAGCAAGTAGCAGCAGTATTCAAACTCTAATAACTAGATAATTAGTAAGTTGAATTCAATTATCATCATCATCTTACCAGCAGAAAGACGTCCACAGCTGGACAAACGCCTCCCCTAAGGGTGGGGCGGTTGAATTGCTTGCTCATTATTGATGAAAAACCATTATGTTTGGCCAGTAGTGTATGATTCAGTTTATTGCCCATATTTTATTATAAAAGTGAAGAACCATGATGGTTCTTCTACTCTTTTCAGCCTCAAAAATACTTAACATTTCATACTAAGGTTACTCTTGCTCAATCTCTTCGTCTGCCTCTCATAGACCATGCAGATGTCTATTTTCTAGATGCTATGGAGGCACTTCTTAATAAACTGCAGCGACTGTAGAATTTGCCGCGAACAATGTAATACGAACCGCCTTCTGTAAAACTGTTCGAGCAGCGATCTATCGTCTGAAACACAAAAAAAAAGTGCGTGCCGTCTTGCCCTGCTGCTGGACTCAGACGTTCTGCCGACGTTGAAGACATTAATGACGATGAATAGACAGGTTAGTGCTGCATGTGTCCTACCAGCTTCCTTATGTCCAATGTCAAAATTTCGTTGTCCTAATTAGCATAGCATTTGCAAGGTCACGCACATCATACCCACGTACTTTTCAAACCCCGGACCCCGCTCTCTATCACACAAAGGTTTGCTGGGGGAAACCATAAATAAAATAAAAAAGATTAATAAATAAGTTTAACTAACTTACAACTGGTGTGCAACCAAATGATTTAACATTGCACACACAATAATATTACATAGGTCTTCATCTAAGCAACTAGCTAACTTTCTTAGCACTATTGTATAGGCCAGAGTGCACTCTGGTCAGAGGTGTTGAGGTCGGGCCCGCCATCATTGAGGTCGTCGAGGCTGTCGGGCTCCAGCTCGTTGTTGTTGCGTGCTGGAGAGTATGACGCTGGGACATCCTCCTCCTCGTCTTCATCATGAGACTCCTCAGATTCATCTGATTCGTCGTTACCTGGAAGAAAAAAAATACGTCAGATTGTCGTAATATCAAATAGAGGCCTCGGTTAGACAACGCGAACGTTTTCTTGCGGCTGCCGCACTGTACAAGCATCAACAATCAAATTCCTCGGAATCATGTAACCACGCGGATTTCGCCACGAAGCACAAATAAATATAAAAGCAAATATAAGAGCGTATTTTGCTGTGACGTAGTCTACGCGGTTGGGTGAGGCTTAATTCACACGTCCCGGGGAGCTCGCACAGGGCCGCAACGCTGCCTAGCGTTGCGGGCGACGGCCGCGGTCTCACAGGTGGTGAGCCTCATACGGCGCCTGTGCCTGGAGGTGGCCCTTAATAAGTCGGAGGTCATAGCTTTTCATGGCCCCCGGCGGGCGCCGCCGCCGGGATCGCCCATCGTGGTGGGGGCGTATCGCTGTCAAGTCCACCATGAAGTACCTGGGATTGTTGCTCGGCAGCCGGTGGGATTACGGCCCCCACTTCCGGCGGCTGGCGCCCAAGTTGGTGGGCGCGGCTGGGGCACTTTCAACGCTGCTACCCAATCTGGGGGACCCGATCACCGCCTGCAGGTGGTTGTACGTGGGGATCGTGCGATCGATGGCCCTGTATGGGGCCCCGATCTGGGCGGCTGACCTAACGGCCAGCACCATCACTGTTCTGCGGAAGCCGTAGAGGGTGATGGCCGTCAGAGTCATCTGGGGTTATCGCACGATCTCCTACGAGGCGGAAAAACTTTGACCTAGAGGAAAAAAGCCCTTACGTCGGTCTCGTCACTATCGAGGCCATCCGGCCGGTGCTCAACCTGTGGCTCGGGAGAAGGCACGGCTTCCTGTCGTTTCGTGAGACGCAGGTCCTATCGGGGCATGGCTGTTTCGGGAGATTCCTGTGTCGNTGTTCTGCGGAAGCCGTAGAGGGTGATGGCCGTCAGAGTCATCTGGGGTTATCGCACGATCTCCTACGAGGCGGAAAAACTTTGACCTAGAGGAAAAAAGCCCTTACGTCGGTCTCGTCACTATCGAGGCCATCCGGCCGGTGCTCAACCTGTGGCTCGGGAGAAGGCACGGCTTCCTGTCGTTTCGTGAGACGCAGGTCCTATCGGGGCATGGCTGTTTCGGGAGATTCCTGTGTCGCATAGGCAGAAATACTGACGGTGTCACCACTGCGTCGATTTCCGATAGGATACGGCGCGACATACGCTGACAGAGTGTGCCGATTGGAAGGAGCCGCGTCGTGCCCTCATCTTTGTTGTAGGCAGAGACCTCTCGCTGCCGGCCGTAGTCCATTCTATGGCCGGCGGCGAGGAGTCCTGGGACGCGGTGGTCTCCTGCGAAACAGTTATCGCGCAGAAGGAGGCTGCGGAAAGGGAGAGGGAAATCTCGACCGCTCTCCCGGCCCGCAGCAGGCGCATCGCGCCCCATTCATTCATCTGGACCCGAGGTGGCGGCGCGTGGTGTTCCCGTGCGCACCGCTTTGACGTCGCGGGGAGAGTCAAACACCACACTCCCCCCGCTGACGCAAGGTGGCCCGTAGAGGCGGCCTGGCACCAGCCGGGGATTACGGAAGTCGCATACGTTCCCGCGATCCCCGGCGTAGGTGGGAGATGGAACGCCGGGGTAGTTTTAATCAGTAAGAGTCTGACATCCATGAGGATTTCAAACCGTTAAAAAAAAAGGCTTAATTCACACGTACCACAACCACACTACACCGGTCAAATTGTGGTTACGTGTGAATAGTGTCGCTGCGTCTTCTTGCGGTTGCGTTGTGGTACCCACATAATGTGGTTGTGTTTGCGACGTGGCCGGCCGCTAGTTCGCGGTGTCGGTGGTGCGTTGTGGTTGCGGCGTGGCTGCGATGTTGTCTGTATTACACACGCGGTCGATAGTGAAATGACGGCAAAATGTGGTCCGTGTGAATAAAACTATTAATTTTCATACAAATTAGCGCACTTCGTGTTAATGAAGCCTTAGTTCCAAGTTCCAACATAATAATCGTCGCTTAGCTAACAATACCGCTCAAGTTAATTTTTGCAATTTCTACTACTTTTTAATGTCATTGGATAGAACTCTTTGTCGCGGATCGAACCGACTGTATTACACTGGGCGGTCGACCAAACCTAGGGCAAACTTCAAATACAATTAAAACCATTTATGACGACATCGTTTAGAACAACACCGGTTATATTAACCAAAATCATAGGTCCCGCCCGGCTGAATGCTTTAGGACCGCCTTATCAAAAACGTTGCTTTTTACGAGATGCCTACATTTAACTAATATCTTTGGAGAAATATATCTGATGACCAGCTGTATTGTAAACAATTTGAATTGGAACAGTATCCACATCTGGCACAGTATAATGGTCAATGACTATCATAGGCCTGTATTATAGGGCGGAGAAAATTTTTCGAGCTCTCTTACATCCTTACCTTAGTTATCATAAATCGACGATATTACTTTTTATATCTGTATGGATAGCAAAAAGAGGATCTGGCCTTTCCGGGGCGGGATACAAATATTTGAACCCTACTGTGGCAGGCTACGGACGACAGGCCTAATATTTCATTCTTGATCGTGATCACCGATTGTGGTGTGTGTATGTGGGCGTCGTATCTCAGGTAAGGGGCCAGGCCCCCTGGAAAAAAATCCTAGATACTCCAATGATGGCTATTAAGATAGCACAAGTAAACAAAAACGTGTTGAGTTTTAGGCCCCTTTTGTAATACATGTGCATGCAGTTTAATCAAAGCCTGCTTCCTCAAATCCAACATGAATCACAAAATGTGAAGTTATGCATGACAAGTTTTCCAAACAGACTAAAATTACAGATTTTATGATTACAGAAAAAACTGTTTATTAAACAGTATTATGTGAAATTAACAATAGGTAATTGACACACTCGACTGTAGTTGACACAGCACATAGCTAGATCAATTTATCACCCCCAAAAACCCCTGCATACTAAATTTCATGAAAATCGTTGGAGCCATTTCCGAGATTCAGATTATATATTTACAAGAATTGCTTGTTTAAAGGTATTAGATTAAGAACAACATAGTTAATATGTCATTCCTTTGTACCTTCTTCTTCATCAGTGTCTGCTTCTTCTTCCATAGGCTCAGGGTCAGCTTTGCCAAGAGGAGCACGCTTCATGTACTGCTGCCCAATTGAGTTCAACTGTAATTAAACCAATTATGAGGAAAAAATTTTTAAAGAAAAAGCTAAGGATTTTGTTACACTGAATTGAAATTAGAGCTTTATGTGAAATAAATGGAAGGCTAATAAATATACAAATTAACCTTTTCACCGCCAAGCACTTCTATAGAAGTTCGGGATTTTCGTGCCACCAGCGCCACAACTTCTATAGAAGTTGTTCATTTTAACTATCTTATTAAAATAAATTTACTGTGATTAAAAGCTTTGTTTCATTTTATTATTTAAGATAGCACTGTCTACTACCCTGTTTTTTATTTTTCTACACAAAATAAGCCCTAGTTTGTCCTAAAATCGGCAAAAACAGAAACTCTGAATTTTGTTACTTTCCTCAGAACGCCAATCACTTCATATCAAGTTGGCCAGTGATGTGCCGTGAAAGGTTGATTTCACCATTGAAATATTTATAAATACAGAAAGTTACGAATATCGAAAACAATTTGAGGTCAATAAAATATGAACTTAGTTATCTACTTCATTACAAAGGATAGTAGATGAATTTCGGCCTTCAGGTAGATGCCGATACGTAATTATAAAGTTGTTACCAATTCTTGTCGATAGTTATTTTCCCATCTCTACAAAACAATTGGTCGTCTATGCCCCTGTGCGCCACCGAGTGCCACGAACTACTATAGAAGTTGGTCAGTGACGTCATAGGCGTGCGGCTGTCAAGGTCACTTTGGCATAGTGCAGCACAAAATCGGATTCGCGCGCACGCATCTTTCTTTCTTTCACTTGATAACAAATAGAAAAATGAGTGAAGAACTTGATTCGGACGAACTTCTTAAAATTTTGCAAGGTGTGGAATCGGACTCGGAGTATTTTGTGGAGAACATTGAACCAGAAGATAATTCTGAGGTATGTCTAACTGGATGATAATAATAATGTTTATTCATCAAAGAGTAGGAATTCAATAAGTATGTAAACGTAAGTATGTATGTGATGGGTAAACGCTACCGATACATGAGTTAAGAAAAGAACAGAAACAACACTTAAAAAACAATGCTTTGATAAGTACACGGCTACAAGCGTGATAGAATTTAAATATATACTTACTTTCCATTTCAAAAAACACTTTAAAAACAATTAAAAATTCTGCTACTTAGATACCTACGGTAAAAAACGTTGACTGAAGTTATTAAAAAAACACAGGAATAAACAAAAATAGAAGAAAGAAAGACCATAGACCCCATCCCTGATCAGAATCGAATTCAACGTGCCCTCAGTGCCAATAACTTGATATGAAGTTAAAGAATGAGATCATGAAACAAATAGAGATGTACCCCATTCCTTATAGTTCTAATTGAGTTATGTATTAGTTTCTTTGATACTCATAATTTATACTGTTTTTTCTTATTAAGGATACTGTGAAATAAAATAAAATCTGGAAATATTTAATCAGTTTTTATTTATATTCGTAAAATCAACTTTAAATCTTAACTTTACGCGTACAAATCTTATTCATCGATATGACGATATCCCCATCACTACTGTTTACTGTATATTTAGTTATACATTTATAGCTTGGCGCTCGGCGAGGCATTGCGTTTTGTGTACGTTGGCGGCGAAAAGGTTAAATAGGTTCAAAAAAAATAATTGCTTCCATCATGCCTGGAATCCAATGTGAACTGGCCACTGGAATGTACCCATTCCAGAAAACCTGTGACTTGATCTGATATACCTAGATGATTTCGGCAACCGGAACAAATGACTACCTAGCTCTTCTGATATCTTCTGACTGATTTCTTTTGATTAACCATTATCTCATCCACTTCCGTTATTCTTTTCTCAATTATTTTTCACGAGATCAACTACTTCCAACTTCTATTTTTAAGAACCAGTGGACGTGAGTGAATCGCTGAATTACTTGGTTACAATAATGTTAAATGGATATTCATAGAAGTAAAAATACAGCTCGAATGGTCCAATACTTGCCCAATGTTGATTCGCCTGTTCTAACGCTGTTAATTCTGTTTCTTCGTCGCATGGACTATCAGCATTAAACCACAATGGATCCACTAATCGAGGAGTTAACACTGGAAAAGGAATATTCATTATTATATTTTAATGAAAATTATAAAATTCCAGCAGTTTGGTAAACGAAACAAATAAACGTCAACGGTCGGTAAACGTCAATTTTTTTTTTAATTTACTCCGAAGGGAAGGCGTCGTCTTTTGACCATATTGCCTAGTCTTACCTTTTAATTTCTCGTGTTTTGCATTAGAATGCGGATGTAACACATTCTAATGGGTTTTGGAGTATCTGGTAACAAATATATCGATTCGGCCTTCTCGGCAAGTTTCGAGTGAGGTAGTCAATACTACAATAAAATTCTAAGCTCCACCGCCGACATCGCGCCTGTTTAATTATTTCACGTATTTTCCAGGTGCGTGGATACTTGAGACCCAAAAAACTACACCAATTTACATTACAATATCCAATACCTTGGTCAAAGAATAAGCATTGCCATACAACGTGGCAATGCCGCCAGTCTTTTGGGTACACTTCCAGTCGACAGCGATGCGGATGAATTTTTGACGCCATATTTTAGGGTTTATTTAGTTAGGAGATTTTATTTTTATTTCTAGTGTATATAGTTTATTTATATCCACTAGGAATAAATTTACGAATAATTAAAACTACCGCTTAACTTCACTCGACAAAATCCTGCCAAAAACCCGGTCAACGTCAAATTTACAATCACGGATAATTTTATTTGACAGTTCGCACTATTATTGCTCGCTCCAGGAACACTTATCTTTTTAGCTATCAGTGATTTTTCTCGATTTTGCAAATTATGTTTTGACAAAAAAACACTAGTCAACAATTAAAAAAAATCTGATTTTACTTATATTATTTAGTGATGGATGCCTAATGAAACATATCTGCAAACATTTTATGTTCATGTCACAACTAAAAGCGCAGAAAATCGCATTTTTATTTGGTTTTTAATTCAAGTTGGTCTGACATCGCAGGCAAAAAAACTGATATGATCTACTTGTTGCATAATACTGTTGTCACTTTATTTTGTTTGCTGATCATCAAAATATCACGTGCGTATATCCATAAATCCCAATTTATTTTAAATTGGGACTCTTACAACCGCGTACTTTTTGAGCATAAAAGTTACGAATTTTAGTCCAAATCAAAGTCTTCCCGATTTGTAATTTTTTTAAAGGAAGACTTCAAAACCACTCCATGTTTGACTTCAAAATCACTTCGTGATTCATATCTCCTGAGTCCCAGTGTAAAAGAACTGCCAGTCAGTTCGAAAAAACTCCTTTCATCATTTAAGATGAGGGTTTGTAGAACAAACTTGATTTTTCTAGGCGCTTTATCTGAAAACTGAGATGTGATGGAAAACTTTTAATTTTCTATACGTTTTGTGTTCACAGTAGGTACCTACGAAATAATAAAAATAAAAAACTTGAGAGGTGTCAAGAGACAACCGGATGGAACGAAGTTCCAAATAAATATCATTTATCATTTAATATCTTAACTACTCATCGGATTACCAACTCTTCTGCGGATTGAAAGCTTCAGTATCGCTGTGTCATAACTCATATAGCACTCATTCTCGTAGCCTACTTGTTATCCTTGAAAAAAACACCATCCCTGTTCTGTTTCTTGATAGAGAAGTGAAACCGCATGAAATAGCTAGTATTTAATCAATTAAAAAAGTATTTCACAACTAAAAAAATATAAAAGTTTTAAAATAGGTAAGTATTTGTATTGTTTTCAGCTTCAATTTGTTGCGTTCGAACGATCGCCAATGAAGTCTATTACGCTAAATAACTGATACGTTTCATAGTTTTAAAACTGTTTGTTCATAAAATAGGGCAGATATCACGCAATTTTTTTTTTTATTCGAATGTTTCGTTTGTAGTATTTTATATTAATACCAACTTTCTTTTCTGGATGGTGTGTACCTGAAAAGTTTTTGGGTACCTACTTACAATGACATATAAGTTACGAGACTCCTTTTTTCAAAATAGTCAATACCTACTAATAACTATTATAAACGGTAAAATTCTTTGTTTCGTTCTACTGTAGATACAGATCCGATTAAGAAAACTCATTCATGAAGAGGCTGTTTTTTGTCTTCGAAAAATCATCATATTCCAATAAAATCTTCTAGGATAGAATAAAAGGAGCTGAGCCGCGGGAAAAATTAGTGTCTAATCAATTACTTTTATCAAAATATTTGTATCTTATATTTTGGCGCTTTATTTCGAAATTAAAACCACATTCTTCTTCGAAATTCAAACATAAAAGAAACAAAAGACAATCAAAAAAGTGTCGTTACAACTTTTCGTATGATTTTTTTCCGTCTAGCCCCCTTTTACAACGCGATAATAATATATATAATAATTTCAAAAGTTTAAAATTTGTTGACTAGTAGAATAAGTAGTATTTATAGCCTCGGAACTTTTGCGCTGATGATGATGGCAAT
Source organism: Mamestra configurata (assembly GCA_002192655.3). Lineage (NCBI taxonomy): Eukaryota > Metazoa > Arthropoda > Insecta > Lepidoptera > Noctuidae > Mamestra > Mamestra configurata. Next base: position 218,796 of record NDFZ01005012.1, read on the forward strand.
AGCGAAGGAAGTACCTAGGTACAAAATAAACCTTTCTTTTTCTGTCTTTTCGCTGTGATATTATAAATAAAGGATGAGAAAACTGAATTCTTGTGCACATCTTGAAATTCTTTGTATTCAGGGAACCCCAGGACTGGGAAAGTCACGCTAAATTAAATCGGCATTGAATACCTAAACATTGAATTGTTACGGTTTTTTTCTCTGTTTATTTTTAATTAGGGACTTTTACACGACTGTGTATGCCAATTGGCAGTCTCATCGTAGCGTACCTATACAATAGCTTAAGCAAACCTGACGTTTCAGCTACTGTTAGTAGCTAATTGGACAGTTGGTTAAAGGTTTTCGGCGTTTTTTGAACTTAAAAACTTTGAAGGCAGCCTCCGAACTAGGTTTAGACATAAAATAGGTATGTATTTATCCCTAATTGATTATTAGGTACTTACCTATTAGGTAAGACTAAAATCTGACACATTCCGTCAATAAATGTAAGACATTCTCCGGCGTTGCACAGTCTGAATTGGTAAGGTATTGGTAAATAATTACGAAATGTATGTATATTTAACAAATTCAACAGTAAACTAAATAGAAATTATTCGTAAGAAATATTTAAATGGGCAATTAAATCAATATTGAGCAGAAATATGACTGAATGGGGAATTATTAGTGGTCAGTTAACAATTCGGATATACCTAGTCAGTAAAATTTAAATCTAAATTCAAACAACAATCAATTTCAACATTCCAATTTCGACGACGGAGCCCCGCGGTGCGGGGCTTCTATTTCTGTCTGCAGGGTTTAACCTTCGGCATACAAGGTGAAAAAAACTCCTCACCTATACAACGTGGGGTTAAACTAACCCCACTAGAGATTGTCTCTACTTTGTGTGTGCATCATGTGCAATAAGTTTGAATGGGTTTTTCTGTTACGTGCATTAATAAGCTAATGAATAAAATACAAAAAGTATCAAATTAAACATTTATTATAAAAAAAAACTTAAAAATCACGTAACCTTTCCGTGAATTCAACAAAATGTTATTAAATCAAAATAAAAAATCAACAAAAATATTTCTTCTTTTTTAACTTAATTATTTTACTTCTTATATAAAATTAGACATATTTGGCTTTATAAAAAAATCACAATTGGCTCTTTATGACTATTTGAGCGAGATCATTCGTTATCTAAAATAGTACAATTTTGACACATCAAATTTGTATGATGGATTCGATGTAGAGTTTTCCATTCTCAAAGAAATCTTCTGGTTTGTATATTTCAAAACCATGTCAACAATTTCATCAGTAAAAAAGGTCTCGAAGCATTCTAAGTGGGTTTTTTTATGTCGGGCTGCATCTTTACACACAGGCAAATGCGTAATTAGATTTTCGGCCCTTGTCCGAACATTGGTTCGCGGTGGCAATTTATACCACTTTGTTCTTCCATCTTTTCCGAGATAAAATGGTTGAGGTGTTGATGCCGTGTCATCTGAATATGGTTCAATGTTGATTTCGGCTTCTTCCACGTCCGTATCACTTGGAATTTCAGAAGCCACGCTGATGTGATCTGATTCGTCGTCACTATATGGCACAAAGTTTTCGTCGTCCGACGAAGTTTAATTTTCTTCCAATAAGGCCGCCGCAATACGATCATCCTGCAGATTATTATTCATATTGACTATCTGTACCTACAATAAAAATAAAAAAGTATAAATAAAACACTAATTGTAGCAGTAAATAACAAAAAAACAGAAGTAGGTACAAACTTTTTTGACAACGTCCCATACAACGTGGGGTAAAAAACGCCCGGGAACCACTTTGCGCACGTGCTCACACGACGCTGGCGCGCGCAGTACTGATTCAACGCTGTGATTCGACGCGGTAATATTTAAACTTCAGCTACTGTGAAAATTAAGTTATTTGGTTGCATTTTAATATAAAATCAACGCAATTTAAAAGTGTTGGGGTTAAAATAACCCCACCTTGTATGCCGAAGGTTAAAGGAACCTAGCCGGGTTTAGGGCACCCAGTCGAGGTGCCCTAAGCTCCCTGTGCTCTTTGTACCGCTACTTGGCTAGACATTAAACTTCCCATTCCATCATTTTACTGGCAATTCATTTATTACAGTACCTACTTGAAATTTTTAAACCTGGATGAAATAACCGCTAAATTTTATTTTAATTACTGTTCATGTTTTACTGATATACTAACTTACCAACCACCAGAAATAAATTAACTGCCCATTTATTTTTTTCAACTGATCATAGTTACATCCCTAATGTTTAAAAACAGTTGTAATAATGATTACCTACTCAATTAAATCTATTTAAAAAATGAAGTGTACAGATATTTTCAATAAAAATTTAATGGTTTTGTTAGGTACCGGTACCTACTACCGACCGGTACTGATGTGCCGTCGACTGCAAAAACCTCCAAAGGATTTTCCAGCCTCTCCGGTCTTTACTGAGTACCCACGTGCTCCGCAAGAACCTTCGCCTTCGACTACAAAAGGCTGAAGTCGGAGTAGGTGCATGCTTATTAACAGTGGTCTTTATTTAGAGTTAGGTAGGTGTAGGAATGGTACAAGTTCCTACAATTACACAAACAAAGGTAATAGCGTCACTCATCTAGTATCTATCACCGAAATTCTGTATGGTTTGCAGAAAAGATTTGTTAGAAGGATAAAATTAGGAAAAAATGACAACTAAGTCCTTGACACGCTTAAAACATAACATTCAACACGACTGAATCTCCTTATCAGGCTCGTAAAGAAATTTAACGAGCGCTTGTTCATTGTTAATTCCGTAAACATTTACAAGATAGGCAACTTCTTTTTATGAGAAAGAAGCTATTGAGCATTCAGCCGTTAAATTAAACTTACATCGACTGCATAAGTAGTAATCTTTCTTCGATACAAACATGTTTCCGCATTTTAGTGAATATCGGATAATAGTTTTAGCTTATTGGGTAAGTTGAATTGTTTTCTATAGGTAATTAATCGGTCAAACTATTATTTTAAAGAGGGTAGGTAAGTTTTTGTTCAAGAGATAAGTGACATATAAATATTCCCTATTTTGTTGTGGATAATATGAAACTATTATTATTATATTATTCCGAATATGTAGGTAGGTAACTAACAAATTTTTACAAACACTAAATAACTTTTGCAGATACAGACAGTGCTATCAATGGCGTTATTGAATAAAAATCCGATGTACTTCGTCGGTAATGAAGCTGAAAATGATGTATCGGAGTACATAATCTCCAAAGGGTATTTGCCACATGAAAGAGACTTGCCTACGTCCTCGATCAAAAAAAATGTTGGTAAGTCAATTATTAAAGCAATTTCTGTAAGACATTATTTTCGGTACCTAGGCCATAGAAGCTTAATTTCGTTACATCATCGGCTGTGAGCTGTGATAGCATATGTGTAGTCTGTAACTGCAAAGGTATCAAGGTCAAGGGCGCAGTCATGATTCTGAAGGGGTGGAAAAACGAAGAATAAAAGGTGCGTGCAGCAAAATCTGTGGGTCAGGCTATAGCAGGGAGCAGCTTTATTTTACAAGGACAGTAGGTATCTATCTATCTATTGGGATATGGTTTCCGCACTTAGTCCTGATGTTGGACCATTGTGCGTGGGCCATGGCGGCCGTCATTCCAACCAGCCGACCTCCCTCCAGAAGCAGAACAGTCCTCCTAAAGAGTTCAGGGTGTCTGTGAGTGAATTTGGTGTTCCTATCGTTTGTCTACGCGGCGACGCCTGTGCACTCAAGGAGCACGTGCGACTCCGTTTCCTCCTCCTCCATGCATGCTCTGCACAGAGGACTGTCTGTTATACCTAGTGTGTGGAAATGCTTATTCAGTGAGCAGTGTCCGGTGATGGTCCCCGCCACCATTCGCAGGCTGCCCCTATCCAGTCGCAGAAGGCGCTTGGTAAGTTTATTGTTTAGGAGTGGTATAGCCTCCTTGGACTGCCTGCAGCCTGGTGCCGAGGTCCACCAGCGTTCTGCTTGTGTGTGGGTATGTTCTTGTAGCCACGTGCGTAGCTGGGTGAAAGGGAGTGGCACTATGGGTTCGGGTCCAACAGCCATCGTACCAGACCCCCTCCTGGCCAGTTCATCGGCCGCGTCATTTCCTAGTGATCCGCTGTGACCTTTTATCCACTGCAGCGTCACGGTGTTGCGGTTTGTCACCGTGACGCGTTCTAGTGCATTGTGGCATTCTTGTATTTGTTTCGAGGTGGTGTAGTTTCTATTTAGGGATTGGAGAACTGAGGCGCTGTCGGAGAGTATACGAATATGAGTGTCCGTGACTCCCCTGGCTTCTATGGCATGGATCGCTAGGATAATGCCCACGCATTCCGCCTGGTAAACGGTGTTGAGCTTTCCTAGTGGTCTGGATATTCTAATGTTGAGGTCGCTGGAGTAAACTCCAACTCCGGTTCCGGTACTTGTCTTTGATCCATCAGTGTAGATTCTCAGCTCTTTGGGACCTGAGTGGTCATCCGATTCTTGTGTTAGCACTATGTTATAGTGCTTTTGGAAATGGTGCATCTTTTGAGCTTTGTCATTGGGTGATGACATCATGGGTTGTCGTTTTACGGCATCTTCCATGATGCGTGTATGTTTGATTCTAGAGTCTTTACCTAAAGTGCCAGCTGTGCTGAGCCTGAAGGCCGCTAGGGCCGCTTCCTCCTGCACTATAAGGTGCAGTGGTGGCAGTCCCAGCATAGCCTGCAGGGCCGCAGTGGGTGCCGTTCTCATACTGCCAGTGATTGCCACACAGGCGAGCCGTTGCAGCTTCTCAAGGTCTTTCTGTGCTGTGCTCAAGTCGGTCCTGGGCCACCAGACTAAGGCGCCATACGTGATTATCGGTCTGATAACTGTGGTGTATAACCAGTGGGTTGTATTGGGGCTAATACCCCAGTTCCTACCTAGCATGCGTTTGCATTGCCACATGCATATACTGGCTTTTGTGGTGGTGTATTCAGTGTGCTTCGCCCAATTTAACTGCTTGTCCAGATATATACCCAGGTATTTGGTTTCAGTTGAAAGGCTGAGGGTGGTTCCGAAGAACCGTGGTAATTCTAGTGTTGGTAACTTCCTCTTCTTGGTGAAGAGGACCAGTTCGGTTTTGGCAGGGTTCACTGCAGGACAGTAGGTACTACTACTACGAGGTTCTTCACAAAACCGTTTCAATTTTACACTTATTTTTTATACCTACCATTGTGACACGCTGACCATACACAGTTCGTTTAAAAGGTGCTTTGCCGCCGTAGACCTCAGCCAAAATTTAACTCGACGCAGCGTAGAGAAGGATCTCTACCTCTATTTGTTATTAGTAATGCTAGGTTGTGCCAAGAAAGAAACTAAGGATTGCTTTTTTTGTTGTGGGAAAGAAGATATCCCCCTCCTTAAACACTTCAGTTAGGTTTAGTTTTCCAAGATCTCTTGCCATACCCTTGTCTTTCTATAGTTTATACCATAGTTCGGCTTCATGATAAAAAATAAGTAAAACATAATAATGGCAGAACCTCTGTGATTTTTCATAATCAACCAGTGACATATTTAAAATTAAACAGCTGCACGAATCTGTAAACATCACACCGTGTAAGCTTAGATGAAGACAAGTGATCATAAAATAAGTTATCAATCCATACATACAAGATGGATACACCGTTCACTTCATGCTCACTCCATCTAAATTTTGGTACACAGTGAGATGTTGACTGAATATATAGACCGACAGGGATTTAACGACATAAAGAAAAAAAGAAAGAATAATATTTATTTAGCACTTACATGAAACACGCGTTACATAGAAATAAAAAAAAGAAATGTAGGTATGCTACGAACCATAGAAATATTACGAACCAAGTGTGTGTCTCACGGCTGTACTAAAAAGGTCCATTTAAGCGATTTCAAAGAATAAAAATAAGGAATCGATCGCTTCCAAAAAATATCGAAGAAACGCGGACAGGGAGAACCAAAACACTCTTCTTTGGTTCTCCCTGTCTGTGTTTTATTATATTTTTCATTATGTTATGATTCATCTACCTATACTAATTTAATAAAGCTGAAGAGTTTGTTTGTTTGAGCGCGCTAATCTCTGGAATTACCAGTCGGATTTGGAAAATTCTTTTTGTATATGATAGCCACATTCATGAGTAAGGCTATAGGCTATACGGGAACGGGAAAAACGGGATATGCGCGTACAAAGTCGCGGGCGAAATGCTAGTGTGTGTATATGTCGCAGCAAACAAGTTTAATCAGCCGGTTAATTAGCGGCCTAATCTTTTCATTGAACGGTAGGTTCTCTTTCATCAGCAACTTAAGTGATATCCCGGTTTTTAATGAAACAGCTAGGCCAATGACGGGGGGATTGGCAGCTGTCCCCGCTTTTTTATTTTTTTTTATGTCGGGGTGAAAATCTCATGGATGTCCTCCGCCCTGGGGCGGGCGGGGGGTCTGTCAGACTCTTACTGACTAAATCCACCCCGGTGTTCCATCTCCCACCTACGCCGGGGATCGCGGGAACGTATGCGACTTCCGTAATCCCCGGCTGGTGCCGGCCCGCCTCTGCGGGCCACCTCGCGTCAGCGGGGGGAGTGAAGTGTTTGACTCCCCCACTACGTCAAAGAGGGGCGCACGGGAACACCACGCGCCGCCACCTCGGGTCCGGATGAATGGGGGGCGATGAACATGGCAGCTGTCCCTGCCACGTGTCACCTGACCACGCTCATGGCTAAGGTTTCAAAAAACCTGTTAATCATTTTATAATTCTTATAAAATCGTTTGTCCCGCCACTCCGGCTTAACTGCGCACAGCCAAAACTCCTAACTTTAGAAAGCTGAAATTTGTAATAGGTACTTTAGGTTTATGTTTAAGATAAACATCCACTATGTTAGGATTTTCGGAAATTCCAACTTTAAGCGGGTAAATGGGAAGGAGAACTTTGCCACGAGTCTTCGATTTTCGAAGCATTGCATATGAGTTATATTTTTATTTTAAATGCCTAGGTAAATTTGGAAATTGAATTCATATTTCATATCCTAGAGCCTGTTACAGCCGAGATTTTCACTCTTGTTTTTTCTTTTTCAGGTGGTGATGTTACATATTTCCTCTCGAAACTATCAGACGATGAACTCATTAAGCTACTTCGCGAACAACCCAATAAAATTGAATATAATTTGAAAGACATAGTCCAAATTGCTACAGGGTCAAAGATTGCTAACAATTACAAAGCGGAGGCCGATTTACCAAGCAAACCTTTACCAGCACTAAATGACATCTTTGAAACACCTAAAAAAAATAAGAGATTTCAAAAAGTTTCAGATAAACTTAAACCAAGCGGAGCTTTTTTTCGGTTAGAAAATAAAGAAGTTGATCCGTACTCTCCTAACAGTGTCGGAGATCCTCAGTATGCTGCTATACAAAAACTGAACAATTTATTATATAGCCGTCCCACAGAAGTAGATGTAGAAAGTAAAACTGACGACGAAGATGAAAAGAAAGAACTGCTATTTGATGTTCTCGTTGCACAACTAAAAACACTTTGCTGTAAAAGAAGTAAGCCGACTAAGAAGAAGGACAAAACCAACTTGAAGCTCAAAGCCTTATTAAGTGACATAATGCCTCAAGAAATAGTTCAAAAGCCTTACGTACAAGCGCATACATTCTCTCAAACTGCTACAACAATGCCCAACGAACATATGTTTTTAATTATAAATGACGAAATAAAGAGTAATGGGAGTGATGATGGCCTCATCTCGGTCGATCCAGAAAGTCTTGGGTCGAACAGCAGTGTTATGTTTCTGGGTCCAATAGCAACACCTCTTTCAGAAGCTCAACTAAGAGTTGTGGTACGTATCTGTATTCCATGGTGTGTAAGCATGTTGTGGACTGATGCCGATGCTTATCCGTTTGACCGCCCTGTTTATTAATATCAATTTCTAACCCTATATAAATCTTGTGGATTAAAGATTAAGTTCGCCCAAGTCCGGCTATTAATAGTATCTAACAGTAGTTTGAAGTAGATACAATGTAGGTACCTAACTATTTCTTCTCGTCTTTTCAGATGACGCGCATAACAAATGAACTTTCAAAACCAGAATATATGCCACTTTTACAGCAAATAGCCGATGGCACTCTGAGTGATGATAATATAAGACTTGTCAACAGCTTGGTATCCGGACCACAAACACGAAGATATATTAAACCCCACAGATGCAACCACCAGTCTAAACTAGCACGGATACATGACGGCGGCCCCAAGTGGCTAGTCTGTACAGGATACTTAAATATAAATACTCCGAGCTTGTATGATTAAACTTAGGTTTTGTTAAAGCAGCTATTACATTACATAAGCTTTAGACGATTTAGGAAATAAACTAAAAGGCACAGCCTAGTTAGGGTATTCATCAAGGGAAAAGAATACTTTAAATGTTGTCTGGGCAGAACGGCTAAACGCTGCGATCATTTGTTAGAAGAAACAATCTTTGTAATTACTTGTGAGTTTTAGCAAAATGCATGCGAAAGCGATATAGTCAAAGTACCTATGACAATCAACACTCAGCATGCATCCTTGATTAAATTTTGTGTCTATGGTATGCAATGGCCATTAAAGAAACAGTTCGTGCAGTCAACAAAACAAAATGGGATAGTGTTAATTATTTGTGTGCGTAGGTATCATTATGATATGACACTGCGATAACGATGTCTCAGACAGTATAAGACACGCAGAACATTCGTAGAATGAAATTCTTCTGCGAGACTAGAGTATACATTATCTACCTACTTCGTCTGAATACACTTCTGGAAACTTCCATCTTTGAAATGGCAACAGTTACCTGTGATTCGGGAGGACGCTCATTGCGACATGCATCCCTCTCTAGTTATGAAAGGGTGGAGCTGTGATGTCTGGCCGTATGGTAGCATCGGTCTGTCTGGCTGCTGTAATGTTCGAGTCATTTATTATTTGTAATATCTATTACATGCGTGATATTTTACAATAAAACTACGAAGGTGATTCATTCCTGTTTAATACTGTGAATAACTTTCGCAGAAAGTAGCACACAATATAAAAATAAGTAAATCGTGCAAACGGTGTTTTAATTATATTCCTACTAGCTAACCCACGCAACTTCGTCTGCGTCACATTTTCCCAACACTAAAATATTTTTTCAATTATTCGAACCAGTATGTCTTGGGATTAGCGCGATCTATCAAACAAATAGTCAAGAATAACTGATCGAGTGGTAAATAATCAATTATTATCGACCGCCGAGAGTAGAAAATAATTAAAGTAAAATGACTATTAAAAAATAGGGGTTGGTGATAGAAGGGTGAAAATTTAGAGTTGTATGTATTTTTTAATGCCACATTATAAAAAAATAATTTAAAAAAATTGTACTTCCCGTTACGCACTGATGTCAAAATATGTATGTGCGAAAGAGATAGGTAAGTTTGCTTGTTTCTACTTTGCTTACTTGTCGAAACCTGCAATTACTCGTGTCTAGGTTACGTGGTCAGTGTATACGACAGCACGGTTGGCGCAGCTGCGCTGCGTGTCGCGGGTTCGATTCCCGCACGGAACAATTATTTGTATGGCCTACAGATAGTTGTTCCGGGTCTGGCTGTTTGTGTATGTGACTTTGTATGTTTTTAAACGCACCCACGATACAGGAGAAATTCCTAGTGTGGGGCAAAGTTTTATGAAAAAAAGTGTGTCAACGGACTTCCTTCCTGGCTGTGACGCGTTTTGTTCCGCTCTGGAATTTCGAATGCGCCCGAGCCTGTTTGAAGTCGCCGCGCGAGTGTTATCGTATCGTATCAGGCAGATGTAGTACCAGTTAGACGGAGCACCAGCTCATTCAGTGGTGTCTGCAAGAGAGCGTTTGGCTCAAATGTTCGGACAACAGTGGATTGGCCGTTATGGACCAGTGCGGTGCACGGTGGCCAGCGAGGTCACCAGATCTCACGCCACTGGATTTCTTCTTGTGGGGATAAACAATGAGGAAATGAATTCCTCAACAGAAGTCAATACCGTTGAGGAATTAAAAAATAGTTATAATAAATTGAAAGAAATGGCTGCTAATGTGTGTATGTGTTATTTATCAAGAGTGAGAAATAACATTATACGTCGGTGTAGTTTGTGTATTCAAGAACTCGGCGGACATGTTGAAAATAATAACTAACCTTTAACAAAAAAAATAAATAATAATAATAAATAAAAAAACACGCTTTTATAGAAAAATCCAACTAAAAAACAGAAAACAAAATTTAATAAATTTGATTAAGATTGGTAAAAAAGAAATGAATGTACCTACACTATTGTTAATTGAATGTACATTAGGTATTCACTTGCGAACGAATGGTAGTTGATGCCATCGGTCACCCATCACACTCACTTCCACTAGGTACAAGTATAAACTCGTCATTTCCCGATTGACCGAAATTCTAGTTCCAGTAGAACAGCTAGTATTATTGCTAGCTGTTCTACTGGAACTAAAATTGCTTAGATGAGAGTACCTATTTTACTGCACGTTCCATTGCATGGTGCGTATTTTTTTGGATTCGGACGCTTGGCTGCATGCCAAGCCACTACCGGCTGATATAAAGCCCTGTATAAAGCTAAGTTTACACAAATATTAGGTTGCTAAACATATGCACACTGGCACGTAGGTACACAAAACCACAGAAAATTAACAAAAAAAAACAAATTCGAAAATCGAGTTGGACGTGGCCAAGTGGTATAGGTACAGAGTGGAAAGCAAAAAAGGCGCGTATATGGCAAATCCGCTTTTTAACTTAGTTTTTGTACGTGTAAGTTCTAAATATACCTATCTATCACCGAAAAATTGCAGACTTCGTAAGATTGTAATAAATCTTGATTTGATTGTAATTTCTCGAAATATTATGAAAAATTCGTTTTGTGTACAATAAATCCCATTCAAATTCAGTAGTTTCCAATATATCAGTGTCTTATTTTATAAAAAATTAGTTTACAATTTCACGCGGTATTTTACAATCTTACGGCGCTTGTCATTTTCCGGTGACATATCTACAGCTGGTAAATTTTATAAACACATAAGTACTTTGATTTTAGTAGGTACTAGGGGCTTCTTATTTTCTCACAGTAGGTGAGTGTGAATTTCGGTGATGTGTTTTAGGTGTACCTACTACCTACCTGCCTTGGGCTAGCTTGAATCCCTCCTAGAAGAATCGTACATATGTATAAAGTTTTTTAAGGGTACAGACGTCAGCAAATTAGGCTACCCGAAACTGTCAAATTTTCCCAATAAAGTTGAAAATCTATAAAAGAAATTTGACAGAATTTTGTAGCTTGATGTGCTGGCGTCGAAAATTAAATTACCTACGGGTAAAATGTCAATGTTTAAAACATCAAAAAATGAAATATCGTTTTTTTTCGAAATATCAAAAATACTTAACCTAAGCTTTTAAAATATCTAATAAACTTTTCATTCAGGCCCGGTCGACGGAGCCCCGCTTAAGTTGTTTAAAAATAATAACCACAAAAGGGATGACCTGTCTGAGTCGGGGTGACCCAAATCCCGAGCTCGTAAACTTTCGTTATTTTAATTTTCGGCTATATGGTCGTTCAATATTAGTTTTCAATGTTTCGAACATTGACATTTTACCCGTTTCGACGTTCAAATATTACCCCTTATTTTATTATTATCCCTTTTTAAACTAAAAATAATTAGAGAATCGAGATATTAATTGAAAGGCGCCGTTTAATCAGCGGCCTGAGTGACTTTTGACCACAGACCACATGTTCTCAATTAAAATCACTATTGACCATAGATTTAACAACAAAACTACTGACCAACGTGTGTTTTTTTCAGTTAAAAGTACTTTGACCGATTATGCCTGTTGACTGTAACGAACAAAAAAAAATGCCAGTATTTTTAATCAGTGGTTATTAAAGAACTGGGTAAGGAGAGTTTTTGGCGGGATTTTGTCGAGTGAAGATTAGCGGCTGTTTTAATTATTCGTAAATTGATTCCTAGTGGATATTGTGATATAAATTGGTGTTGTTTTGTGTCACAAGTGTCCACGCACCTGGAAAATATGTGGAATAATTGAAACAGGCGCGATCTCGGTTAAGTGGAGCTGATGAGATGATTTATTGTAGTATTGACTACCTCACTCGAAACTTGCCGAGAAGGCCGAATCGATATATTTGTTACCAGATACTCCAAAAATCATTAGAATGTGTAACATCCGCATTTTAATGCAAAACACAAGAAATTAAGGACGTAAGTCTAGGCAATATGGTCAAAAGACTATAGCCTTCCCTTCGAGAGAAACAAAAAAAAGAATTAGCTTAGGATTTTTATCGATACGAAAATACGAATGTTATCAATCAGTACCTATGTAATCAACTTTCACGAAATATAAACACCACGGAAACATACAAATCGTAAATAGAAAATTCACTAAGTGATTACAGCGGTGATGGCAGAAGAGAAAGTTCTCCGATGTGGATGGTTAACCTTTTCACCGCCAAGCACTTCTATAGAAGTTCGGGATTTTCGTGCCACCAGCGCCACAACTTCTATAGAAGTTGTTCATTTTAACTATCTTATTAAAATAAATTTACTGTGATTAAAAGCTTTGTTTCATTTTATTATTTAAGATAGCACTGTCTACTACCCTGTTTTTTATTTTTCTACACAAAATAAGCCCTAGTTTGTCCTAAAATCGGCAAAAACAGAAACTCTGAATTTTGTTACTTTCCTCAGAACGCCAATCACTTCATATCAAGTTGGCCAGTGATGTGCCGTGAAAGGTTGATTTCACCATTGAAATATTTATAAATACAGAAAGTTACGAATATCGAAAACAATTTGAGGTCAATAAAATATGAACTTAGTTATCTACTTCATTACAAAGGATAGTAGATGAATTTCGGCCTTCAGGTAGATGCCGATACGTAATTATAAAGTTGTTACCAATTCTTGTCGATAGTTATTTTCCCATCTCTACAAAACAATTGGTCGTCTATGCCCCTGTGCGCCACCGAGTGCCACGAACTACTATAGAAGTTGGTCAGTGACGTCATAGGCGTGCGGCTGTCAAGGTCACTTTGGCATAGTGCAGCACAAAATCGGATTCGCGCGCACGCATCTTTCTTTCTTTCACTTGATAACAAATAGAAAAATGAGTGAAGAACTTGATTCGGACGAACTTCTTAAAATTTTGCAAGGTGTGGAATCGGACTCGGAGTATTTTGTGGAGAACATTGAACCAGAAGATAATTCTGAGGTATGTCTAACTGGATGATAATAATAATGTTTATTCATCAAAGAGTAGGAATTCAATAAGTATGTAAACGTAAGTATGTATGTGATGGGTAAACGCTACCGATACATGAGTTAAGAAAAGAACAGAAACAACACTTAAAAAACAATGCTTTGATAAGTACACGGCTACAAGCGTGATAGAATTTAAATATATACTTACTTTCCATTTCAAAAAACACTTTAAAAACAATTAAAAATTCTGCTACTTAGATACCTACGGTAAAAAACGTTGACTGAAGTTATTAAAAAAACACAGGAATAAACAAAAATAGAAGAAAGAAAGACCATAGACCCCATCCCTGATCAGAATCGAATTCAACGTGCCCTCAGTGCCAATAACTTGATATGAAGTTAAAGAATGAGATCATGAAACAAATAGAGATGTACCCCATTCCTTATAGTTCTAATTGAGTTATGTATTAGTTTCTTTGATACTCATAATTTATACTGTTTTTTCTTATTAAGGATACTGTGAAATAAAATAAAATCTGGAAATATTTAATCAGTTTTTATTTATATTCGTAAAATCAACTTTAAATCTTAACTTTACGCGTACAAATCTTATTCATCGATATGACGATATCCCCATCACTACTGTTTACTGTATATTTAGTTATACATTTATAGCTTGGCGCTCGGCGAGGCATTGCGTTTTGTGCACGTTGGCGGCGAAAAGGTTAACAAAAGATCCACTTTACATAAAGTACCATGATGAAGAATGGGGACAACCACAATACAACAATTATGCTTTGTTTGAAATGTTGTGTTTAGAAGGTCAACAAGCCGGCCTATCGTGGTTAACAATATTAAAGAAAAGAGAAAACTACCGGAAGATTTTTCATAACTTTAACCCTCGCAAAGTATCAAAATTTACGGAAAAGGATGTGAACAAATGTTTAAAAGAATCAGGAATTGTGAGGCATAGAGGAAAAATAGAAGCAATAACAAACAATGCCAAGTGTTTTGTAAAAATGGAAAACGAAGGCGAAGATTTTGCAAATTTTGTTTGGTGCTTTGTGAACCAAAAACCCATAATTAATCATTGGAACCACTACAAAGAAATCCCGTCAGAAACACCAATATCTATCGCATTATCGAAAGCTTTGAAAAAGAGGGGTTTTAAGTATGTTGGTTCTAAAATTTGTTACTCTTTTATGCAAGCGTGTGGTCTTGTGAATGATCACGTCACCACTTGTTTCTGTTTCAACAAAAAGTAGGTAAACATAATTTTATACGATAAAAGCTTTTTACCAATAAAACTTGAAAACTATTTGTGTTTTTAATAAAAGTTCAAGTAGGTTAGAAAGTAAATTGGATTTGTAACCGTCCGTTAGTTAAAGCAAATTCATATCGCGATACTTTTCGCCAAATTGCTTTTTATTGTTTGAAAAATTGATATTAATTCCTGGTTGGTTGACTAAAACTTGTCCAGACATGAACTCAGTGTTTTTTTTTTTAGACTGACCACTCGCAGTTCAGCACACTAAGGCTGGTTCTGTGGTGATGATGGCGTCGTCGGGTGCGATGAGGGTATGCCGCGGACGGCGAATCCTACCAATCTGAGATGGAGCATATCTAGTGGCCGATGCGATAAGTGTTTTGATGCAGTTTCGATGAAACGTTGGTATATACGTGTCTTGACTGTCGGGATGTGGCTGTTTTTTTTTTTTGGACTTGAACCACTCGCAGTTCAGCACACTAAGACTGGTTCTGTGGTGGCCTCAAAAGAGTTTTTTTTTCTACGAATCGTGCTGGTTTCCCTACAGTTTTCTTGTATCTGGGTGATGGCGTCGTCGGGTTCGACGAGGGAATGTCGTGGACGGTGGATCCTACTATTCAGCATACTCACTGTGATCAGTGATTTATATTATTTTGTAGTCTGTGGTGACTACCAAGAGACAAGAGACGAAGTGATACCGTACTGTCACGTAATCACGTTTCATCTACAGTGCGCCCGGTATATCACGCAATAATTGAAGTTTTGTTTTTTTATTTTTTAGATCTACGAAAAGAGCTAGAAGATTATTCTGCTCTGCTAAAAAAAAATACTTTAACCGCACTGGCCGTGTTAAAATTGTTTTATCACAACCATCAACAGTAAAACTATCGAGAATACTATTACCACATTCATCAAAAGAAAGTAGTGAAGTGGATCGATCTGCTAACACGCGACGCGATTGGGCTCACGTAGGATTGCTACAATAAGGTACTAAATGATGGTCCGTTTCAATTTACTTGTTCTAACGTATGTAATCCACAGTAAAAAATATAACACAATGTTTATTACGTATCAAGCATTTAGATTTTTGACAAATCAACATTATTTACGAACAATATTGCACAATCTGCGACCCTGATCGCAAGTTTGCTATAGAAACAGCACTGTTTATGCAATCTGTGGGTGATTTTGTGACGCGAAACGATATCTTCCTTTTTCATATGCTTGCCACTTTGCTTTACCTTCTAATCAATCTCAGACGCGCCGGCTACACGTTAATAAAAGTCATAATGGCGGAACAACGTGAAAGAACTTTTCTCATGATCAAACCCGACGGCGTCCAACGTGGGCTGGTTGGCAGCATCATCGAGCGTTTCGAGAAGAAAGGATTCAAGTTGGTTGGCCTTAAATTCATGTGGCCATCTGAAGAATTACTGCAGAAACACTACAGTGACTTGTCATCCAAGCCCTTCTTCCCTGGTCTAGTGAAATACATGAGCTCCGGACCAGTAGTTCCCATGGTGTGGGAAGGCCTCAACGCAGTGAAAACCGGCCGTCAAATGCTTGGCGCTACAAACCCAGCTGATTCTCTACCCGGTACAATTCGTGGTGACCTCTGCATCGAAGTTGGCCGCAACATAATCCACGGTTCTGACAGTGTGGAGTCTGCTAAGAAGGAAATCGCGCTTTGGTTTGGTGATAAAGAAGTCGTCGGATGGACACCAGCTGCCGAAAACTGGGTTTACGAGTAAACTCTAACTTCTGTTATTATTCCGTCATAACCTTTTACCACGTGTAATAGGTTAAGTGGTATGTAATGCTTTTAAGTTTAATCAGTGATATAATAAAATCTTAATTTTATATGTACGAGTTTTTTTTTGTTTATTCTAATTTATATCTTACCTAACTAAATACATAAAATACCAATACTTGCTTGATTTTGACCTATCAAAAGTAGCCATCCAGTATGTAGTAACCGGAAAATTGCAGACTCCGTAAGATTGCAATAAATCTTTATTATAATAATAATAATATATCCTGGGACAACTCACACACGGTCATCCGATCCCAAACTAGGCAGAGCCTGTACTATGGCAACCAGATTTTTTTTTTTTTTTTGACGATGACCACTCGCAGTTCAGCACACTAAGGCTGGTTACTGCTTAACCGGACTAATTATGGCAACCAGACAACTGATAAACATACTTATATATTTCTAAATACATACATATTATACACCAATTACACCCAGACACAGAACAAATGATCATGCTCATCACACAAAGATTTGTCCTGGGTGGGAATCGAACCCACGACCTCCGGTTAAGCAGTCAGGGTCACTAACCACTCGACCAACAGGCCAGTATTAGATTATAAATAAATTTTTTCGATATATTATGAAAAAATCGTTTTGTATCCATTAAATCCCACATCCAAATCCAATATATCCGTGTCTTATTAAGAAAAAAGTTTACAATTTTATTTCACGCGATATTTCACAATTTTATGGCGTTTACATTAGTCAACCATACCTTCATTAGCACACAAGTTCACTGTAGGAAGGGTGTCTCAATGGTACTTGCTAATTTCGAACTTGTATCCTGCTACTTGTGAGCTGGCGCCACTTCTTGAATAATATAACCATAACTTCGGGTTCAAAAGACGCAAAATTCGACAGTAAAATTATTTTTTTTTAGAGCTTGTAGTAAGTTTCTTTAGCAGCGCTTTCTGCAGGTCGCTCCTAATGGAATATTAGAGAACAAATTCACCCTGTATCTGTATCTCAAATCCGTAAATATGAGGAATAACGAAAGACACTGAAAGGAGTCTCGAGCCCAATTTTGATAAAAACAAACTGCATTCTTGGATTTTTGAAACGTCGTTATTTCTAGCCCGAAACCGAAAAAGTTGAATTTTGAATTCTGGGAACACATGGCAAACTAAAGAAAAGTGCAAATTTTTAACAAATAACTATTTCTGTCAATCTACCTACCTAAACCGTAGTGTTGTGCATCATGTAGCGCATCAAATATTGCCTAGTGGATACGCAACTTTAGATTTTGCCAGTTTTCTTGATCGGACGGTGAATCTGTGATTTTTCCTTCACTATTTGACGATTTCTTATAATCCATTACCTGCTAAGCTTGTTGTTATAAAACTTAGGCCCATATGCACAAACCAGATTTAACTTTTAATTTCCGAGTTATGGCCTGCGCAGACTGGCGGACGAGACGGTAGAGGATTTTAAGGTATATTTCAATGCTCGGTGATCGGCCGAAAATTACGCTGCGATGCTCCAAGGCCGATCACCGAGCATTGAAATATATACCTTTTTCCGATTGGACAATAAATTCGATTGATAAATTAAGAATCCTCTACCGTCCCTTCCGCCAGTTACCCAGAGCCAACATGTAGGAAATATTTTTTATTTAGCCTAATGGTAGTAACTAACTTTGGAGTTAAAAGATAACTTTGAGCAAGCGGACCTTAGACACAAAATACTTGTAACGTTTTTATTAATTGGCTGGTCTATTCAGCTTTTCGGGTTCAAGGACTGGCATTGTGTTATAATTGATTTCATACTTGATATCGTGACTGCATTCTATGCACTTTCATCTGCCTAGACTTTTTCAAATATATTAGGGTTGGCTTCCAGTCTAACCGGTTTCAGCTGAATACTAGTATTTTAGGTGGAGCAGCTGCCTACCAGACCTCCACAACCCATTAACTGGGTAACACGCGGTACTCCTTGGCAAGACTGGTGTCAGATTGGAACGACTGCCAAAGATCTACAAATGACAGCCGGGACCAACGGCTTAACGTGGTTTCCGAGGCACGGAGGAGTCTCGGTATGTTAAGATGGTCACCCATGCACAGACCAATCTCGGCAAGCGTTGCTTAACCTTGAAGATCGACCCGTGCGGCTATTATTATTTAGCCAGGAGCATTCTATGCACTTTGTGATCCGGAAATTATGAAGTAATTTTCCAATCGTTAAATGCGTAATTAATTGTCACCAACGTCAAACGATAATTGCATTAAAATCTTAAACTGCTAGATAGCTATGTCTATCTCGAAAGGTTTACAAATGATATTTGTAATCGTTATGTGAACAGAGGAACGCATTACATACATTGCATACTAAACAGAACTAGTATCCTAAAAACAAAAACAAAAATAGACAAAAATTTTACTATATATTTCATAATTAAAAATTCCTGGTTTAACTTACAAAACACATCACTATGATGCGGGTGCTTCTGGATGAGCTGCACTTACTATAAAGTTATTAGATAAAATTAACGTCTATATATAAAATAAAGAGTAAATTGTTTATAGCAGCTAGTCTGAATATTGTATTGCAGAGAACCATTTACCTATAACAAAGTATTGCTTCTAATATTAGTAAGTTCACCCCATCCATATGACACCAAAAAAAATATTGACATCTCCTTGGATATGCTAAAATACTTAATCACCATAGGCTTTGTGACGCACCTGAAATCGTTTATTTACATTTCTTAAAATAAAATAAAAGGGAATATATGGAGACTTTTAGATAAAAATGATGTTACATTACACAGCCAATAACTTAAGAAGGCTAGTTCCCAGATTTTTAAATGATAACTTTTTAAATCAAATTCCGAGAAAAGAACCTTTACATGTTATCACATTAATATAACCTGCGTTTTACTTGAACACATAAATAAGTCATTAATGCCGCAGCGTTAGCAATAATTAAAAGGACATTCGATCATCATCGTTGTTAAGAAATACTATTTATTACATTTGACCACCAATGAATGCTGGGCTGGGGGCATCGTGTATCGCAATATTGTATCTTCGGCCTGTATGTATTCAGTTGTCTGAGTTGAGACGCGCTTTTCACCAAGGTTATTAAAATTAACTGATAGGGTGGTGGGATTATCTTGAAACACAATACAGTTGTTAGGCTCAAAGTGATTGTTCGGCGTGGTGTTCAACTTCGACGGCCGGGGTGTTTTGTTGCTCACTATTCTGTGTTTGCTGTTGCTCTTGTTGATTTTGCTGTATTCTTGATGGTAAAGGCGCAGTTTGTCCTGCGAATAAAAATAACTTGTGTAAATATAGTGATATAATTTTAGTACCCAGTAAATGTTATCGTATATTTTAGATGCGAACTCCGGTTATATTTTATGCGTACCATATTTATCGTGAATCCCCCGATGCCTTTTGAGCGCGAACCTATCTGCAAAGGCAGCCGTGCATATGTCGCACTTGAAAGGTTTCTCTCCAGAATGCACTTTAGCGTGGTTCTTGAGGTGGGCTGCTTGACTGAACGCCGATCCGCACGTCTCACACCTGTGTTGCACAACACATATTTTATGTAAAATGTAAATATTTTTTTAAAAATGTTTTGAAAGCCGGGAGAATTTCATAACAGGTCAAATGTGAGCCTATAAAAATGCAAAATCTAGTTTTTTAAAGTATTAGGTAGCAGCCTGTTCCTTATAGCAGTTCCATAAAAGGCGCCATTGGCTGGTAATAATATTTTATTAGGCAAACTATTCCTAAATCATGAAAAGAAACGCAGAATTTATGCGTAACAAAATGCCTCTTCGATTGATACCTGCCATGCTTCGTATTATACGAAACTAGCTGACCTGGACTGGCTTCGTACAGGTGGACTTAAACCGTAACAGGTAAGCTAATAGAATAAACATTTATACTTAGGCATAGGTACTTTACTTACTTGTATGGCTTCTCCCCTGTGTGTATACGTCGATGATTCCATAAGGTAGCGTGCCGCGCAAAACCCTTGTCACAGACCTGTATTAAAAAAAAACGGTTTTTATTGTCAGTGTACTGAGCAGAGACTACATTGTTTAGTAGAAATTGTTATATTAAACAATGTAGTCTCTGCTCAAAATTTGGGGGAACCTACCTAGCTAGATGAATGCCCAATTACAACAAGTTCAATGCTTAGATTGTGTAAGTATTGTGTATTTGTTTTACAAAGTCACACCATGACATGGTTTTGAGCTAAGGCCCTTAGAACAACCACATGGACCCTCAGCCTATTGTCTGCCTTAGTCTACGTTAAACTTCTTCACTTAAGAGGCTGACGGAGGCGGCTCGCAATTGCAATTCGGGTGCAAATATCTGTCCTGAGTATTGCTATCACTGTTTGCCCCTGCTCCAGCCTCGTCTGATGCTACAGGACTATTAGCCGATGTTCCATTCTTCCACAAAGTTAAAAATGAGAACTTAGTTTTCCAAATTGTTTATTTTTCTTTATAATCTGTAACTATGCAATAGAAGCTGTTTCGGTTTAAATAATCATACTAATAAGTAAAAGAACATTAATGTTTATTAGCTAACAGATACAGTTGGTATTTATTATAGATATTTTTAATATCTGATTTTACCACCTTTCAGGCTAGTCACCGTAGACTGATTAAACACGCAACATCCCAAAAAATCAGAGCAGTGAATTTTTTTACTACCAACGACATTTTAAATGACTGGTTTTTATCTCAAGATATGCTAGACTTGCTAATTATGTTTGTTTGTAAATCCAATGTTTTTTCTTTATAAAATATTTAATGTCATATTTTAGGTTACCTATGTATGTGATTTACTCCGAACGAAATAACAATTATCAAAAGTCGTTGTAGGTAATAGGACAGATTTTTCTTGAAAAGCTCATTCCATTGGTGAAGCTTATGGCTATTGGGCGCCAAACAAAAACTTAACTCCGGTGCCCAATTAGTTGCCTATTTCGGACATTTACACCAAATGGACTTATAATTGGGAATAGATGTGTTAGGAGTAAAGGGCCTTCTTAAAAGATCTTTCCAATGGTGTATATCTTATGGGGCGTAAGGGCGCTACAAGTTCTTAACTTCGGTTTTCAAAGTTAATCACTTAATTAAGTCATAAACTTCGACCATACTGACAATTAGCAAAAGTCAAGTAACCAGCAAATGTTCTTCTAGAAAAGCCCTTTCCAACGGTTTAGTTATTTGGATATTCAGCATTGGGATATCTCCACAAAGCTGGATTACCATTATCTACCATTTATTACAAATGCTAATTTACATTGTGTCGTGTATGTCTGTCGCAGAAGTCAGCTGAGGTCTCGCCATCACGTAACGTTAATCACTTCCCTTAATTATCCTCCAAACTTTAATACTACTAAAATATTTGTAATATTTAAAAAAATATATTTTTGTGCCTACTCGTTTTCATTTTACATGATAAGAACCATTTTCCACCTAGCTATCCTTCATATCCTTTTGACAGTCTTAAAATTAGCAAGGCTCCAGTTTTTAAACTACAATTTCGAATGTTTAGGAAAAATGGCTCAAGTTTGAAGTACTATATAACCTCAATACCTATTAAACGGTTGCGCTCAAATTGTAGCAAATTTTGTCGACTTTAAATATCTACGAATTGATTTTAAACGTAGATTTCAATGTTTAGAAGTTATAAGCCAAAATCTGATAAACGAAAGAAAATTTTGAAGTTTTCCGAGCACCACGAAGTTAGCACAGGTCTTTCGAAATTAAAAAATTGTATGTACACTACTACTGTACTGGCATCTATCTCCATAACGTCCCAAAAAATCAGGACAGCGCAATTTATTGCGACCTTAGGCTGCCATCATACGGACTGCACCACAGCAACCGCACGTAGTCGATAAATTAAACTGCATGCAGTTGTACGTTCGATACGCTGTCCATCGCTAACCACATACAGTTACTGTGCAGTTAGTCAAGGAACAGAATGCGTGTCGGTCGCGTCGAAAGGATGGCGAATTCTATTCCGATCACAGACGAGTCATTAACCTTTTGAACGCCATTGTCACGTATACATGACAAGCAAGCGCGTGCCCTGTACGCCAAACGTCACAAATATGTGACAAAAAGTACGGCTAATTTGTGGCCCGGAGTCGGGGGCACGCCGCGTTTATGCTCTGGCGTTCAAAAGATTAAAGAACGTTGGGCTGCCATCAGACGGGCTGCACCGCAGCAACCACATGCAAAATACAACTGCATGCAGTTGAATGTATCGACTACGTGCGGTTGCTGCGGTGCAGTCGTCTGATTGCAGCCTAAGATGTTTTAAATGACTGGCCTATTTGTCCCAATTTCGTACATGGATTAGCCAGAGATTAACTGAACCTCATAACAAAATATCACAGGCAACAAAACATTGCAGGCAGTCAAAAAGCCCCATATTGCATGGTAGACAAATTACATTGCTCATAAAGTTTGGATTTCAGGCATTGTAGTGTTCATTGATTTCAAAAACTTTCAGATGTGTTTCTAAATATTCGTAGACGTAGTGGTCACCACCTCCAGCGCGTTTTCAATCTTCGTAACTAAATTAATAAATTATTACTTACTTCACAGACGTAAGGCTTTTCTCCTGAATGTGTTCGTTCATGGTTTTTCAAGTGTGGTGATTGTGAAAACTGCATACCACAAGTATTACATCTGAAATATTATTCAATCATTTTATATTGGGACTTCTAATAAACAATAACTTAACATACATTCTTCTTTTGTTTTCCAACAGGTTTACAAGATAAAAATAATTATTTTTATAAATTTTACATACCTATATGGTTTTTCTCCTGTATGTATTCTTGAATGATTCTTAAGATAAACAGCCTTAGCAAATGCAATTCCACATATTCCACATTTAAAGTTCTTTTCACCAGAGTGCAACTTTTTATGTGACCACAATGAGGAATACCTTGCAAAGGAACCTCCACAGATATTACAGTGGAATGGTTTATCCAAATTTGCATTATTTAACTTATTCTTATTCCCTCCTACGAAAATAATACCAGAACCATTGCAGTTCTGACATTTTGTTACCGATGCTAAGTTTCTCCTCTTTACAGGATGGTGGCCAGGAACTGAAATAAAAATTTGTCATTATTAGAAAATGTTTTCTTGTCAAAAATATAAACATAAGTATACATTAAATCTAACGCCTTTATAGGAGACAATGCTACAGAATAGTCAATTTTTTTGGTTTAAACATTATTTTTTTATTTAAATACTAGTGGACCGCCCCGGCTTCGCCCGGATTTTAATGTTTTTTCAAAATTATCTTTCTTATGAACCTTCTCCTGTCAATAATAAACACAACAAAAAATAATTGGCGAATTTGGTCCAGCTGCTCTCGAGCTTTGCAACACATTTAGCGATTCATTTTTATTTATATACTAGTGGACCGTCCCGGCTTCGCCCGGATGTTAATGTTTTTGAAAATGTTCTTTCATAAAAACCTTCTCCTGACAATAACAAATACAACAAAAAAGGAATTAGCGAAATTGCTCTAGCCGTTCTCGAGTTATGCAATTAGCAACACATTTAGCGATTCATTTTTATTATATAGACTAGTGGGCCGTCCCGGCTTCGCCCGGATGTTAATGTTTTTGAAAATGTTCTCTCATAAAAACCTTCTCCTGACAATAACAAATACAACAAAAAAGGAATTAGCGAAATTGCTCTAGCCGTTCTCGAGTTATGCAATTAGCAACACATTTAGCGATTCATTTTTATTATATAGACTAGTGGACCGTCCCGGCTTCGCCCGGATGTTAATGTTTTTGAAAATGTTCTTTCATAAAAACCTTCTCCTGACAATAACAAATACAACAAAAAAGGAATTAGCGAAATTGCTCTAGCCGTTCTCGAGTTATGCAATTAGCAACACATTTAGCAATTCATTTTTATTATATAGATAATATACACCCACGAGGTTTCTGTTGCGGCTGTGGCTGTTGTTGTGTTTGCTGATTGGTCTGCTGCCCAGTCGACAGAGGGTCCGAACTCGGCTGCACTGTGCTTACTTCAAACTTAACATTGTCTTCTGGCGCCACAAATATTTGGGTTGCATTCACTATAAAGAGATAGATTATATACATCAAAAGAGCTGTTGGTAATTCTAGGTATTGGGGTTTGATAGTGTTACGAGTGTTTATTCGTTATATTAATCAAGGAGTATCAAATGCTTGCGCTTACCCCTTTCGGGAATACATGGTTCAAATAAAGAATTAGGAATAAAATTATATACTCACATTGACTATTTCTCTGATCTACAGAATCTTGTGCAATGCAGTTTTCACAGCGAATAAGCTTGGGACCCTTTCTCTTAGGATTATTCGAAATTGGTCCACCACAAGTAATACATTTCTGGACCTTTTCAATTATAACTGGTTTAGCTGAAACATAGATGACATCATTGATTTGGGCTGTCTATCTGAACACTTAATAGGATTTAGAGTGCAAAGTAACATGCAGTATCCAGGCTTAGCACTGAAGCATAACAATATTTTATCATGTTGAGTTACATACAAACCAGTTACTATTTCTCAAAATTAAACAGGATGCAGTGCTCGTATTTGTAGAAATTACTCAAATAGAAGAGCTTCCCAAACATGATATTGTGACATTTCATGCAGTGTTTTCATGGCTTAAAGATGCAAGTCACAAAACATTGAGATGAAACAGATTATAACAAGTTAGCAACTATTAGCTAGACAATACAGAGGTGTTGAAATCAATAGGAGAAACCTTTCCTCAGCAGTGGAAAACTAAGGATAAAAATAAACAGTGCCTACTAACTGTCTTGAATTTGTACATGGTGTTGCTGCTGCTCATTGGGATCAGTGGAGAGGATCTGAATGTGTGGAGGCATGGCAACATCATTTCCTGTACTTACACCAGTTGCTACTACCGTGATATTGTTTTCTGTAATCAAACAATGAGGTCAGTTTAGTTTTAGTTAATATTAAAAAATCTCTTTCATAATTTTTTTTTAATAAATCAAGACATGATTTGTTTCACAGATCTGGACTCAAATATATTGTGTATATAAGAACCAGAAGCCAATATGTATGAACATTGCTCTGGATGATTTAACAGGAATCTATGATTTCATTGATAAGAAAACAAGAGAAAAAAAACAATTACCTGTATCCTGAGCATGAATTCTTTTATGAGCATTCAGAAGAGTAAGATGCCCAAACATTAGACCGCATACATCACATTTAAAACTAATATTTGATATTGTATTCTGAATTCCATTTGGAGCTATTTGCATTTGATTCACTAATGCATAGTTGTAGGAAAATGGTTGGGCTATATAACAAGTCTTATCGTCGCTGGTGGTCAGTTGTGTTATATTGACACCACTGGTCACATTGCCAGCTCCACTGGTGGCACCTGTGCCTAGTTTGCCAATCATATTCACGTTGGTAGTATAACAAAATGTAGGAAACTCCTGAAATTAAAATAGTATTTTAGTCTTGATCAAAAAAGTTGGACTTTATTCTCTCTTCTACAGCTGCCGACTGATATCTCATTATATAATTTGGTGAAATAAAAAATAACATCTTGAGATCACTATTAACAGTAAGTCCATAAATAATAAAATTAGTATATGAACATGTGTAACAAAGAAAAGCATTTACTTTTTCCAATAAATCATCACAAACAATTGACTTTTCTTATGGATATAAGTAATATACCACTTTGTCCTATTTATAATAGTGAGTACCTATGTACAGTACAACTATTTATTTTATTGTAAGTACCTATTCAATATGTTTAAAAAATTCCATCACTCAGAGATCTAATATTATGAACTTTGTATTATCAATATTAGTGTACACAATATATATAATTACCTGTTGTTGTTGTTGTTGTTGTTGAGTCTGCTGAGCATTCTTTTGCTGAACGTTTTCAATGTTTTTGCCTTGAGACTTTTGTGGATGCTCTTGATACTGCAGCGTCGGCACTGTGCCGGTTTGAACGGTGTTCGTAGTGAACATATCGACACATAAATTAATTCATCACACAATTTCAATCAGCTGCACATTGTGTATATCTGTTATAACATAAAATACACCCTGTAAATACGTTTAAAAACATCTTTGCGCATTCAACAAAAGCGCGGCTAATTGTACGTGAAAGAGAAACTCAAACACAAAGTGCGAAGGTAACGGGGAATATTTCTTATCAGTCTACTCTACTCGTAAAAAGATCATTCGTTAGAAAGGCAGTGTCTCCTGAATAGTCGATATATGCAAGAAAAGGATGACGGAATATCCATACGCGCTACGAGTAAGCGGACGCCATTGTACTCGAACAAGAGGTGAGACGCGGTCTCGATAAAATTAAAAAAAGATGAACAGGAACTGATTAGTAATAATTCAATTTGCTAACCTGATATCAATTTTCCTAATTTATTTAGAATTACTTAAAACAGAGTAACAGACTAATACTATCAAAAGGATTCAGATTATTTTATTTCTGTCTCACTTTCTTGTCCAATTCTCCATCTCACGAAAGAAACGAAATGGCGATACAATACAAATAAAATGGCGGCGAGAAGGGGCGGGTGCAGCAAAACTATTGCCAGTCCAAAAATATGTTCCTTCATCCTTGCTTGTGAAAGCCTTGATATTTTTTTTACATTACTTGCGCTGCTACAAAAAATCGATCTAAGAAAAATCTGCTATAAAAAAAAGCAGATTATAATCAACCAATAATAATTGCAATGGATTGTTTCTGCTTGTGCTGCAAGAAGACAGTGTACTCAGTATATCTTAGAAGTGCATGGCAGGCTTGCCAAAGCATAATGCTTTACTGTGAAAATACACAGATCTACTTACATACAATATTCTGCGTACATAAAAAAAACATTATATTAACTGTTCCGGGTAGCGGTATCACCGTTTCATAAGATACCCGTCAAAATGGGCACGTGGCCTGAGGCAAGACAAGTGCGGTAACGTAAAACGATGTTACAACTAAAAAACGGAACAGAAAAAACCGTGACTATAAACGTGTATGTAACAAACTAAACGCAAAACGTGAAAATGGATCATTATCATTATGAACAACTTATAAAAATCGACGGCCCCATACATTTCTCTGCGCATAACTCGAAACGAAATGTACCGAACTGCTGATTTTTTCAGATACTGCGTTTATTCTGTTACACGTTGTTTATTATTGTTGTAACACTTGAATACCTAGAGATTAGGAAGGACTAGCCTTTGCCCGTGACTTCTCTGAGAGGACGTTTCGTCGTCCGTTCAGTTGTTATTGCATGAGAGAATGACAAACAAAGATTCAGTCATCCATTCTCACAAACATTCACATTTATACTTTACTAGCGGTCCCGACAGACGTTGTCCTGTCCGAACGTTTACTTTGTGTCTGAAGAAAAATTATAGAAATCGATTGCAGCGCGACTTTCCGGATCCAAATGTGAATCTAAATCATTCCCGAATCCACTGGAACACACGAAAGAATCATCAAAATCGGTCCAGCCGTTTAGGAGTTCAGTCACATACACACGCACAGAAGAATATATTATTTTATACATTTATTATTTTACATATGTAAGAAAGTTTCGTAGGGATGAATTTATACGCTTCAAATCAAATCATTTATTTCTTTGCAAACATGGGTATAGTCAGTACCACAATTAGCTTACCCACCATGCATAATACGGTTGAGATTTTTTTGAATACGAATCGAAATAATTTTATAATTCTTTTACATTTTATTTACTTTGCTGAAATGGTAAGAATATAAAAGAATAATAAAATTCTATCGATAAGTATTCTGAAAAATCACAGCCATTTATGCAAAGGTGGAGCAGGTTCTTAATGTTTCATAATTACTAATATCGCGTTTTATCATCAGTGCAGCTTCATAATATATATTGAAGAGAGAGTTAAAATTTTCAACCTAGTAAACACTGCTCTACATGTGTCAGTCTGTTTAATATAGATTTTGAACAAAAGGGGTCCTAGTATACCTACTTCCCTGGGGCACTCCATATTGAATAATTCTGGGATTCGACTTATATGTTTGTTCATACTTTGTGCCGTTTGTTATTCTAGTTATTTGTGTTACTTGTAATCTGTTTGCTAAATATGATTTTAAAAGATTTAATACAATTCCTCTAACCCCATATTTTTCTAATTTATCAAGAAGTATTGATGAGTCACATGACCAAATGCCTTTGACATGTCTATATGAAATCCGGATTGCTAATTTGAAAATATGTCATTATCTTCAAAATAATTGTACAAGTTATTATAAAATACCTTTTCAAAATTTTTAGCAATAACTGGTATGCAATTGGCCTGTAATATTTCATATCTTTTCTGTCATCTTTTTTGAATACGGTAGTTATGAGTGTTAATTTCAATTTTGAAGGAAACACCCCATGTTCGAGGGACAGGTTTATTATGTGGCTGAGGACTGAAGCAACGAGATGCGATACCTTTTTGATTATTTTTACATTTATATCATCGTAACGTAACCAGTATGTTCGTATTTTTGAGCATTTTTCAAATTTTGTCAACGTATTGTGGATTACCTACTTGGTTTCATGAAAATAGAATTTGGATTATTATTTGTCAGTGTTTTAAGAGGTGTTGGTACCATAGTCATTGTGGTTTTATATCGTCAATAAAGTAGTTGTTAAAAGCTATATGTGTCGGTTTGGTTACAAATTTGTCTTTAACTTTTATTTGGTTTATTTCTTCTTTAGGTGTTGTCTTGCTATCATTTATAATTTTCCATATTGCTTTACCTACTTTTGTTAGCAGCTGAAATTAATATAATAGTTGTTTTGGGATTTTTGAGTCATTTTAATGATAGTTCTTAATTTGTCTTTTGGATTTGATGACAGTCGATACTTCCAAAGTAAGTGACGTTTTCTTTCAGAGCATGACCTTATTCATTTATTAAGCCATTTAGGCTTCTTAGCAATGGGGAATATGCATGAAAAAAATATTTAGTATCTATACAGTTTATCTAAAAATATACAAAAATATAATACTAACAGTGAAAACAGAATCGTAATTGATCGAAAAACAAACGAGATATAACTGTTTTAAACAAATAGGGGAAGGTGGGGCAGCTTCATACAGTTTTTCTATTTTGTCTCATAGATTATTCTCTGGTATCAATATCTGAATAGATTGAATAAGAACTAGTACTATAACTATCTGACTTTCTATCAAAAACATATAATTTGTTTAAATATACATCTGTGACTTTTTATAAAAGTTTAAAAAAAAAATCAGGAATGTATGAATGTGCCCCGCATGCGGGGTACTTTCATACAGGCTATGGGGTAGATTCATACATGTGAAAAAATACACAAATTAAGGAATAAATGTTTAATTATTTATCAAAATAAAAGTATCAAAACACAACGTATTCGAAACCAAAAGCAATTAGACTCTGTGAGTAACTAATACCTAGAAAATAATCAAGTAATAAAGAAAAAAGTAAAAAAAGATAACTAAGTAAACAGAAAATAACTTAAAATGTAGGTAGTTTTAGGAAAGGCCTTATCATTTCTGGAGTCTTCAATAGTTTGGAAGTAGATGGTGTAGGTTTATCGAAATCCATAAATAGAAGAGGTTGTGAAAGCAGTGAAGGCGAAACATCTCTAGACAAAGTCGTCGGTGTTCGAGCAGGAACATCACCACTGACTTCTGCGAGTTCATAACTAACTGTAACAAGCTCATTATCGGGTATTCCACGCTGCTCCTCACCAGCTGTATTTTCATTGTCATTCGTTACAGGATTAGAATGATACACTTGAACTGGCGCAAAATCTTCATCATTAAAAATCCGAATTAAACCCGAATGATCTTGCAGCGCTGGTATTTTCCGGTTTACGCAAACTTAAATTCTTATGGCGTTTTCGGAAACTTGCTAACCAATCTGCTCCCGCCATCTTGTTACTATCCCAACTTGCTGGATATTTGAGTTCATTGGCCTAAGCGAATTCATATGCCAGTTTTTTAACTTGGACACATGTTAGTCCATAGTGCATTTTGGAACACTCTAAGATGTATTTATTTAAGTGTTCTTCTTCTATTTTTGTTAAAACTTGCTGCGATGCAAATTTAGAATCGAAAACACGATTTTCGCTAAGTAGATCTCGTGTTCGTATCTTTTTGAGACGGCTTTGTAAAGTTTGTGGATTTACTCCGTACTTGGCTGCTGATTTTCTTAAAGAGACTTTGTTTAGTATGACTTCATCGATAGCTTTTGATATTGCCACTTCGTCTACCTCTCCACTCCTAGTACCCTCTTTCTTGTAATTCCTGACCATATTTTTTCTGTAAAACAAAATATAATATCATTTCAACTCTAATATAAAATATGGGGCACATTCATACAGTATGAATGTGCCCCTCTTATTACTGTATGAACCTGCCCCATTCAATGATTTTGAAAAACAAATATTCTTATAAAAAAACCAAACATATTTATTATTATTTACGTATCAATTCACAAAATACATCCTATTATCTTTGAAATAAAATAGTATTGAATAATCTAGATAAAAACTTTCATCAAAATAAAGACGTTTAAAGTGAGGTTATAAAATTACTTACGCGTTGCCGAATCACGTTCCGCGTCACCTCGTCGCGAGTTTCACACTGACTGCTGTCAAAATTCGTGAGCCAACGCACACGTAGGTAAGTCACGTGTACATGCTTAAATCGTTCAGTTAACGCGCGCCTAATAAAAGATGTCGCTAGTGTATGACGGTGCCCCGTGTATGAATCTGCCCCACTTCCCCCTATATCTGTCTCTCTCGCGGAGACGCCGTTTTCTATGGCAGCTGTATAGGCGACATGGTATTTGACGTCAGAGTTCGTATCGGACTTCTCTTTCTAATTGGCATCTCTAAAGCTATATAACTTTCTCGCTGTTGAAGGTATTTTAAAAATTATTTCACAATTGTTTACTAGAGCCAATAAGTATTTAATTTTGCAAATAAAAAAAATGCATGCATATTCCTTATTGTTATTTTAACTAGTAGATATTATAGGAAAACTAAATTGATTGATGTATTGAGTCCGTATTGGATATTTCCTGACCTCTGGTAGTTTTTTAAATTGATCTGCACAAACAAAGCCGTTTCCATTATAAGTATATAAAGAAGGCAAAGTTAATTTTATTAAGGATTTAAATTAGGGAACAAAGCTATCAGTTGTCTTAAGGCCGTATATTGACCTCTGCAGTCTAAATACCAGCTCCCTATCAGTGGACTGTCCCCGGAAAACAATGCCATACCGCAAAACAGAGGCAACCAGTCCGTGGTACGCTGTTAAAAGAGCCTGACTGTTAACTTTCGTTGAAAGTTGAAAACGCTCGTTTTCAACTCTCAACGAAAGTATGCGGATTTGCTTAGTTTCTTACATAGTTGTTTGACATGAGGTCTTCATGTAAATTGGTTGTCAATTATAATGCATAAGAACTTAGCCTTGAATACTACCTACCTGTTGAATGAGTTTGGCACGTTTTCAGGTGATAAAATATTGTAAATAGTAAAACTGTAAGTCACAAACAGAGTCAAAGTTATTCAATTGGAAAATTAACAAAAACGTCTCGCGGAAAATAGTTCGCTTTTCGCGGTCACGAGTCCACTGAGGTTGGCGGGAATTGCTGGCGGAGGCATATTCTCGCAATCGCCTCAAAATAAGGCACGTTCGAGTACGGAGCTAATAACACCATGCTGTAGCATGGTGTTATTAACCTCCCCCTCAAACCCAGGCATGCGTCCACGCGTCTGGGTTAGTTAAACACGCTTAGGTCTTCCGTGGCTACGCTTTTCGTATTTCAGGGCTGGCGGTACGTCACCTAGGTACGTTTGTGGTCAACCGAGGGACAAGGTACGTCCCAAACGTGTCGTGCCTGCCTACCTCGGTGGTGGAGCTCGCGGCTCCTTTGATAAGCCTGCGGCCGGACCAACCCCTCCCCTAAACAGTTCGTCGGTTAACTCGTAAACTCCCGCTGATCTTGCGTACGTTGTTGAGCTAGTTCTTACGAACATTCATAGGGGGCCCTTCCCCCTACATTGGCACTGCTCCGAGG